>CM050198.1:31104761-31559761 GCA_027475355.1 Coilia nasus
TTGTTGCCCTTGGTGTTACTACCCTTTGAGGTTGTCTAAGGTCTTTTAAAGTCCCATTTAGCTGGCTCAACAAAATGGCACCAATGTCCAATGTCCACCAATGTGGCTACATACAGCAGCTAATACAGATGTGGAACAATGGGTTGTTGGTAAGCGAACAGATGGTTTTCTCCCAAATAACAATTGCCCTGTCATTGTTTGTCCCGAAAAACCATTTTTTTTTTAAAATTATTTCAGTAGAATGATTAAACATAAAGGGGATGGACCAAAATGACAAGACCCTTAGAGGTAATTGGAGCAAAACTAACTCTAAAAAACTAACTTTAAAAAAAATACTTTGATGTGAGGCATGTTTTAAGTCTAAAGTCTTAAAACTACCACTTGTAAAAACACTTTTTTTTTTTTTTCAATTTTAATCTATATTTTCAATATTATCTCAACTGTTGCCACCCTTAGTAAATCGAATTTAGGAATTGTAGATGAACTTTGTTGTCATGCTTGAATGGTGTTCAGTTGACTGAAATGTTTAACAATTTACATTTAGTTCTTTTTATATTTACCATGGTGTCCCATTTTACTAACCAAATCCAACTGAAAACCCTTTAAGTTGAACTGAAAAGAGATGACCAAGAACTCTGATTTGGAGAGATTCATCATTGCAGAAGGGTGAATATCCTGTTTTGTTTTCAAGTCCTGTAAGATATTAAAAAAGATGACACAATGCTGTTTTGTGAGCAAAAAGGGTTTGCATAATATACTAAATAAGCGAGTGTTAGTAGTTACAGTTTGCATGTTTTTTGAAACAAGATTTATTGTGTTTCCATCTTATGACGTCTTTGCTGTAAGAAAAAAAATACTTCTTTGTTAGTTGGCTGAGGGCATATGAAATTGGCTGATGAAAATTCCCGATTTTCTTTCATACTAAATAGGGGTATTAATGTCTTTCATTGAGTTATTTGTTCTCTCAGTCATCTAAGCACCCGGTCGCCTGAGATTTTGATGTGCACTGTCACGTCGTTTAATAGGCATCATTTTAGTGCACTGTAATATGGTTTGTCCCCTCTGGCCCTCTCTAAGGGTAATTAGGCCTCTTGAGAATCCCCTATTATTTCGATAATTTTTGCTTGGTTAAGTTGTATTGACAAAACATAAACAAGCAGTCCCTCGTAGTATAAACCATCTATTCAGATAAGTGTGATGATTACAGTTGACACACATTGTACTATTTATAGTCTTCTTACATATAATAAGTCATGTTTATCCCATACTGTGTACTAATACGTCAATGTTAATAATACATTTTCCTTATAAAATGCTTTTCATACAGAGAAAGTCACTCAAAGCACTTAACAAAAAAGGGAAAAAATGGACACAAGACCAGTTCAGTTGCAGATGTCATCTTCAATAATAAAAAAAAACAGGACATAACTGCCTCATCTTTGGTTACTTTTAAATGGCTTCGAATAAAGAAGCCATGAGCCACAGTAAATAATAGGTAATAGTGAACTAAATATAAAACATGGATGGCTTAAATGTAAAGTAAGAAGATTTTTTATTGCGGACTATAAGTACAAGATGCTGACTTTGCTTAGCTGGCAAGCAACATTATGCTAACGTCATGTTGCCAGATTCCTGTTTCCATGGTCTTTTTTCTAGTGACCTGTATTCAATGTATTAGTTCAGAATCCTCAATTTAATGTTCTGCTAAAAAACATTAGTGCTCTTATTGAACAAAATGTTTCAATATTTGGGTCAAGAAAGCTGCTCCTGTACCCAACATTGTGCTTGGACCAAAAGCTGTGCTGTTCCTCAGTACACATGGAGCTTTGAGTATGAATGGGTGAATAGATGTGCTCCAGAATGTGAATGAATAGATGAGTGTAACAGTTCTGAGTCCAGTCCGGATCAGAGTCTCATCACAAATCCAGTTCAGATCCAGAGTCTAGTCCTGAGTCACCACAAGACCTTCTGTGTGCCTCTTAATGTGCGTGTCTGAATGTGTATCTGAGTGTGTGTGTGGATGTATATCTGAGTGTGTGTGTCTGAATGTGTATCTCAGTGTCTGTCTGGATGTGTATCTCAGTGTACGTCTGTGTGTGTCTAAATGTTCCTATGAGTCTGCTAACGATGCTGTTTCATCTGCTGCCCCTGTGTCTGGTTGTATTTATAATCCCAAGTCTACCCCTGACAGTGCCTGTGACCATTCCAGTCATGGTGCTGATCACTGCTCCTCTATCTGTCCTTGTGTCTATCCCTGTCCCTGTGTCTGTTTCAGTCATCATTCCTTTGTCTGTCCCCTTATCGCCTGTCCCTGTGTCTGTTCCAATTCCTGTGCTGGTAACCATACCAGTGACTGTGCCAATCTGCGTCCTTGTCACCATACCCATGTTTGTCTGTCCCTGTCACAGTTTCTGGTCAAGTCCCTGTTGTCCACTGTCAGTCCCATTGCCAAGTCTGTCAATATGTCTGTGTGTGCATGTTTGTAAGCCTGTCCTGTCATCCAGTGTCTTTGCCCGGTCTTGAAAATCTGGTCAGCCAGAGGCCGAGTCTGTCTTGTGTGCTTTAGTTCTGCCCAGGTCACCAAGTCTGCCTGTGCCCTTCCCTGCTCTGCTTGTTTACGAGAAGCAGCAAAAGCACGAGAGGAACCTGTGAGCAGGACAATACAAGAGAAAACAAGATATCAGTTACAAAAACCACAGACACACTAAAAAAGAACGTTATGTATTATTTTAAATTTGTGATGAAACACATATATTTGGCTGGTCTCCTATTACACAATACCCACAAGCACACACAAACGCACACAAATACACACACACAAACACACCTCTTCGTGCCCATCTCCTTGGACGCGCTCTGCTTCATCCTCTTCCTTTTTCCAAGGTTCCTTAGGGCGTTGCCAAGGCGTCTGAGCCAGGGGCACACCCCCTTCCGGCGCTGCAGGCCCTCCTGCAGCAGCACAGGGCTGGGGGTCTGCTGAGTGGAGATGGGAGCATCAGCCCAGTCCCCGTCCAACACTGGTGGGCCATGGTGCTCTGGCTCCAGGTAGATGCTCAGCACTGAGTCCTCCTCAGCAGGGACACCACGGTCTCTCTCCTTGGTCACCAGGTGCCCCTCCCAGCACAGCAACACCTGCCTGAGTGGCAGTGCCTGACGGTGGCTGATTGTGTCTCTCAGAGAGTGGTCATCAGGAGTCTTCAGGTTGTCTTTATGGACCTCCTCAGCCTAAAAACACACACACACAAACACAGAGGAATATTATGATTTGACCTGGGTGGACCTCTACTGGATTTTTTAATGATAAGGTAATCATCTCTGGTCTGTAATGCTGATAGAGATTTCTGGACAGGCTGTTGGAGTTAGACATGAACACCACCAGGAGAGCAAGGGACTGGTGGGAGAATGCCAAGGCAGAAGATGGAAGACCCTGATCACCCCTGGCTGGGTCACCTGGGTGAGGGTGTCTGATGTTGAAAGACCCACAACACTTAAGGGCCAAAGTTATAGTCAGCTAATGTTAATTTCATCAGTCTTACCTCAGTAAAGCTGGAGGCATCACTAAGATGGCAGTCTCCAACATTCTCAATCCTGACACTGCTGGTGTTGCTCCTGAGGTCGCTCTCATCATTCTCATCCTGAACACATATTTGGAGATGTTGCCGTCGTTTTTCTTATCACCCCCCCCCCCACACACACACACACACATACACACATACAATCCTTAGAAGCTATTTACATCCCATGTCTTACCTCAAGCAGGCTGTTAGCATCCCCCATCCAGCAGTCATCAGTCTTCCCCTGGGGAAACACACTCCTTCCCTCTTTAGGGTCATCAAGCTAAACACAGACACACACAGGCATGTTATGATTTGACTTGGATTGACACACACACACTCACAAAGACCTGGGAGAACCTACATTGGATTTTTTCAAAGGTAAGGTAATTATCTCTGGATAATTAACAAGGGGACTCTGGACAGCACGATTGGCAGCGTATTGTGGAAGGCAGCTCAAATCAGAAACAAGGCAAGGTCTAGTTATAGTCAGCCAAAGTTATAGTCAGCTAATGTTGATTTTGTCAGTCTTACCTCAGTAAAGCTGGAGGCATCACTAAGATGGCAGTCTCCAACATTCTCAATCCTGACACTGCTGGTGTCGCTCCTGAGGTCACTCCCATCATCCTCAGACTGAACACACATATTTATATTTATACACATATCCATATAAACACACATATTCTCTCTGTCAGCTTACAGTCACATACCAACACACAGAGCCTCACTTGACTTGCTTTGATTTATCAATATGCAGGTTCTAGTCTTGATGGAGCTGCCTGAGTCTGTGTCTGTGCCTACATTATGTTTAAGTCTTCACTTTGCCTTTTATTACAGAAAACACAAGATACATGTACATCTAGGAAGAGTATCTTTGGGAAGAGATTTAAGCCTTCCTGACTACAAACATTATTTTAACATACAGTACTATTGCTTGGGAGAACACTTTAGGTTTGACTGTTATTATTATAATATTTCTTGAGTGCTGAGTCAAACGTCCTGTTGTTGGGTTTGCTTGCAAAGTCACAGGGTCTAATTGGTCTGTGAAAATTTCCAGAACGTACATCAGTAAGTTCACTTCTGGATCTACAGGAGTTTTAGGCCTTTAGTCACTATACACTCTCCTCCACAATCCTGACAAACTATTCACAGGTCAGACATCTTGTGTCGTACCTCAAGCAGGCTGTTAGCGTCCCCCAACCAGCAGTCATCAGTGTTCTCCTGGGGATACACACTCCTTCCCTCATTAGGGTCATCATCAGACTAAATGCACACACACACACACACACACACACACACACACACACACACACACACACACACACACATACAAATAAGCAAACACATACACACACAGTGTATTCTTTTTGATTAACGCTTAAGGCTTTTGCCAAGGCCCATACACACACACCTGGTCCTACACTTCACTTACACTGGATGTTTTTCTAATGAGGTCATGATCCCTAGTCCCTCATGCTAACACAGGTTTATGGACAGAGTGTTATAATTAGATGTTAGCCTAAATTACCGTGAGGTCACGACTGCTAGCCCTGCAGATAGCAGTGAGCTCTACATCCACGCTGCTGGCGTCACTGACCGGTGAGCCATGAACCTCGGGCTTTGTCCAGCACTGGACCACTTGCCTAAGTGGGATGACTCTGGCTGTTGGAAGAGGCTCATCATGCACCTGCATCACACACACACACACACACACACACACACACACACACACACACACACACACACACAGGTGTTACTTCCGGAGCCTGGTATGGTTCTGTTATTGATCATAATGCTGGTGGAGTTGGGCTTATCTGGGCCTAGTGGGGCTCTAATCCGTTCAGTGTTGGGGGAGCTGCTGGCCCTCAGAGGCTTCAGCTGCAGGTCTTACCTGGCTGGGGGCTCCACAGGTGGGGCTGGGGTCGGAGGCAGCACTGCGGGATTCTCCGCTCAGGCTCTCCAGCTCCATGCGCTCACTGACGGACTAAAACACAAATCAGAGTTCTTAGATGTCTTAAATAATCTAAGAAATAAAGAAAAAATGTCACTTTAGTTCATGTTCACTTGACACCTGTCTCCAGTCGATTTAAAAAGGGAAAGAAACTTTCTATACACACTATATTTTTCCCCATAGCCTCATGACAAAACGCATGATGGCTAAATATCGGCTTGTCTCATACGTTATATTTTCGCTATTTGTTGAAAAGCACGAAAGCTAAATATTCTACCTCAGATCAGATGGTTCCACGATAGTTTTTAAAATACGTTTTAAAGAAAATGTGTCTTTAAAAAAGGCCTTAATAAAAAGATGCCACAAGGCAGGCGAATACAAGTCGGTCAATATCGGAGTGGGTCAAAACATCTGTCGAAACAAAAACTACTGCACGTAACTCAAATAGGGTTGCTCTCTGTCGCACTAGACCAAGAATGACTAGACTATTGAAAAATGGAACTTTATCATCACCAACATTTTTGCTCCTTTATGACGCAGCACTGTCCAAACGTGAATATTCCTGGCATGGTTACTATAGTGGGGGAGCTATGCGCATCTTCGTGGGATTCAAATGTTAAATTTTGGAGAGTGGTTAAACTGTCTTCTAGGGTTACTAAATATTGAGAAGATGATCCATGTCCAAAATTATGTCTCTTTGCCACCCTGTCTCATACCTTTTCCCCCTCAAGTATGATATTTTGCTATAATGGACGGCATAAATATGGCATGTACTAGGGTCATTCCACGCCACCTCAGCCAGTGGTTGATCGAAAATTGGAACTGTTGTCAGTTCACACTTGCTCTTTAACAATCCTGTCCTGGGATAGCCAGTGTCGATTAAACGTTACAGGCATCTCCAAATTGGATTTTGGTTGGGCGAAATATATATTTTTTACTTTTTGAGTAGGCTATTAGCTGTGAGACCTCCAAATAACCAAGGCCAAATTGTTCACTCGATTAGTGTTCTTTAGCAATGAATGTTTGAGTAGAAACAAAATATATTAATATAAAACATGAAATTAGGGTTTTATAGGGTACTGAAAATGGTCACAGCTCAGGTTTTTTCAGAGGGGTGGGTGACCACATGGATAGTACCCACGAATAATGAAACGTTCACATATTAACCAAACGTCTTTAACTATTCATATTGATTAAAATGGTTTGTCTGATAAAGACTGTTTTACTTAATCCTGTTTATGTTTGACACTAGTAAATACAAGACGATAAAAAGGTGTGCGCAACGGTGGCACGCTGCCTAATTTGTGTGCGCTCAGTGAGGCGTATTGTGCCTCCATGGACCGGAGACCTCTGCGCGCTGAAGGGTGAGGTAAGTGAGGTAATATTTACTCAGTCCCATAACACAGTTTGATTCCGGTGGGAAAGTTTCAGATCGAAGGCCTAACCTTTAAATGCCATGTGAGTCGTTAAACGTGCGAGACATCATGAACTCGAGCGTTTATGTAATCCCGTTTTCAGTAGACTTTAGTCATCCCGAGGACTATTTCATTTTTATGTTTCACGTCCTGTTTGCCACAAGTGTTGCACTTTTTGCAGGTTCTGTAATTATCGGGATACTAGCTACCAGCTCTCTCTTGCGCCAAAACAGATTCATCTTTATGTTAAACACTAGCATTTCTGACACACTAACGGGACTCTCTGTGTATTATCTCGGCCTCTTTGACGTACAAGAGGGGTACCCTTCCAGAAACGGGACGTATCACTTATTACCATCCCTTCTTGGTGTTAATATCATGACGTTTATGTTTGCGCAGTTTGATCGATATTTTGCGGTGTGCCATCCTTTTTTCTACGGCAGATTCATAAGTAGACCTTTTGTAACAGTGGTCTGTATATATTGTTGGTTTCATGTGTATACTCAAATACTGATACAGAATATTGTCCCAGTGTCGAAAGCTGTCCAAATCTACACATTTAGCATAATTTCTTTACAGATTATAGTGGTGACCAAGGTGGCAATGACAATCAAACTGTATATTGTCGCGCGTTTTCAACTTGCACGCGATCCGCCAGGTGAGGAGAGAGAGAACAAAAAAGAGTCATTGCGAATAATTATTATTGTTGTCATCTGTTTTCTAATTCTATGGTGCCCCTCCTTCGTAAACATTATCATAAGACAGACAACACCGTACGGTCTCCTATCAAGGAACGAGGCCACAAATCTTTTTGCTATTATGGCTCGTTTTAACGCACTGACTACGCCTGCGCTTTATGTTTGGGCCAGTCCTGCACTCCGTACAGCCGTATTAAGGGCCGTGTGGTGGAAGGTTTTGTCAAAGAGCACAGTAAGGTACAGAACAGTTTGCAATTCATGTACTGCATCATGTAACTTTACGCTTTTTGTTTCAGCACATACTTGACCAGAATTGACATTTCTTTTCTTCATGCAGAATTGACTTCGTTAAGCACGCGCCATATTC
This sequence comes from Coilia nasus, assembly GCA_027475355.1. Taxonomy (NCBI): domain Eukaryota; kingdom Metazoa; phylum Chordata; class Actinopteri; order Clupeiformes; family Engraulidae; genus Coilia; species Coilia nasus. The sequence continues at coordinate 31,112,747 of CM050198.1, forward strand.
AAGGAAGCCTTGAGCCTCTTCAACAGGACTCAGTAACCCCTGTTCTGGATGACAGAGACTTTGGTTACCTTTTCCCCATGATGCACTTTCTGGGGTTTGGACTTGCTTGATGAAGACTATGCAGATTATACTGAATTTCTAACTGTGCAAAATGTTCTGTTAGTTTGGAGGTACACAAAATATCATATGAATGTGTACTTTAGCAAAGATAATTACTAAAATATTATATATGATTGATCTGTATTTATATATTGGAAACATTCTCTTCGAACACTGATAATGGTCATGGACTGCAGAAATGTTACTGACTGTTGCTATCATCAAGAATACTGTAAAATTAGTAATAATAAGTAAGCTATAAGTAATAAAAAAAAAACAACTGTAAAGTTAGTGTGATGTACAAAGACTATTTTACCATAGCCTAGATATTGCTGAAACTGTGGATGTAAAAAAGATCTGATGAGACATGTTCCATCAATACAGATGGATTGATTGGATGCTTTGGTTATTTTCTTCACTGTTAAACTCACAAAATACCCTAGAATAATTCCTGAAATAATGTTCAGAGTACGCTGCATGAGTATATGTAAGGGCTGGATGACATTCCCTTTACAGTTTTTGACAATCATTTTCACAAATGTCTCAATACCATGTCCACTTTTTCAAAACTCTTAAGGCAATGTTCTTTACCAACATGCATCTACAGCTACCAAAACTCTTCACATTTCACCCAAAATTACTAACACTGCATGCAAATACACAAATCGACAATTTATTGACAGTCTTATTCTACATACACTCACTCACACACAAGTGACTGCATATGCATCTATACATACACACACCTAAACAGACCTCTCTCTCTATCCACTCTCAACAACCCTATTCCAGGGTTGCCATACATACAATAATACAGAGATGCCTAGATGATAACTTCATATCAGATTAAATTTTCACTCGCAACAGTATCAATACAAGTGACACCTTTGCTTCTTTCTGTAGTCACACATCACATGGCAACAGCTGAGAGCTTTTATCTCACACACAGACCTGCCATCACGAGCAGCTGAATACATGAATGCAATATGTCAGACAGACTTGTTGGTATAATCTTCATTAGAAAGAAAATAAAATATATGGCTTTTTACCTTCCCCCAAACTTTGCTATGGAATACAACATGGTAATGAGTAAGTGTCAAGTATATTCAGGTATTGGTATGAAGTTGACATTTTAGCATCATAATCCATATTAGTGACTACAGATATGCTTACTAAACACACATACACACCCCCAAACTCATACAACACTCCTACACCTATCTCTTTTTTACCTCAAAAACTATATATGTATACAGAACATGGCACTTGCAAACAAAGCATAAAACCTACAGAATATGACCATCACTCCTGGACAACTCCTTAATGCCACTTGGGGTATAACAAAAAACTTACAGATAATGTTTAAGGACTTTAGGGTAGATTAGGTGCATGAAGTTCTAAGAAGAGTTTCTGAAAGACCTCAAAAGTACATTTTTCACTTCTCACTTTAAACATGTCATGAGGAAACATTTAAACCATTCGATTTCACTCTTCAGCTCATTATGGCCAGCAGACTTACTTGCATTGTTTTGTTTGCCCGAGATAAAGAACCGATCAAAAACAGTTTTTTTACCCTGATGTGATGGAGGGAGACTTAACACCTGAAACCATAATCAAGAAACAACCAAGAGCTGCATTTTGATCTACATACATTCATTTACCCCACTTCATAGAGGTCGGTGTCCAGACCAAACTCAATCTCAGATTAAGGTAATCTTTTGCGGAGCCAAGCTAGTACAAAATACCTACAGTTAGCGGGTAAATACTGATATTTATCCAGAGTATCCAAACTAATGCATAACGCACGATACTAGTGGTCTCCCCTTCGGGGCAGGCTACAGGATTCATGCTGTATTACAGCTGTCATTGGAACCATGGAGATATTATAATAACTGGAGAAAATGAGGAAGTCCTGCCCCCATTCATTTATAGTTTTTGCCAATCATTTTCACGCATGTCTCAATACCATGTCCACTTTTTCAAAACTCTTAACATAGTGTGCTTTACCAACAAGCATCTGAGCACATCAGTTAACATTTGCTGAAAAATGCCCTACAGCTACCCAAACTCTTCTCATTTCACCCAAAATTACTACTGCTGCTGTAACTATAACACATGCTGTCATTGGCAAGACTACAGTGGCGGTCAATGTCCAATAAGCTAAAAAACGCAAACAACTTAAAACAAATCACTTAAAATCTAGCCTTTGTCCTCCAGTTTGGCACATTTTACTGATATGTAATGTAAATACACATTGTATCAAACATTCTAAGTGACTTTTTCTTATGTATTTATGCACCTTTCACAATAGATGAATAAGTGTATAGGCCTATACAGTGGACAAATGGATGATTCTTTGTACCTGGGTAAAGTACTATACATATTAGGAAATATTGAAGCTAATCACAAAACCCAAGTGTTTTTCAGTGTTTTTTCTATATTTTGTAATTTTCCAGAATTCTATAACTGCAGTATATATTTCAGAACTGAAGATAAATTGTATCAATCATGCTCAATATGCACAATTATGGAAAAAGAAAACAAATCGCTCCAGAAACATACTAGGATGAACTGTACCATATGTTACTTTCACCCTGTGCTTATATATATTACAATGTGTCCCACAGCAGAAAAGGTCAGCTCCCATTACCTGCATCACTTAGAGTTCCTGAAAGTACAGTATGTCATACTGCAAAAGGAAATCCATGTAAATGTATGTACGAGGAGGTATCAAAAAGTTTTGAGCCTCCCACATTTTTCCCAGTCGGATAGTACAATGCACCCGCATCTGATGTACACCATTGTATTAGCTACTGATTTCATGTGGGAATTTATTATGGATAAATTCACGGCATACTTCATGACATATTCCACATATCCAAGGTGTGCGCAAGATGGGTCCCGAGAATGCTTTCAGATGACATGAACCAATTGAGGGTCACCATCAGTGGAGCTTCGCTAACTTGGTACAATGCAAACCCAGATGATTTTCATTTCAGGGTTGTAATCTGTGATGAAACCTGGCTTTATCATTATGAGCCAGACAGTAAACAGGAATTGATGGAATGGAAACACGCCTCATCTCCAAAGACAAAGAAGTTCAAGGCCACCAGGTCCCCCAAGGAGGTTATGGCGACAATTTTTTGGGACAGCAAAGGAGAGGTTCACATTGACTACCTGCCCCTTGGAACCACAATGAATGGGGACTATTACACTAACCTACTGAAGCAGGTGCACCAGTCCATCAAAGAGAAATGTCGCAGGAAAATTCGTCGTGGGATCCTGTTTCACCAGGACAATGCGCCAGTCCACACCAGCTGAGCTGCAATGGAAGCTGTACGCAAGTGTGGTTACGAAATCTTCCCTCACCCACTCTATTCTCCAGACCTAGTCCCCAGTGACCTCCACCTCTTTCCCAGACTGAAAAAACACCTTTGGGGCCGGCGATTTGAGTAGAATGATGAGCTGACTGCTGCTGTGGAGGGCTGGTCAGGGGACCAAGTCTGATTATCTTGGTCTTTCTGTGTGAGGCTCAAAACTTTTTGATATCCCCTCGTACCTACTGTAATGCTGATCTATGGTGCTGCTGTATTGTGGATAGGCCACGACTTACAGTACATACTGGTAATGGAACATACAGCAATATCAACTTTTTACATGGTAATATTTTGCCCACAAACAACACAACTCTTTGTATATGTGGTAACAAGCTACACTGTAACAATTCAAAATACTACAAAAAAGTAAGTATAAAAGTGCTAATTATTAATGTAATAATTATTTGGCTAAAAGTTGATTGTCTCAACTACATTATTTCAGTTGTGTGACAAAATACAAAATTTTGTGTTTTGTAACATTGTCTTTGATTTGTTTTAGGTTTTGACCCTAAAGTTAACCGTTTTGGCAAGAGTATGCAAATGTCTGCAAAAATTAGCTGTAGTTGCACATAATTTTGTTGGTTGTGAAAATAAACTGAGAGAAGTGCTAATGAATTTTAGTACTTATGTTAGTGTGAATCCTTCCCAAAAACAGCAGTTGCCTGTTTCCAGAGTGTAGTGATTATCACATTCGCCTAACACGCAAAAGGTCCCCAGTTTGAAACTGGGTGGAAACAATGTGTTGTTATGTACTGTGATCAGCTGCCAAATAAATGCCAGCATAAAAAAAGAACAACCTGTGCTGATACTCATCGTCCAACCATGCCCTCTGACTCCTATCTTGGAAAAAAACGGTGCACGAAACCAGCTTGGATGGCCAGATTACTGGCTGCCTCAACCTGACTTCATCCCGGATGGGATTTCAACGGCTTTTTCCTGCTTCCTGCAATCCTTATGTTACTGAGAATCCTTCCTAATAGCAATAGACGCCTGTTTCCATAGTGTAGTGGTTATCACGTCTGAAACTGGGTGGAAACAAACTATTAATTACTGCTGGTTTTGATCAGCTACGGAGTTCATGTCAGCATAGTATGAATATACTTTGCTGTTCCTATCAGCAGCTATCTTGCAGTTGTAGCTTTCTGTACTGTAGTGGTTATCACATTCATCTTGCACATGAGAGGTCCCCAGTTTGAAATTGGGTGGAAATAATGTGTTGTTATTACGGCGTTCAGTTGCCAAATGCATGCCAGCATTAAAAAAAAGCTTGTGCTGATACTTGTCGTCCAACCATGCCCTTTGACTATGAAAAAACGGTGCACGAAACCGGTTTGGATGGCCAGATTACTGGCTGCCTCGACCTGACTTCATACGCTACCGGATGGGATTTCAACAGCTTTTTCCCGCTTCCTGAAATGCTTATGTTAGTGTGAATCCTTCCCAATAGCAGTAGTAACCTGCTTGCATAGTGTAGTGGTTATCACATTCGCCTAACATGCGAAAGGTCCCTGCGCTTCCTGAAATCCTTATGTTAGTGTGAATCCTTCAAAACAGTGATCGTGGCCTCTTTCCATACTGTAGTGGTTATTGCATGTGCCTCTCACGTGAAAGGTCCCCAGTTCGAAACTGGGTGGAAACAATGTGTTGTTATGTACTGATGTCTGCTGCCAAATACATGCCAGCATTAAAAAAGAACAACCTGTGCTGATACTAGTCGTCAAACCACACCCTCTTACTCCTAACTTGGAAAAAACGGTGTGCAAAAATGGCTTGAATAGCCAGATTACTGGCTGCCTTGACCTGGCTTGATGCGCTACAGGATTGGATTTCGACATGTTACAACCCTGTTTCCTGTTTCTGTGTTGGGTTTGGCTGTTCCTGCTTTCCTGATTGCCTCATAGGTGGCGATTGCCCTCAGATGTGGCTGGTTGGCCTAATTGGCCTGTGCTGGTATAAGAGCCACCCATTCACACAGCCAGTTGTTCCCTCTCTCCTTACAGGCACCATTTGGATTTTGCGCTTGCTTACAGCACACCTTTTCCACATTGCACACACACTTTTAGTTCTTACCACACTTACACCTTTTTGCGTTTCATTATTGAAAAATAAAAACTTTATTCTTTGGAAAAGTTGTTCACGCGTGGTCTCCCTTCATGTTCTTCTGCTAAACGAGCCTGGCAGTTGTAACATATGGGAGCTTGTCGGAGATCATGACTGTCGGTGTCATTGGTCTTCGGTTTTGGTTTGTTATTCGCCTGTTTTTTTGGATGAAGTATTGTTAAGGTAAGAAATCTTGAAATTGTTAGTTAATTGGGCGGTCTAGTGACGCAACCTTCTAAATTGGAGTATCGCTTGATGGGCCACTGGGAAGGTGCTTGATTGCACACCTGTGACCTGGCGTTTTGGTCGGGGAGATCCGTGTGTAATTTGTTTGGTAAGGACTGAGAATTTGCTTTATTTTTGTTCGTTTTTGTGTTGCCTAAGGACGGGAGAGGGGGAAACCAGTTCGGTATTTTTTCCGAGCTGTTGGGGAACGAACAGGTAAGTGCGATTTTGGTATTTGTTTGAACAAGGGGGATAAGAATTGTCGTTTGAGCTGTGTGTATCGCTGCGCTAGGCTGTAGGGCGCTTTGCGCTACTTTATTGTTTTGTGTTTGTTATTTTATGTTTGTTGTTTTTGTGCTTACCCTGGGCTGAGGGCACCGCCATGGTAGTGTCGGCTCGAGTGGATATTCCAGGAGAGTTCGCCGCCATCGGTATTTTGGTGCTTAAAGTTACTTGGCTCTTGGGGTCTGCATGAAGAGGATAGGCAGTTTAACTAGGGGTTTTGTGCAGTTAGATTTGGCGAAGCTCTCGATGCATTCTGTCTCTTGCGTTCTACATTAAATGCCATTAACGCGCTGCCTGTGTCGGTTCATTTGTAGTAAAAATCACTCACTTTGTGTGGATAATGTTGTGTCCTTTGCTCAATATTATGTTGTGAACGTGTAATAGTTGGGGGCTATGGAAGCTGTTGACAAGTTTTTGGCTACTCCTACTGTAGAGCTTTTAAATAAGCTGACGAAGGAGCAGATCTCTAAAGTAGCGGAACATTTTAGTATTCCGCTGAGCGCAGCGAAGTCTGCTAAATTGTCTCAGCTTAGATCGTGTCTTGGAGACACACTTTACTGAAATGCAAGTGTTTCCAGCGTCTTCTGCTGCTATGGGGCAGACCACAGCGTCACCCCCCTGCACGGTAAGCCCGTCTGGTTTTGATTTGTCTGATGTTGAGGAAGGCCTTACTTTTGAGCAGCGTAAGGAGTTATTGCTCCTGAAATTAGAACAGCAGTCTAAAGAGCGTGAGCTGGACCGTCGGATAGAGATTGAAGAGAAGAAACTAGCTTTTGAAGCTGAGCGATTGCGTTTAGTGTCCGAGAGTTACCTCGGGGAGGGTCTGGCAGTTCTTCAGAAGATACGTCTGGTAGTAGTTTGTCAGGGATGTTAAAGCTGCTGCTAGATTTAACGAGAAGGACCCTGATGTGTTTTTGTTTCTCTGTTTGAGACGGTGGCCGATGACAGATGCTGGGATGACACTGAGCGCTGTTTACTTTTGCAGACTGTGTTGGTAGGCAAGGCGCAGGAAGCATATGTAGCACTGTCTGGCGCTGACCGGAAAAATATAAATCTGTTAAGGAGGCTGTTCTTAAAGCTTATGAGCTGGTGCCTGAGGCGTATCGTCAGCGCTTTAGAACATGGCGGAAGGCTGACAAGCAAGCCTATGTTGAGGTTGCCAGAGTACTGGGGTGTCATTTTTACCGTTGGCTTGCAGCAGAGGGGGTGAGTGATTTCGACTCTTTGTGTAATTTAATGATTTTGGAGCAGTTTAAAAATATGGTTTCAGATCGGTTAGCAACATATATAAATGAACACAAAGTGAAGACTGCAACTGAAGCTGCCATTTTGGCAGATGAATTTGCCCTCACCCATAGGTCTGCTGGTAAAGAGTATTCTCGCCATGAGTATCGGCAAAAAGGTTGGTATCAGGGAAAGTTCCCCACTGGGGTTGAGCATATGATGTCAAGGGCTGAGCCAAATGCCAAGCCCAGAGAAGACTCTGACTCTAGTTGCCATTACTGCCTTGAAAAAGGGCATTGGAGGAATGAGTGTCCTGTGTGGCGCTCTAGGGCAAGGCCAGGTAGGCGAAGGCCTGACTCTGGGAGGCCTGTGGCCTTGGCCAGTGTAGCACAGCCTGTTCAGTCAGGGGGGTTGGGCCCTGCTAAACCAGATTAGGCCAGGTTGGCTATGCTGGCAACTGGGGTAGGAAAGTCATGCTTTAAGGCAAGTCAGGTCTCCAGTAAACATCCTGCTTTACCAGTACAGAGTCAGCGTGAGTATGCTCCAGTTATTACTAATGGTTTTGTTTCCTTACTTGGTAGCTCAGTCAGGGTGGCTGTAAGGATATTGCGTGATACTGGTGCCTCTGAGTCATTCATTTTAGGATCTGTGTTGCCCTTTTCCAGTCAGTCTAGTACAGGCTACAGTGTACTAATCAAAGGTATGGGTCTACAAATGTTCTCTGCTACTTTGCACAAAATCTGTCTTCACTCAGACTTAGTTCAGGGGGAGGTAACAATAGCAGTCAGACCATCACTGCCAGTGGAGTAGAGGTCATGTTGGGTAATAACCTGGCTGGAGATTGGGTGTGGCATAATGTAACACCGCCACCTGTATTTAGAGCTGTGCCAGTGTTGGAGGAACATGATACATGTGCCATTGAGTTTCCTGAGGTGTTCCCGTCATGTGCGGTGACCCGTGCTATGGCTCGCACTGTGAACATTGATAACAGTGAGTTAAAGGGTAAGTTAGGTAAGTCTGTTTGTATGCCATCTCTCCCTGGTTCCTTGTCTCCTAATGAGGTTGTGGAAGCTCAGAGGGAAGACAAGAGCTTAATGGAGATGTTTGCTCTGGCTCAGTCAGCAGAGCAGGCACATCAAGTTCCCTGTTACTTGTTACAGGATGACATTTTGGTACGCAGATGGTTACCATTTAGTGACAAAGATGTAGCTAGCCCAGTGTTACAGGTTGTGGTGCCAACCAAACTGCGTGAGCTGGTCTTGAAGACGGCCCATGGTGAGTTGTCTGGTCATCTGGGCGTCCGTAAGACATATGATAGAGTTTTAAAGCATTTCTACTGGCCCCGCCTGAAACAGGATGTGGCCCAGTTTGTGAAAACATGTCATACCTGTCAGTTAATTGGTAAGCCTAACCAGGTAATTAGACCTGCTCCATCTTGTCCCATACCATCAGTGGGTAAGCCTTTTGAAAATTTAGTGGTTGATTGTGTGGGCCCATTATCACCTTCTAAATCTGGGTCTGTCTATCTGTTGACAGTAATGTGTATGTGTACCCGTTATCCAGCTGCATATCCTCTGCTATTACAACCAAGTCAGTAATTAAGGCTTTATCGCAGTTCATATCTGTGTGTGGTATTCCTAAGACTGTTCAGACTGACAGAGGGTCTAACTTCGTGTCTAAGGTCTTTTCAGCAGTGCTGAAGGAACTGGGAGTAACTCACCAGCAGAGCAGTGCTTACCACCCACAGAGTCAGGGGGTGTTTGAAAGGTTTCACCAGACTTTGAAGTCACTGTTACGAGCCTACTGTACCGAGTTGAATAGGGACTGGGAAGAAGTTCTCCCTTGGCTCTTGTTGGCCGCCCGTGAGGTGAGGCAGGACAGCTTGGGCTTCAGTCCTAATGACTTGGTCTTTGGCCATGAAGTTCGTGGTCCCCTGGCTGTGTTGAAGGGGGGTTTGGAGTCTCCTGACCCACCCTCCAATCTCAGTGATTATGTAAGTGGATTTCACCGCAAGCTGCTGTTGGCAGGGAAGCTCGCAGGTGAGAACTTGTGTAAAGCTCAGTGTAAGATGAAGGAACGGTTTGATGGGAAAGCAGTGGAGAGATGTTTTAGTCCTATCCCTTTAGGGATAATGTTTTGGCTTTATTGCCGATACCGGGGTCTCCTCTCCTTGCTAAGTTTTCTGGGCCCTATACTGTTATTAAACAAGTGTCTGAGCAGAACTATGTTGTGTCTATGCCAGACCGGAAACGGTCTACCCAACCGTGTCATATAAACCTTTTGAAGCCTTATTTCAGTCGATCCTCGGTGGGAGAGGGTGTTAAAGGTGGGGTAAAGCCGGTTGGTCTTTGTACTATAGGTAGTTTCCCTCCAGACATGCTGGCAGCATGTTCTGAGGAGGATGTTAACTCTCCTGATGCTTGTTTTTTCCAGCCCCAGCTGAAAAATTCTGAGATGTTGGCGAGTATAGACACATTACTTTCTCACTTGTCTGTGGAGAGGGGTGCTGAGATTAAGCAGTTGTTATCTGATTTTTCTGCACTGTTTTCAGATAATCCAACACAGACACATCTAGTTGAACACCATATAGATGTGGGGTATTCGCCACCTATCCGTTAGCGCTTCTACAGGGTTTCTCTGGAGAAGTCGAAGTGTTTAGAGGCTGAGGTCAAGTATCTTGTTGAGCGTGGTTTAGCTAGGGCATCCAATTCTAGTTGGGCTTCGCCCTGTTTGTTGGTCAGTAAACCTGATAACACTTATAGGTTTTGTACAGACTACAGGAAGCTAAACAGTGTGACCAAGCCTGACTCTTTTCCCCTTCCCCGGATGGATGATTGTGTTGACTGTGTGGGAGCTGCAAAATATGTTAGCAAATTTGATCTACTCAAGGGGTATTATCAGGTCTCTCTCTCTCCTCATGCACAAGAAGTGTCATCTTTTGTTACACCATCTGGGTTGTATTCATATACAGTTATAAGTTTTGGTCTTAGGAACACACCGGCGACATTCCAGCGTCTCATGAACCGCGTAGTTGCAGGTCTGGACGGCTGTTCTGTTTATTTAGATGACGTAGTTGTATACAGTGATACATGGAAGGATCATGTAGCTCACATCTGTGCACTGTTCAAGAGGCTGGTGGAAGCCCGCTTAACTGTAAACTTGGCCAAGTGTGAGTTTGCGCGGGGCCACTATAACTTACCCGGGTAAAGTGGTCGGACAGGGTCAGGTAAAGCCTGTTCGTGCCAAGGTCCAGGCCATTGACAACTTCCCGCCACCTGCTTCCAAGAGGGAGCTCATGCGATTCCTTGGGATGGTGGGGTATTATAGGATTTTTTGTAAAAACTTCTCTACTGTAGTGGCATCGTTAACTGACCTGTTGAAAGCTAAGGCTACGTTTGTTTGGTCTCCAGCTTGTCAGAAGGCTTTTGAAAATGTTAAGCTGCTGTTGTGCTCTGCTCCGGTTCTGGCTGCACCTCAACTGGGTAAACCCTTCCAGCTTCAGGTTGATGCCAGTCAGAAAGGTGCCGGAGCTGTACTGTTGCAAGCTGGTGATGATGGGGTGGAGAGACCAGTGTCCTTCTTCTCCAGGAAGTTTAACAAGCACCAACTTAATTACTCCACTATAGAGAAGGAGGCACTGGCCCTCATCTGGGCACTCCAGTTCTTTGATGTTTATGTGGGTGGGGGACATTCTATAATTGTTTACTCAGATCATAACCCACTCACGTTTTTGCATTCCCTCCAGAGTCCCAGTCAGCGTCTTATGCACTGGGCTCTATTCTTGCAGCTGTATAACCTAGTGATTAGGCACATCCGGGTTGCGGTCAATGTGCTGGCGGACACTCTGTCTCGTGCCCCAGGTGATTAATATCTTGTTTTTGATTTCTCCTCTCTCCTAGGTGCTATCCATTGTGGCCAGAGTTAGCCTTAGGATGAGTGGTGGGGAATTGAGTTTGTGGTACTATAGCTGTTGGGGTCTTAGTGGCCCTGGGGTGAAGGGGGAAACTTTGGTTATTGGAATGTGACTGATTATTGAATGGTAGTATTTATTTTGTAGGTGATTAATAGTTTAGGTCTCTTGGTCTCTTGGACCTTTTCAAGGTCCTCTGTCTTAAGGGGGGAGGTGTTACAACCCTGTTTCCTGTTTCTGTGTTGGGTTTGGCTGTTCCTGCTTTCCTGATTGCCTCATAGGTGGCGATTGCCCTCAGATGTGGCTGGTTGGCCTAATTGGCCTGTGCTGGTATAAGAGCCACCCATTCACGAAACCAGTTGTTCCCTCTCTCCTTACAGGCACCATTTGGATTTTGCGCTTGCTTACAGCACACCTTTTCCACATTGCACACACACTTTTAGTTCTTACCACACTTACACCTTTTTGCGTTTCATTATTGAAAAATAAAAACTTTATTCTTTGGAAAAGTTGTTCATGCGTGGTCTCCCTTCATGTTCTTCTGCTAAACGAGCCTGGCAGTTGTAACATATGGGAGCTCGTCGGAGATCATGACTGTCGGTGTCATTGGTCTTCGGTTTTGGTTTGTTATTCGCCTGTTTTTTTGGATGAAGTATTGTTAAGGTAAGAAATCTTGAAATTGTTAGTTGATTGGGCGGTCTAGTGACGCAACCTTCTAAATTGGAGTATCGCTTGATGGGCCACTGGGAAGGTGCTTGATTGCACACCTGTGACCTGGCGTTTTGGTCGGGGAGATCCGTGTGTAATTTGTTTGGTAAGGACTGAGAATTTGCTTTATTTTTGTTCATTTTTGTGTTGCCTAAGGACGGGAGAGGGGGAAACCAGTTCGGTATTTTTTCCGAGCTGTTGGGGAACGAACAGGTAAGTGCGATTTTGGTATTTGTTTGAACAAGGGGGATAAGAATTGTCGTTTGAGCTGTGTGTATCGCTGCGCTAGACTGTAGGGCGTTTTGCGCTACTTTGTTGTTTTGTGTTTGTTATTTTATGTTTGTTGTTTTTGTGCTTACCCTGGGCTGAGGGCACCGCCATGGTTGTGTCGGCTCGAGTGGATATTCCAGGAGAGTTCGCCGCCATCGGTATTTTGGTGCTTAAAGTTACTTGGCTCTTGGGGTCTGCATGAAGAGGATAGGCAGTTTAACTAGGGGTTTTGTGCAGTTAGATTTGGCGAAGCTCTCGATGCATTCTGTCTCTTGCGTTCTACATTAAATGCCATTAACGCGCTGCCTGTGTCGGTTCATTTGCAGTAAAAATCAGTCACTTTGTGTGGGTAATGTTGTGTCCTTTGCTCAATATTATGTATGTTGTGAACGTGTAATAGTTGGGGGCTATGGAAGCTGTTGACAAGTTTTTGGCTACTCCTACTGTAGAGCTTTTAAATAAGCTGACGAAGGAGCAGATCTCTAAAGTAGCGGAACATTTTAGTATTCCGCTGATCGCAGCAAAGTCTGCTAAATTGTCTCAGCTTAGATCGTGTCTTGGAGACACACTTACTGAAATGCAAGTGTTTCCAGCGTCTTCTGCTGCTATGGGGCAGACCACAGCGTCACCTCCCTGCACGGATGCCGATGATAGATGCTGGGATGACACTGAGCGCTGTTTACTTTTGCAGACTGTGTTGGTAGGCAAGGCGCAGGAAGTATATGTAGCACTGTCTGGCGCTGACCGGAAAAATATAAATCTGTTAAGGAGGCTGTTCTTAAAGCTTATGAGCTGGTGCCTGAGGCGTATCGTCAGCGCTTTAGAACATGGCGGAAGGCTGACAAGCAAGCCTATGTTGAGGTTGCCAGAGTACTGGGGTGTCATTTTTACCGTTGGCTTGCAGCAGAGGGGGGTGAGTGATTTCGACTCTTTGTGTAATTTAATGATTTTGGAGCAGTTTAAAAATATGGTTTCAGATCGGTTAGCAACATATATAAATGAACACAAAGTGAAGACTGCAACTGAAGCTGCCATTTTGGCAGATGAATTTGCCCTCACCCATAGGTCTGCTGGTAAAGAGTATTCTCGCCATGAGTATCGGCAAAAAGGTTGGTATCAGGGAAAGTTCCCCACTGGGGTTGAGCATATAATGTCAAGGGCTGAGCCAAATGCCAAGCCCAGAGTAGACTCTGACTCTAGTTGCCATTACTGCCTTGAAAAAGGGCATTGGAGGAATGAGTGTCCTGTGTGGCGCTCTAGGGCAAGGCCAGGTAGGCGAAGGCCTGACTCTGGGAGGCCTGTGGCCTTGGCCAGTGTAGCACAGCCTGTTCAGTCAGGGGGGTTGGGCCCTGCTAAACCAGATTAGGCCAGGTTGGCTATGCTGGCAACTGGGGTAGGAAAGTCATGCTTTAAGGCAAGTCAGGTCTCCAGTAAACATCCTGCTTTACCAGTACAGAGTCAGCGTGAGTATGCTCCAGTTATTACTAATGGTTTTGTTTCCTTACTTGGTAGCTCAGTCAGGGTGGCTGTAAGGATATTGCGTGATACTGGTGCCTCTGAGTCATTCATTTTAGGTTCTGTGTTGCCCTTTTCCAGTCAGTCTAGTACAGGTTGCAGTGTACTAATCAAAGGTATGGGTCTACAAATGTTCTCTGCTACTTTGCACAAAATCTGTCTTGACTCAGACTTAGTTCAGGGGGAGGTAACAATAGCAGTCAGACCATCACTGCCAGTGGAAGGAGTAGAGGTCATGTTGGGTAATAACTTGGCTGGAGATCGGGTGTGGCATAATGTAACACCGCCACCTGTATTTAGAGCTGTGCCAGTGTTGGAGGAACATGATACATGTGCCATTGAGTTTCCTGAGGTGTTCCTGTCATGTGCGGTGAAACTAACTAACGCATGGCAAAGTTAGTGCAGCACAAGGAGGGAACACAGATGATAGGTGTGCCCTAAGCAAGTTTCCCGGAGCAGAGGCTCAGACACACACACACACACATTCACACACTCAAGCTCACTTGCCCTTCTCTGCTGCCCATCGCTGCTTTTCAGTCTCATAAAAGGGAGAATTACAGAATTCCCCCCCATGTTAATTCATGTGTCATCCCCTGTGCCTGATACAGGGACAACACTTTGGCAGGACAGTAAATATATTTTCCAGCCAGTCCCGGGAACCCAGTATGTATATGTGGACTCTCTGGTCCTTGTTTTAGTGGTTTGTGACAGAACCTGCACAGACGACCAGTGGGCTGCTGCTCTGTAGCCTTCCTCTTTCCACGCTCCTCCTTTATCCGTCTGTACTCTGCAGAGCGCTGCTTCGAGGCCTCTAGTTCTCTTTGGAAAAAAGGTGTTCCAGCAAATTCAGCAAATTCCATTCGAGGATTGTTGAGACCTTCTGCTGCATAAGTCTGATGCACTTTTGCAGAGCAGTAAAAGTACTTCACCTCCCCTGACTGGTAAAAGAAATGAATGGACGAGCCATCCCCACGGTAACGGGACTTTGGTTGACCACATGCAACACAGTTCCTCATTGTCTTTGGTGCTGGCTGCTGCTGCTGCTGCTGCTGTTGCTGTTGCACAAGCTCCTTTACCATAGCCGCGTTTCCATCAGGGGAGGTTCCGATGGTAATTCAGGGAGAGGGAAATTTTCAGGGACTGTTGTTTGGTTGGTCCTCTCACCTCGCGTGTCTCCACTACAACAATGTTTTATCGGACCTCTAGTAAACAAAGGGAAACTTCGGTGTCTCAGAGCAGCGAACATGACTGACTGCAGGCTTGCATTCTATGTTGATTTATTGATTAAACCGGATAAATCCTAAAAGTTTGTGGTTAGTGTTCCTATTTATTGTGAGTTTCCAGTCCATTTATGTCTACTATGTTTCATAAGATTAGATGTTCCGAGTGACGTTATGACAAGATTAGCAGGCTAAAGTTAGCCAAGTAAACATGTTTTAAGAAGGTAATTAATTGCCTGAGGAAATCGTTGTGCACCACATAGCAAGTAGTTAAATGCTTTATCGTGGAAACGGCCAAAACAAGCTCTCCTACAACTCTGAGTTTGATAGACTGTACGTTTTCCTCTAACAGGCATATGAAAATACTCAATAGGAAGCGTATTAGTCTGCTAGCATGCTGAATTACTTTGCTAATCTAAAGATAATACGAGTCTGTCTTCAAACTAACCTCTAAGCTTAGATAAAATATAGTTACATGGGCAACTGTGTTTGTAATGAACTCTGTTGTGAGAAATTCATTTTGTCTGTTTAGAAAAAATATTTTCGTATGGCATAGTGATTTTTAGATTACCTATGGCTGGTAGTGTTTAACAACAGCCTATCAGCATCGAGTTTACCACAGGCTACAAGCTGAACTTTTTCAGGGCCGAACGGAGTACCTAACCCCTTTAGGTACTCCGTTGGTCCCTGTAAAAGTTCCGGGAGATCGCCCATTTCGGAACTGCCCGATAGTGGAGACACACGCCAACCGTGAGAAGGCCGAAAAATTACCCGGAACTCACTGTAGTGGAAACGCGCCTCATCTGTTCAATCTCTGACTTTGTGACAGGAGACTCCTGGCTTTTACTGCTGCTGGGCGGATTCACTGGTGCAGGTGGGAGGGTTACCACCGGTACACTCACAGTTTCACTCCCCTCTGTGAGGTGATGCCACAGCTGCTGGGTTTCCAGGAGTTTCTCTTGGCTTGTGTTCAGAGATGAGCTGGTATTCGTCAACTTGGCAAGGTGCTTCACGTACCGTGAGATGTGCTGCTTGGTGGTGGGGTGTAAAAGGCTGTTTGGGTCCTTGGAGGCAGCCTGTACAAGGGCAGCGTAGTCAAAATCTACCTTGGCCAGTAAGTCTTTCTGGCCACGGTACTTTGCCAGAAGGCCATCAATGGCATCCCTCATCGGCTGCGTCTAACGGGAATGGTCCAGGACAAACAGCAAACCACCTGCCTTGACGGGACCTGTGTGTGCAGCACGTGGAGACGCAGAGCGAGGCAGTGCTGGCGTCACTGAGACAGCTAAAAAAAAGGTAAACAATTTCACTTTTTTGTTCATAAAGAAAACATTAACAACAGCCTTAACCCTTTGATACATAACATATCCACACCCCTTCTAATGCACAACATGGGTCAAAAATGACCCGCATTCATTTTCCAGTTTATTTCATGCTGGCTGAGTTTTTCTTTGTTCTATCTTTTGAAATTAATTTACTTTATGCTAGAATATTCCAAGTATTCTTTAAATGTCTTGTTTTTGATTACCACAGATCATTATTTTAATTTTTCCTTTCATACTTTATGAACAAAAATAGTTTTTATTATGCTACATCAAATTTACACACATGGGTCAAAAATGACCCGCATTCATTTTCCAGTTTATTTCATGCTGGCTGAGTTTTTCTTTGTTTTATCTTTTGAAATCAATTTATTTTATGCTAGAATATTCCAAGTATTCTTTAAATGTCTTGTTTTTGATTACCACAGATCATTATTTTAATTTTTCCTTTCATACTTTATGAACAAAAATTGTTTTTATTATGCTACATCAAATTTACACACATGGGTCATAAATGACCCATTCATCCAAGTGTGATTTAAAATTTAATTACATAATACTATAATAATAATTTGTTTAAAGTAATTATTTTAGCGGTGAGTCTGGCCAAACATTTATGTATTTAATAGTTGTATCATGTTTATTTTCATTTTGTCACACATACCTCTGATAACATAACATGGCTTTTGAGCTGAGCTGTATCAGTAGTTTAACAACTGTGAACTGGTGAAATGTGGCACATCACTAGAACACAAATTGCCACCTAATTTTTACATGCCTCACAAATTGTAATTCGATGTTTGTGCTCCTTGCACAGAGGCCTGGTGCACTGGGTACTACACCAGCTACTGACTTTCCTGTCTTCGGAAACTGGGCAGATCATGCTAGCCTGGTAAACCCGCCTCTCGAACTTCATTTCATTGTGTACAGAGGGTCTGGACCGGAGGCCATTGAAGTTCATATAAGAGGACCGAGCAACCCCTAGCCAATCAGTGAACAAATGGTGTGTTCGTGAGCCATGACGTTGACTTTGTGGGCTACATTTGAATTGTAGTGCGTAGGTAGGTTAATTGCATATGTGACGACCAGATGTTAGCGATTCGGTAAAGGCAGAGCCACTTGTTTTAAACTTCAGTCCACACCTCCAGGAAGAAATCATTTCTCACAGCCTCTGCTCCAAACCTTCTGTACAAAATGAACTAAAGTACAAGGGGCTGGTTTACCAGGCTAAGATTGCGCACCTCTTCCTCCTCCTTTACCCCTCCTGTCTGTTGCTCTCTTGTGGCTGGGTGGTGGCTGTGTTTTGGGTTTTTTTAACCCACATCTTCCCATTGCTTCGATAATATGCTTTTGGAGTTTGGGCATGCCCTCCATGTGCCTCTTCATATATGGCATGTCAAGCTCTTTTCCCAGCTCCATAATGAAAAGCCTGCATTGTTGACACCATCCATATAACCAGGGTCTTGTGTGATGAAGCTGGTGTAGGCATTGAGGGTGGCAACATCCAGCATATTGTACCAGAGAACCATGGGCCACCTCTGTGTTCTCTGCTGACATGAATAGCTGCTAACCATCAGATCCATTGTGTCCACACCTCCTTTTCTTTTGTTGCAGTACTGGATCAACAATGGAGCTAAGTTGTAAGCAACTGGACTTCTTCTTGGAGCTTGAAGACGTTTCACCTTTCATCCAAAAGGTTTCTTCAGTTCTGGCCTGATGTTGGGTGGCATAGGATGGGTGCTGATGTGCTGGGTGCAACTGCATCAGGTCAGGATTCAGCAGTACATTTGCATCTGAAGGAGAAGGGACACTCCTTAAAAGACACTGAGGTGCACGTCTTGGACAAGGAGGACATGGTTTGAGAGGAGTTAGGGGAAGCCATCTATGTCCACTTGGAACAACCAACTTTGCACAGAGGAGGGGGGTTGCGTCATAATCTATCTGCTACATACCATTCTGCCTTGAGATCTCATCGCAGGAGGTTTACCTGCTCTTCACCATGAGAGCAGTTCTTATTCTCTGGATCATGTGATCACAATGACTCTCACTCCAATTCACACCTTGATGGGTGACTCATGGAATGAGGGGTGTGGTCCACAGCTCCACCTCCACTGATCCAAAGATCTAGCTCCTGGTTTCCCAACATCAGGCCATAACTGAAGAAGCCTTTTGGATGAAAGGTGAAACGTCTTCAAGCCCCCAGATGAAGTCCAATTGCTTACAACTTAGCTCTTTTGACTACCATGACCTGGATGAATAAGAATCTACACAGACATAGTACTGGATCACTTCTGATTTCTTCTTCTAACTGCTGTCATCCACTGCTTTGTCATCATGCATGGTGCTCAGGAGGACAACAGCTTTTCCCTTCTTCTGTGCGTAGCTCACCATGGTCATGTTGCCACTGAATCCAAATTCTGAGTTATGAATCTCCCGTGATTTAGATGGCTTCATGATAGGTGATATGTCCAGCTTGTTTTGACAAAGAGTGCCAACAATGGTCAGGTTCTTCTTGAGGAGCTTCTCAGCCAGAGGGATACAGCCAGAGGGTGAATAAGTTGTCCACTGACATGTCCATATAGAAAATGTGGGTCGTTTCTGACCCATGTGTGTAAAGTCAAGGTAGAAATACAAAAGCTGTGCTTGTCCATACCGTAAGAAAAGAAAAATGAAAATGATTATTTGTGATAAACCAAAACAAGATATTTGCTGCATACTTGGAAGAGTAAATAATAAAATGAATTTATTTCAAAGATATATCATAGAAACACTGAGCCATACAGGAAATAACATAGTAAATGGATATGGGTCATTTTGGACCCATGTTGTGCATTAAAGGGGTAGTGATACAAAAATGTTTTTTATTCAAAAAGTAAAAAAGGAAAAAACAAAATAATCATGTATGATGGTCTAAAACAAGTTAATTGAGGAATACCTTGACTACTAAATGATGAGATTAATGTATTCCAAAGATATCAAAAATAAAAACTCAGCCGGGTCACTTTAGACCCATGTTATGTATCAAAGGGTTAACAAGCTTTTGATACTACAATTAAAAAATCTAAATGAAAATAAATAAATTGCCTTCTTCTTTGGTAGGCTGGTCCACAATATCTACACCAAGAGAAGCCACATCCGAAGGGTCCACAGGGTCAGCTGGACGTTCCTCCCACATCTCCTCAAGTGGGTCAACAGCATGACTCACTGAGAGCAGACAGTTCAGAGGAATGACGCTCTTCATCTCCAACAGCAGGACCCCTCTGAGATCTGTGCTTATCCCAGTGTAATGGGACAGGTTGACAGCCAGGCTCCACACTGGAGTCCAAACCTTTCTCCTGTGTCTGCCTGTGAGACACGTAAGAAGGGGTACTTGGCCTGACCTGTCACTGCTTCAGACAGCTTATTCAGCTCCATAATCAAGACCGGATCAAAAACTGCAGGCAGCCTTACACCAGGAAGCTTCAGGTCCAGAAGACGTTGGAAATTCCAGTGTGCCACACCCATCATGCCCTGTGCCTGGAAAAGTTTTGTGGACACCACAGTGCCCGTGACCCATTTTGCCTGATGGTAATGGAATCCCTCCTGCTGTGATGTGCCTCTCACAGGGATCCACACAGGTACAGCTGCTCCTTCACCCTTTACATGGTTCAGCTGCACTGTTCCACCATGGCGGTAGTGAATGCCCTCTGCAAGCACTGGGTCACTCAGGCATCCTCGGAGGATATGCACCCGCTGAATCCTCCACATCTTCAGCATTGATGGCTTGAACAATGGCACACCATCAGGATCACTTTCCAGATGGAATCTGTGCAAAACACCTTCCACTCTCTCCAGCAGCTCTTTGGGGGGTGGGACCCTGGTGCGACAGTGCTGCCTGATGTGCTGTTTTGTTGGATTGGCAGGCTCAATCCCACAAAAGACGTAGGCCTCCTTCAGTCTCTGCAGGTCTGTCTGATCCACAACAATAAAAGCCGCTGAAAGGAACTTACAGAAAGCGCTGTGCAGTGGATGATGCTCTGAGACGCACTCTCTGGTGAAACGCCGCATGCAGTGGAACAAGTCCAACTTGATGCTGATGTTGTTGTTGAACTTGCTGCGGGAGGCACAGGTGTTGTTGAGGTGCCCAGAGGTTGCGTCAGCTGCAATGGCGTCTGTTGTCTTCCAAGAGTCCCAGTCAAGGTGCTCCAGAGGCCCAGGGTTTGGGATGTTGAATGACGCACAGCAGTTCCTGTCCATACACAAACAGAAACAGGCTATTTTATTAAATGTGAAGCATACTTTTAAATAATACCATGATTGTTGTGCTTCATTTTGTTTGACTATATAAACAGGTAAGACAGATGATGGTTTTTACCTGTCAACCCACTGGTACATGGCTTTAGGAATCCCTGCTGAAATGTAGCGATGGGACAGCCCCTCGTACATTGGCTCCAGGGATTTATCACTCTCTGACTGCAGCATCACCCAGGACAAGATCATCCAGTTCTCATTCATAACAGCGTATGAAGACATGGTCCCTGATGCCAACACCACCTTCCTGGCCACTTTACGGGTGTGGTCAGCCCTTAAGGCCTGTCCAAAAGTGCCTTGAAGAAGATAGTTCAGGGTATCTTCTTGACGGTGATACTGCTGAATGAGACACTCAACCAGGTAGTGGGCTGACACAGTCACTCCGCACCATCCATTGGCATCACCATACCCAACAAATGGAGCAGGAGTTGTTGTTCCTCTTACTGCCCCTGTGATGGTCCGCTGTCCATAAACGCCTCTCTCTCCATCCAGCACATTTTTCACTGTAGACAGGTACGCCAAGTGTGCACTATGGGCGCAGATAGCGGGTGTGTCAGGGGTGTCTTGACACACCCAGATTTGAATGCCTTCGATCCGTCCCCCCCCCCACTTTTATGTAAGAAAAAAAGTCTTTTTTTTCTTACTTTGTCAACTTCTTACTGAGTCAAACATCACGGGGAAACCAAAATATGAATTAACATAATATTTGGTTTATTGAGGTGCGCTGCAGTGCATGCTTTGTAACAACTCGCATTAAGCAAGTGACTCGGGTTTATTGAGCTGTGCAGGCTGCGTCGTCGTCGAGCTTGGTTGCCACGGTTACCAACAAATAGTCTGACAGGCAAGTTCAGGACCCCATACCAACACGGCGTGATGAGGCGAGCTAAAAAGCAAAAAACCATCACATCGTTTTTTCAAAAAGCAACAGCTGTAAGTAAACTGTATTTTACATTATCACATCACCTTGCATTTTCTGATAGTCTGTTCAAAGCAATGTCGTCGTGAAAGTAAAATTGTACGAAGCAGGCTAGAGGCAAACTTTTGGCTTCTGCCTCCGGGCCTGTACATGTAAATACCTCGTTGGATTTCTGTCAACGACATTAATAACTCAAGGCCGTTTTAATGTTATCTGACGTTCCTCGCCACGAGCAGTGAGCATATTGTTGTTTAATAAGGAACTTATGCGAAGAGGTGTCCACTGACTGCCGATCGCGCGATACACAAATTAGAAAGCTAGGATGCAGTGGTGGCACACACACACACACACACACACACACACACACACACACACACACACACACACACACACACACACATATATTCGATCATCCTGTCATGTCAGTGGTAAATAGTCTACAACAAAACCCATATTTCCCTCATTCTTAAAATGCTGTTATTCTAACGTGACCCAACTAGAAAAATAGAATCCCACAAACAAGGTGTTCGTGCATGTGTTCTAATTCTAAACTTCTTTGTACAGTCTATGCTCGTCTGCCAGAACTCGTCTGTCTTCCTTCAACCATGGACATAATACATTTCTTTACTAAAAACTACGGGTACCTTTCATCAGCAGCAGCCAGTAAGTTGTCACACGTTTCAGGCCAGTGATTTCAAAGTTATGTTGGGTTAGTCTTGACGTTTGGTAGGCTACTACAGCTTGGCTGTCTACATCGGCTAGCTAGGTTAGGCTGCTATAATAATTCTAGCCCGGTAAACCAGCCCCTCGTACTTCTTTTTATTTTGTACAGAATTCTGAAATGAAGTACGAGGGAAGAGCTTCGTCCCCCCCAGTTTCAAAAACCTATCTGCGCCCCTGGTGTGCACGCTCATACTTCAGATGAAGAGCCTCGTTTAACTGACTGGCCATGTCATTTGGGGACTTTCCAGTGCGCCGTAGCTCATCCAACACAGTCTTACATAAGGCCTTCTTGTATGTCAGAAAGGCTGGCAAGATATTCTGGAATCTACTCAGCAGCATGTCCACCCCCTGAGGCTTATCAGCAAACCACTACTTCTTGCAAACTGTGCAAGTGAGTCGCGATGCCAGTATCTAGTACTGGCCACTGGTGCCAATAATGACACGCGGTCGTCCAACTCCTGATGACACGACATGGGGATTCAGACAACCGGACAGGCATGGCAGAGTGTACGTGCTCCTGACTCTCTCCATGATGGTGTGCTCAGGCTTCCATATAAAAAATGGGTGAAGGTGGAAATAATTTGGTGATGGCAACTCTGAGGCCTGATCAATAAGCTCAGGCTGAGCTGGGTAACGCCACAATGAAATCATGTTCATTGTTTGCCTCACCGGCTGAGAGCCAGGCCATAGTCCCAAGGTCTCCATCTCCACTTTTATCCAGATTCTCTGCTGGTGAGAGCAGTTCCACCGGCTCACATCCTGGTCGTAGCTTGGGAGTGGTGGATGTGCAGAAGAGGGATGCACAGAGGATGCAGATGGAGCAGACACTGGCGGGGGTACTACAGATGTTGTAGGTGCAGCATATGGAGCAGAGAGGTGTGTGGGTGATGCAGAGACTGTTGGGTGTGCTGCAGGCGTAGAGACAGTCGAGGGTGCTGCAGATGTAGAAGCTCTATGTCCTGCACCTGCCGACGTCACTGGGGGTACAGCTGCCAAATGACATAGGTTTTTGTTTTCATACATGGACAGTATTCACATTCTTAGTCCAATTCAACTAATCATAGTCTTTGTGCTAAAATGAGTTAAGTAAAGTAGAATCAATAGAATAAAAAAAATAATAATTACATTGACACGACACATTGTCTGACACGGGTCTCAAAGGTGACGTGGACTTACTTAAAACAAGCAACTCTGGAGGTACTGGCAAAGGAGCCTTCATTCGAGCTCTCAATGGAACTGGTGAAAAATTATAACAGTGATTAAAAACTAAACAGCCATGTCCTTAAAGTAGAGTTAAGTTGACATGTGTGCAAACTCAAATATAATTGTTGAGATGCAAGCTCACTACTTTCAGGGGGTGGACCTGGTGTTGGCAGTGTTGCAGCTGGTTTAAGCCTCTCTGATATAGAAAAAAATGTGTTAGTCTATATCCACTTATGTACAGTGCTCTGGTAAATGTTTTCATAGGTAACGCCATCATGCAAATCCAGAATACATGCACTTTATAACATTAAGGCTATGGTATTTGATGCTTCTACCTTGCATGGCTAGTCTAAAACTTTGAGCACTTTTGCTGTACATCTGCATCTTAAAGATATTTTTATTTACTCAGCTCATTCAAATACCAAAACCTCAAAGTATAGCAACAACACAAACACACATGCAACATGTAGCTTTGTACTTACCCTAAACAATGAAATATAAATGCTTTCAATGTTAGTAGAATAACTGCATTAACATGGTCTAACAGCAAACGAGAACAGATGATCCCGATTCATGTCAGGACCATCAAACAGCTGAGGACGGCGAACAGATGATCCCGATTCATGTCAGGACCACCAGTAGTATGCAGTAGGAATAATACCTTTCACGATTGGGAGTCCAACAGTTTCAGAACCTGAAAGCAGAGTTAAACCAATTTAAATTTCCAAGTATTCAGTGGTACGTCAGTGTTGTGTGTATAACCCTGTTAGATGTCAATCATTTGTTTGCAAAGTACGACCTTGTGAATTTGACTACACAGAAACAACCCAAACATTTATCATCTTTCATAATATAAAATAAGAGCTTAACAGAAAGCTGAACTTGTGTGTGTGTGTGTGTGTGTGTGCGCGCGTGTGTGTGTGTGTGTGTGTGTGTGAGAGAGAGTGTGTGAGAGTGTGTGAGAGTGTGAGAGAGAGAGACTTTCTTACGTAGTTGGCCTTGGAGTTTGGTTGGGGAAATAGAAAGCATCATTCTTTCCAAATCTTCATCATCATCCATTTCTATACATTAAAGCACAAGAGCAAAGTTGAGTGACTTGAAACATTTGTAAGAGAAAATGACATCTTGAAGCAATGATACCATATAGTCATGAATGGTTCTGAGATAGAACATTGAAGTAGTTAATTAAATAATGTAATTATAAACTTCCTCTGGTGGCTGACAAAGTAATGAGATCCTGTCTGGTTTTCAGGTGTGACAGGGAGGTGGCTAGGTGACTTCCCTTGATGGCTCATTGGATTAGGGTTCCTCTCTGTAGACATGCTAATTCAATACCCATCGTCATCTAACAATCGTGGTCCCGTCTGGGCTACCCTGGGTGCCCATTCTAACGTTAATGGCTGTTGTCTGCCTTTCAGCTACTCTCATCTGATGTTGATCTTGAATACACAATTACTACTGGGTTAGGGTGTCTTTGTGTCTCAGGTCAGACTTAAATGATTGAAGCTTACAGTCCAACTCGACCTGCATAGTATAATCAAACTTCCTAATCAAATAGGATATAATTCCTACACACTCAAATTTGACTGACATATTCAATGGTGTTGTCAACAAACCTGGAAGATGCGAGGCAGGTGATGCAAGGCCTGAGGCACCTGGTTCTTCAGGAGCACTCTGGAGCTGTCTGTTTTTCTTTATGAGGTACTGCTGTAGGTGATGCATTTTGCTGCCTGGTACACACTGCCTTCCAAGGATAAATGCAGCATATCCATCAGCTCTGCTTTCCCAAAACAGCCCTCCAGGTCTTTTTTGCATGTACTCCAAAGCCCACCAAATTGTCATCTTCATTCACTGCAGGTGGCACCACCATCTTTTCAGCTAAATATTGAAGGAGGTCTTCAATGTCCTGAAAGCTCCTAGAATATTCAATAAATGAAAGCAGGCTGTCCTTCTTGGGGCCTTCTGGATTAAAGAGCCCAGCTCTCTCCTCCTCCTCAACCTTTTTCATCAGGTTTACCTTGTAGCCTACCTCATTCTCTAGGAGCCATCGGAAAGTCTTGCCCTTGTATTTTCCAAATTGGAGCGTGTACTCTCCCAGCACCTCCTGCCTGTCAGACACATCTCCCCCTCTCATGAACACAATGGATCGGGCATGCTCTCTGATCTTGTCTTCTCCTTGTGGTGCCGACTTATCCTGAAGATCAGGGTTGTCTTTGATCCTTTTGGCTTCTTCTGATGGATCCTGCCTCAGATATCCAGTAGGTCCCCTTCTAAAGCAAACTTTCATCTTGCCAGGGAAGATCAGTTTGACTTTCATCTCGATGGCTGTGTTAGACAATTATGTAAAGACAAAAAAAAAGAAAAACAGTTAATGGTTATGTGTGACAGTGATAACCTTTCTGAATATATTTATTTACTAAGTAGGCTAGATTTATACTTAATAGTAACCAATGCAACCTTAAGATCATATAGTTCAGCAGTTCCAGTTTTAATTATGACCCCATATTTTTTATTTTAATTTTTAAAATTATTTAATTTTGACCCCATATAACTAACGTTGCCCCTTGTTAATGTATGTTATGGCATGATTGTCAGTAACCCACAGCAGCAATTTAGTCAACCCCATGCTCCGATTTGTTTACGCTAGCAATTGTGGCAACATTCTATTTACTGATGGCCTATCATTTATCTCAGGAAGGGGGGAGGGGAACGCGCAGCGCTGACTACACACAGCAACACGGATACATAGAACAAGCGGGTTACGTGAGGGAAATTTCAATATAGCATGATCACCTCTGGCAACTTAAGAAATTGACATAATAAAAAACTCACACATAAGCTTTTTGGTATAGTGTTTTCATAGGGGAAACACCGTAGTCAATGACGATTCGCTATTGGTTGGTTATTGTATTGTAAATGGGGAAAAACACACACAATCGTGTGTGAGCCTATAACCCTGCAGCAGGGCGAAATAAAAACCAAAACTATGACAGCATATAATCGCGTAATATTTAATTCAGGACGACGCACGTAAAGTTTTAGACGTGGTTTGTAAAAGACATCAACATGCTAACTATCATATCAGCTACAGATACGGCATTATCCCATTACACGAACATCAATACAGTACAGTCAGTGTAGGACACTATAATCGACTATAAAAACTGTCGTGTTCTCAATCTACACATTTCATTCCAAGAAAGTTTTAAAGCAGTTAGCGATGTGGTGTTATTTTACTGATCCCGAGACACTACAGCTGACTAATATAGCCTATCGAGAGCGCAATTGCTTGTTATCATGTTATGTCGGAGTAATATAAAGTATTTTCAAAACATAGTATGCACTGGCATTAACTTAGAAACGTTAACAGTCACCTTAACTTACCTCAGGAAGATTCTTCTCTGGAGTACCTTTATGAATGAATGAATGAATGAATGAATGAATGAATGACGATAGCAAACTACCTGGCGAAGTATCGCTGTTCTACCTTCAAAATTAATCTTATCCTGACACAAGAAACGTAAATATAAAATATAAATAGAACATAAATCCTTTCGGAATTACGAACTGCACTGGACACAGCTTGTCGTGTACTGTACTCTCTCTCTCTCTCTCACTGTCTCTCTCGCGATCTGCTTGTCCATCAGCTGTGATCTTCTCTTATCGTTGGCAGGAAAACTTTGGAGAGCGCGGTCTTCTCATTGGCTGCTCACAGGCTCTACAGGCCACCGCTGGCCAAAGCAAGGGCAGCGCCCTTAGTGGCCAAAAATATATTACATCGGTAGTGTTAAGAACTACCATAGAGAATGAATGGGAAAAGTTAAGAAAGTTAAACTTAACTATACACGGCTCCCGCGCGAAAGGTCCCCAGTTCGAAACTGGGTGGAAACAATGTGTTTTTATGTACTGCGTTCAGCTGCCAAATACATGCCAGCATAAAAAAATCAACTTGTGCTGTTGCCCGTCGTCCACCCATGCCCTTTGACTACTACCTTGGAAAAACAGTGCAAAAAACACTGGCTTGGATGGCCGGATTACTGGCTTCCTCGACCTGACAAGATGGGATTTTGACAGCTTTTTCCGCTTCCTGAAATCCTTATGTTAGTGTGAATTCTTGCCGAAAGCAGCAGTTGCCTGTTTCCATAGTGTAGTGGTTATCACGTTCGCCTAACACCCGAAAGGTCCCCAGTTTGAAACTGGGTGGAAACAGTGTGTTCTTATATACTGCGTTCAGCTGCAAAATACATTTCAGCATAAAAAATCAACTTGTGCTGTTGCCTGTCGTCCACCCATGCCCTTTGACTACTACCATGGAAAAACAGTGCAAAAAACACTGGCTTGGATGGCCAGATTACTGGCTTCCTCGACCTGACAGGATGGGATTTTGACTGCTTTTTCCGCTTCCTGAAATCCTTATGTTAGTGTGAATTCTTACCGAAAGCAGCAGTTGCCTGTTTCCATAGTGTAGTGGTTATCAAGTTCGCTTTACACGCGAAAGGTCCCCAGTTCGAAACTGGGTGGAAACAATGTGTTGTTATGTACTGCGTTCAGCTGCCAAATACATGCCAGCATAAAATATCAACTTGTGCTGTTGCCCGTTGGCCAACCATGGCCTTTGACTACTACCTTGGAAAAACGGTGCAAAAGAAACTGGCTTGGATGGACAGATTTCTGGCTGCCTCGACCTGACAGGATGGGATTTTGACAGCTTTGTCCGTTTTCTGAAATCCTTATGTTAGTGTGAATTCTTACCGAAAGCAGCAGTTGCCTGTTTCCATAGTGTAGTGGTTATCACGTTCGCCTAACACGCGAAAGATCCCCAGTTCGAAACTGGGTGGAAACAATGTCTTCTTATGTACTGCGTTCAGCTGCAAAATACATTTCAGCATAAAAAATCAACTTGTGCTGTTGCCCGTCGTCCAACCATGCTCTTTGACTACTAACTTGGAAAAACGGTGCAAAAGAAACTGGCTTGGAATGCCAGATTACTGGCTGCCTCGACCTGACAGGATGGGATTATGACAGCTTTTTCCGCTACCTGATATCCTTATGTTAGTGTGAATTCTTGCCGAAAGCAGCAGTTGCCTGTTTCCATAGTGTAGTGGTTATCACGTTCGCCTCACACGCGAAAGGTCCCCAGTTCGAAACTGGGTGGAAACAATGTGTTGTTATGTACTGCGTTCAGCTGCCAAATACATGCCAGCATAAAAAAATCAACTTGTGCTGTTGCCCGTCGTCCACCCATGCCCTTTGACTACTACCTTTGAAAAATGGTGCAAAAGAAACTGGCTTGGATGGCCAGATTATTGGCTGCCTCGACCTGACTGGATGGGATTTTGACAGCTTTTTCCGCTTCCTGAAATCCTTATGTTAGTGTGAATTCTTGCCGAAAGCAGCAGTTCCCTGTTTCCATAGTGTAGTGGTTATCACAGTTGCCTCACGCGCGAAAGGTCCTCAGTTCGAATCTGAGTGGAAACAATGTGCTGTTATGTACTGCGTTCAGCTGCCAAATACATGCCAGCATAAAATATCAACTTGTGCTGTTGCCCGTCGTCCACCCATGCCCTTTGACTACTACCTTGGAAAAACGTTGCAAAAGAAACTGGCTTGGATGGCCAGATTACTGGCTGCCTCGACCTGACATGATGCGCGACAGGATGGGATTTTGACAGCTTTTTCCGCTTCCTGAAATCCTTATGTTAGTGTGAATTCTTGCCAAAAACAGCAGTTGCCTGTTTCCATAGTGTAGTGGTTATCACGTTTGCCTCACACGCGAAAGGTCCCCAGTTCTAAACTGGGTGGAAACAATGTGTTTTTATGTACTGCGTTCAGCTGCCAAATACATGCCAGCATAAAAAAATCAACTTGTGCTGTTGCCCGTCGTCCACCCATGCCCTTTGACTACTACCTTGGAAAAACGGTGCAAAAAAAACTGTCTTGGATGGCCAGATTACTGGCTGCCTCGACCTGACAGGATGGTATTTTGACTGCTTTTTCCGCTTCCTGAAATCCTTATGTTAGTGTTAATTCTTACCGAAAGCAGCAGTTGCCTCTTTCCATAGTGTAGTGGTTATCACGTTTGCTTTACACGCGAAAGGTCCCCAGTTCGAAACTGGGTGGAAACAATGTGCTGTTATGTACTGCGTTCAGCTGCCAAATACATGCCAGCATAAAATATCAACTTGTGCTGTTGCCCGTCGTCCACCCATGCCCTTTGACTACTACCTTGGAAAAACGGTGCAAAACAAACTGGCTTGGATGGCCAGATTACTGGCTGCCTCGACCTGACATGATGCGCGACAGGATGGGATTTTGACAGCTTTTTCCGCTTCCTGAAATCCTTATGTTAGTGTGAATTCTTGCCGAAAACAGCAGTTGCCTGTTTCCATAGTGTAGTGGTTATCACATTCGCCTAACACGCGAAAGGTCCCCAGTTCGAAACTGGGTGGAAACCATGTGTTCTTATGTACTGCGTTCAGCTGCCAAATACATGCTAGCATAAAAAATCAACTTGTGCTGTTGCCCGTCAGCCAACCATGCCCTTTGACTACTACCTTGGAAAAACGGTGCAAAAGAAACTGGCTTGGATGGCCAGATTATTGGCTGCCTCGACCTGACTGGATGGGATTTTGACAGCTTTTTCCGCTTCCTGAAATCCTTATGTTAGTGTGAATTCTTGCCGAAAGCAGCAGTTCCCTGTTTCCATAGTGTAGTGGATATCACAGTTGCCTCACACGCGAAAGGTCCCCAGTTCTAAACTGGGTGGAAACAATGTGTTTTTATGTACTGCGTTCAGCTGCCAAATACATGCCAGCATAAAAAAATCAACTTGTGCTGTTGCCCGTCGTCCACCCATGCCCTTTGACTACTACCTTGGAAAAACGGTGCAAAAAAAACTGTCTTGGATGGCCAGATTACTGGCTGCCTCGACCTGACAGGATGGTATTTTGACTGCTTTTTCCGCTTCCTGAAATCCTTATGTTAGTGTTAATTCTTACCGAAAGCAGCAGTTGACTATTTCCATAGTGTAGTGGTTATCACGTTTGCTTTACACGCGAAAGGTCCCCAGTTCGAAACTGGGTGGAAACAATGTGCTGTTATGTACTGCGTTCAGCTGCCAAATACATGTCAGCATAAAATATCAACTTGTGCTGTTGCCCGTCGTCCACCCATGACCTTTGTCTACTACCTTGGAAAAACGGTGCAAAACAAAATGGCTTGGATGGCCAGATTACTGGCTGCCTCGACCTGACATGATGCGCGACAGGATGGGATTTTGACAGCTTTTTCCGCTTCCTGAAATCCTTATGTTAGTGTGAATTCTTGCCGAAAACAGCAGTTGACTGTTTCCATAGTGTAGTGGTTATCACATTCGCCTAACACGCGAAAGGTCCCCAGTTCGAAACTGGGTGGAAACAATGTGTTCTTATGTACTGCGTTCAGCTGCCAAATACATGCCAGCATAAAAAATTCAACTTGTGCTGTTGCCCGTCGTCCACCCATGCCCTTTCACTACTACCTTGGAAAAACGGTGCAAAAAAAACTGTCTTGGATGGCCAGATTACTGGCTGCCTCGACCTGACAGGATGGTATTTTGACTGCTTTTTCCGCTTCCTGAAATCCTTATGTTAGTGTTAATTCTTACCGAAAGCAGCAGTTGCCTGTTTCCATAGTGTAGTGGTTATCACGTTCACTTTACACGCGAAAGGTCCCCAGGTCGAAACTGGGTGGAAACAATGTGTTGTTATGTACTGCGTTCAGCTGCCAAATACATGCCAGCATAAAATATCAACTTGTGCTGTTGCCCGTTGGCCAACCATGCCCTTTGACTACTACCTTGGAAAAACGGTGCAAAAGAAACTGGCTTGGATGGACAGATTTCTGGCTGCCTCGACCTGACAGGATGGGATTTTGACAGCTTTGTCCGTTTTCTGAAATTCTTATGTTAGTGTGAATTCTTGCCGACAGCAGCAGTTGCCTGTTTCCATAGTGTAGTGGTTATCACGTTCGCCTAACACGCGAAAGGTCCCCAGTTCGAAACTGGGTGGAAACAATGTGTTCTTATGTACTGCGTTCAGCTGCAAAATACATTTCAGCATAAAAAATCAACTTGTGCTGTTGCCCGTCGTCCAACCATGCTCTTTGACTACTAACTTGGAAAAACGGTGCAAAAGAAACTGGCTTGGAATGCCAGATTACTGGCTGCCTCGACCTGACAGGATGGGATTTTGACAGCTTTTTCCGCTACCTGATATCCTTATGTTAGTGTGAATTCTTGCCGAAAGCAGCAGTTGCCTGTTTCCATAGTGTAGTGGTTATCACGTTCGCCTAACACGCGAAAGGTCCCCAGTTCGAAACTGGGTGGAAACAATGTGTTCTTATGTACTGCGTTCAGCTGCAAAATACATTTCAGCATAAAAAATCAACTTGTGCTGTTGCCCGTCGTCCAACCATGCTCTTTGACTACTAACTTGGAAAAACGGTGCAAAAGAAACTGGCTTGGAATGCCAGATTACTGGCTGCCTCGACCTGACAGGATGGGATTTTGACAGCTTTTTCCGCTACCTGATATCCTTATGTTAGTGTGAATTCTTGCCGAAAGCAGCAGTTGCCTGTTTCCATAGTGTAGTGGTTATCAAGTTCGCCTCACACGCGAAAGGTCCCCAGTTCGAAACTGGGTGGAAACAATGTGTTGTTATGTACTGCGTTCAGCTGCCAAATACATGCCAGCATAAAAAAATCAACTTGTGCTGTTGCCCGTCGTCCACCCATACCCTTTGACTACTACCTTTGAAAAATGGTGCAAAAGAAACTGGCTTGGATGGCCAGATTATTGGCTGCCTCGACCTGACTGGATGGGATTTTGACAGCTTTTTCCGCTTCCTGAAATCCTTATGTTAGTGTGAATTCTTGCCGAAAGCAGCAGTTCCCTGTTTCCATAGTGTAGTGGTTATCACAGTTGCCTCACACGCGAAAGGTCCTCAGTTCGAAACTGAGTGGAAACAATGTGCTGTTATGTACTGCGTTCAGCTGCCAAATACATGCCAGCATAAAATATCAACTTGTGCTGTTGCCCGTCGTCCACCCATGCCCTTTGACTACTACCTTGGAAAAACGGTGCAAAAGAAACTGGCTTGGATGGCCAGATTACTGGCTGCCTCGACCTGACATGATGCGCGACAGGATGGGATTTTGACAGCTTTTTCCGCTTCCTGAAATCCTTATGTTAGTGTGAATTCTTGCCGAAAACAGCAGTTGCCTGTTTCCATAGTGTAGTGGTTATCACGTTTGCCTCACACGCGAAAGGTCCCCAGTTCTAAACTGGGTGGAAACAATGTGTTTTTATGTACTGCGTTCAGCTGCCAAATACATGCCAGCATAAAAAAATCAACTTGTGCTGTTGCCCGTCGTCCACCCATGCCCTTTGACTACTACCTTGGAAAAACGGTGCAAAAAAAACTGTCTTGGATGGCCAGATTACTGGCTGCCTCCACCTGACAGGATGGTATTTTGACTGCTTTTTCCGCTTCCTGAAATCCTTATGTTAGTGTTAATTCTTACCGAAAGCAGCAGTTGCCTCTTTCCATAGTGTAGTGGTTATCACGTTTGCTTTCCACGCGAAAGGTCCCCAGTTCGAAACTGGGTGGAAACAATGTGCTGTTATGTACTGCGTTCAGCTGCCAAATACATGCCAGCATAAAATATCAACTTGTGCTGTTGCCCGTCGTCCACCCATGCCCTTTGACTACTACCTTGGAAAAACGGTGCAAAAGAAACTGGCTTGGATGGACAGATTACTGGCTGCCTCGACCTGACATGATGCGCGACAGGATGGGATTTTGACAGCTTTTTCAGCTTCCTGAAATCCTTATGTTAGTGTGAATTCTTGCCGAAAACAGCAGTTGCCTTTTTCCATAGTGTAGTGGTTATCACATTCGCCTAACACGCGAAAGGTCCCCAGTTCGAAACTGGGTGGAAACCATGTGTTCTTATGTACTGCGTTCAGCTGCCAAATACATGCCAGCATAAAAAATCAACTTGTGCTGTTGCCCGTCAGCCAACCATGCCCTTTGACTACTACCTTGGAAAAACGGTGCAAAAGAAACTGGCTTGGATGGCCAGATTATTGGCTGCCTCGACCTGACTGGATGGGATTTTGACAGCTTTTTCCGCTTCCTGAAATCCTTATGTTAGTGTGAATTCTTGCCGAAAGCAGCAGTTCCCTGTTTCCATAGTGTAGTGGATATCACAGTTGCCTCACACGCGAAAGGTCCCCAGTTCTAAACTGGGTGGAAACAATGTGTTTTTATGTACTGCGTTCAGCTGCCAAATACATGCCAGCATAAAAAAATCAACTTGTGCTGTTGCCCGTCGTCCACCCATGCCCTTTGACTACTACCTTGGAAAAACGGTGCAAAAAAAACTGTCTTGGATGGCCAGATTACTGGCTGCCTCGACCTGACAGGATGGGATTTTGACAGCTTTGTCCGTTTTCTGAAATTCTTATGTTAGTGTGAATTCTTGCCGACAGCAGCAGTTGCCTGTTTCCATAGTGTAGTGGTTATCACGTTCACTTTACACGCGAAAGGTCCCCAGGTCGAAACTGGGTGGAAACAATGTGTTGTTATGTACTGCGTTCAGCTGCCAAATACATGCCAGCATAAAATATCAACTTGTGCTGTTGCCCGTTGGCCAACCATGCCCTTTGACTACTACCTTGGAAAAACGGTGCAAAAGAAACTGGCTTGGATGGACAGATTTCTGGCTGCCTCGACCTGACAGGATGGGATTTTGACAGCTTTGTCCGTTTTCTGAAATTCTTATGTTAGTGTGAATTCTTGCCGACAGCAGCAGTTCCCTGTTTCCATAGTGTAGTGGTTATCACGTTCGCCTAACACGCGAAAGGTCCCCAGTTCGAAACTGGGTGGAAACAATGTGTTCTTATGTACTGCGTTCAGCTGCAAAATACATTTCAGCATAAAAAATCAACTTGTGCTGTTGCCCGTCGTCCAACCATGCTCTTTGACTACTAACTTGGAAAAACGGTGCAAAAGAAACTGGCTTGGAATGCCAGATTACTGGCTGCCTCGACCTGACAGGATGGGATTTTGACAGCTTTTTCCGCTACCTGATATCCTTATGTTAGTGTGAATTCTTGCCGAAAGCAGCAGTTGCCTGTTTCCATAGTGTAGTGGTTATCACGTTCGCCTCACACGCGAAAGGTCCCCTATTCGAAACTGGGTGGAAACAATGTGTTCTTATGTACTGCGTTCAGCTGCCAAATACATGCCAGCATAAAAAATCAACTTGTGCTGTTGCCCGTTAGCCAACCATGCCCTTTGACTACTACCTTGGAAAAACGATGCAAAAGAAACTGGCTTGGATGGCCAGATTATTGGCTGCCCCGACCTGACTGGATGGGATTTTGACAGCTTTTTCCGCTTCCTGAAATCCTTATGTTAGTGTGAATTCTTGCCGAAAGCAGCAGTTGCCTGTTTCCATAGTGTAGTGTTTATCACGTTCGCCTAACACGCGAAAGGTCCCCAGTTCGAAACTGGGTGGAAACAATGTGGTGTTATGTACTGCGTTCGGCTGCCAAATACATGCCAGCATAAAAAAATCAACTTGTGCTGTTGCCTGTCGTCCACCCATGCCCTTTGACTACTACCATGGAAAAACAGTGCAAAAAACACTGGCTTGGATGGCCAGATTACTGGCTTCCTCGACCTGACATGATGCGCGACAGGATGGGGTTTTGACAGCTTTTTCCGCTTCCTGAAATCCTTATGTTAGTGTGAATTCTTGCCGAAAACAGCAGTTGCCTGTTTCCATAGTGTAGTGGTTATCACGTTCGCCTAACACGCGAAAGGTCCCCAGTTCGAAACTGGGTGGAAACAATGTGTTCTTATGTACTGCGTTCAGCTGCCAAATACATGCCAGCATAAAAAATCAACTTGTGCTGTTGCCCGTTAGCCCACCATGCCCTTTGACTACTACCTTGGAAAAACGATGCAAAAGAAACTGGCTTGGATGGCCAGATTATTGGCTGCCCCGACCTGACTGGATGGGATTTTGACAGCTTTTTCCGCTTCCTGAAATCCTTATGTTAGTGTGAATTCTTGCCGAAAGCAGCAGTTGCCTGTTTCCATAGTGTAGTGTTTATCACGTTCGCCTAACACGCGAAAGGTCCCCAGTTCGAAACTGGGTGGAAACAATGTGTTGTTATGTACTGTGTTCAGCTGCCAAATACATGCCAGCATAAAATATCAACTTGTGCTGTTGCCCGTTGGCCAACCATGCCCTTTGACTACTCCCTTGGAAAAACGGTGCAAAAGAAACTGGCTTGGATGGACAGATTTCTGTCTGCCTCGACTTGACAGGATGGGATTTTGACAGCTTTGTCCGTTTTCTGAAATCCTTATGTTAGTGTGAATTCTTGCCGACAGCAGCAGTTGCCTGTTTCCATAGTGTAGTGGTTATCACGTTCGCCTAACACGCGAAAGGTCCCAAGTTCGAAACTGGGTGGAAACAATGTGTTCTTATGTACTGCGTTCAGCTGCAAAATACATTTCAGCATAAAAAATTAACTTGTGCTGTTGCCCGTCGTCCAACCATGCTCTTTGACTACTAACTTGGAAAAACGGTGCAAAAGAAACTGGCTTGGAATGACAGATTACTGGCTGCCTCGACCTGACAGGATGGGATTTTGACAGCTTTTTCCGCTTCCTGAAATCCTTATGTTAGTGTGAATTCTTGCCGAAAACAGCAGTTGCCTGTTTCCATAGTGTAGTGGTTATCACATTCGCCTAACACGCGAAAGGTCCCCAGTTCGAAACTGGGTGGAAACAATGTGTTCTTATGTACTGCGTTCAGCTGCCAAATACATGCCAGCATAAAAAATCAACTTGTGCTGTTGCCCGTCAGCCAACTATGCCCTTTGACTACTACCTTGGAAAAACGGTGCAAAAGAAACTGGCTTGGATGGCCAGATTATTGGCTGTCTCGACCTGACTGGATGGGATTTTGACAGCTTTTTCCGCTTCCTGAAATCCTTATGTTAGTGTGAATTCTTGCCGAAAGCAGCAGTTCCCTGTTTCCATAGTGTAGTGGTTATCACAGTTGCCTCACACGCGAAAGGTCCCCAGTTCTAAACTGGGTGGAAACAATGTGTTGTTATGTACTGCGTTCAGCTGCCAAATACATGCCAGCATAAAATATCAACTTGTGCTGTTGCCCGTCGTCCACCCATGCCCTTTGACTACTACCTTGGAAAAACGGTGCAAAAGAAACTGGCTTGGATGGCCAGATTACTGGCTGCCTCGACCTGACATGATGCTCGACAGGATGGGATTTTGACAGTTTTTTCCGCTTCCTGAAATCCTTATGTTAGTGTGAATTCTTGCCGAAAACATCAGTTGCATGTTTCCATAGTGTAGTGGTTATCACATTCGCCTAACACGCGAAAGGTCCCCAGTTTGAAACTGGGTGGAAACAATGTGTTCTTATGTACTGCGTTCAGCTGCCAAATACATTTCAGCATAAAAAATCAACTTGTGCTGTTGCCCGTCAGCCAACCATGCCCTTTGACTACTACCTTGGAAAAACGGTGCAAAAGAAACTGGCTTGGATGGCCAGATTATTGGCTGCCTCGACCTGAGTGGATGGGATTTTGACAGCTTTTTCCGCTTCCTGAAATCCTTATGTTAGTGTGAATTCTTGCCGAAAGCAGCAGTTCCCTGTTTCCATAGTGTAGTGGTTATCACAGTTGCCTCACACGCGAAAGGTCCCCAGTTCTAAACTGGGTGGAAACAATGTGTTGTTATGTACTGCGTTCAGCTGCCAAATACATGCCAGCATAAAATATCAACTTGTGTTGTTGCCCGTCGTCCACCCATGCCCTTTGACTACTACCTTGGAAAAACGGTGCAAAAGAAACTGGCTTGGATGGCCAGATTACTGGCTGCCTCGACCTGACATAATGCGCGACAGGATGGGATTTTGACAGTTTTTTCCGCTTCCTGAAATCCTTATGTTAGTGTGAATTCTTGCCGAAAACATCAGTTGCATGTTTCCATAGTGTAGTGGTTATCACATTCGCCCAACACGCGAAAGGTCCCCAGTTTGAAACTGGGTGGAAACAATGTGTTCTTATGTACTGCGTTCAGCTGCCAAATACATTTCAGCATAAAAGATCAACTTGTGCTGTTGCCCGTCAGCCAACCATGCCCTTTGACTACTACCTTGGAAAAACGGTGCAAAAGAAACTGGCTTGGATGGCCAGATTATTGGCTTCCTCGACCTGACAGGATGGGATTTTGACTGCTTTTTCCGCTTCCTGAAATCCTTATGTTAGTGTGAATTCTTACCGAAAGCAGCAGTTGCCTGTTTCCATAGTGTAGTGGTTATCACGTTCGCTTTACACGCGAAAGGTCCCCAGTTCGAAACTGGGTGGAAACAATGTGTTGTTATGTACTGCGTTCAGCTGCCAAATACATGCCAGCATAAAATATCAACTTGTGCTGTTGCCCGTTGGCCAACCATGCCCTTTGACTACTACCTTGGAAAAACGGTGCAATAGAAACTGGCTTGGATGGACAGATTTCTGGCTGCCTCGACTTGACAGGATGGGATTTTGACAGCTTTGTCCGTTTTCTGAAATCCTTATGTTAGTGTGAATTCTTGCCGACAGCAGCAGTTGCCTGTTTCCATAGTGTAGTGGTTATCACGTTCGCCTAACACGCGAAAGGTCCCAAGTTCGAAACTGGGTGGAAACAATGTGTTCTTATGTACTGCGTTCAGCTGCAAAATACATTTCAGCATAAAAAATTAACTTGTGCTGTTGCCCGTCGTCCAACCATGCTCTTTGACTACTAACTTGGAAAAACGGTGCAAAAGAAACTGGCTTGGAATGACAGATTACTGGCTGCCTCGACCTGACAGGATGGGATTTTTTTACAGCTTTTTCCGCTTCCTGAAATCCTTATGTTAGTGTGAATTCTTGCCGAAAACAGCAGTTGCCTGTTTCCATAGTGTAGTGGTTATCACGTTTGCCTCACACGCGAAAGGTCCCCAGTTCTAAACTGGGTGGAAACAATGTGTTTTTATGTACTGCGTTCAGCTGCCAAATACATGCCAGCATAAAAAAATCAACTTGTGCTGTTGCCCGTCGTCCACCCATGCCCTTTGACTACTACCTTGGAAAAACGGTGCAAAAAAAACTGTCTTGGATGGCCAGATTACTGGCTGCCTCCACCTGACAGGATGGTATTTTGACTGCTTTTTCCGCTTCCTGAAATCCTTATGTTAGTGTTAATTCTTACCGAAAGCAGCAGTTGCCTGTTTCCATAGTGTAGTGGTTATCACGTTCGCCTCACACGCGAAAGGTCCCCAGTTCGAAACTGGGTTGAAACAATGTGTTGTTATGTACTGCGTTCAGCTGCCAAATACATGCCAGCATAAAAAAATCAACTTGTGCTGTTGCCCGTCGTCCACCCATGCCCTTTGACTACTACCTTTGAAAAATGGTGCAAAAGAAACTGGCTTGGATGGCCAGATTATTGGCTGCCTCGACCTGACTGGATGGGATTTTGACAGCTTTTTCCGCTTCCTGAAATACTTATGTTAGTGTGAATTCTTGCCGAAAGCAGCAGTTCCCTGTTTCCATAGTGTAGTGGTTATCACAGTTGCCTCACACGCGAAAGGTCCTCAGTTCGAAACTGAGTGGAAACAATGTGCTGTTATGTACTGCGTTCAGCTGCCAAATACATGCCAGCATAAAATATCAACTTGTGCTGTTGCCCGTCGTCCACCCATGCCCTTTGACTACTACCTTGGAAAAAATGTGCAAAAAAAACTGTCTTGGATGGCCAGATTACTGGCTGCCTCGACCTGACAGGATGGTATTTTGACTGCTTTTTCCGCTTCCTGAAATCCTTATGTTAGTGTTAATTCTTACCGAAAGCAGCAGTTGCCTCTTTCCATAGTGTAGTGGTTATCACGTTTGCTTTACACGCGAAATGTCCCCAGTTCGAAACTGGGTGGAAACAATGTGCTGTTATGTACTGCGTTCAGCTGCCAAATACATGCCAGCATAAAATATCAACTTGTGCTGTTGCCCGTCGTCCACCCATGCCCTTTGACTACTACCTTGGAAAAACGGTGCAAAACAAACTGGCTTGGATGGCCAGATTACTGGCTGCCTCGACCTGACATGATGCGCGACAAGATGGGATTTTGACAGCTTTTTCCGCTTCCTGATATCCTTATGTTAGTGTGAATTCTTGCCGAAAACAGCAGTTGCCTGTTTCCATAGTGTAGTGGTTATCACGTTTGCCTCACACGCGAAAGGTTCCCCAGTTCTAAACTGGGTGGAAACAATGTGTTTTTATGTACTGCGTTCAGCTGCCAAATACATGCCAGCATAAAAAAATCAACTTGTGCTGTTGCCCGTCGTCCACCCATGCCCTTTGACTACTACCTTGGAAAAACGGTGCAAAAAAAACTGTCTTGGATGGCCAGATTACTGGCTGCCTCGACCTGACAGGATGGTATTTTGACTGCTTTTTCCGCTTCCTGAAATCCTTATGTTAGTGTTAATTCTTACCGAAAGCAGCAGTTGCCTCTTTCCATAGTGTAGTGGTTATCACGTTTGCTTTACACGCGAAATGTCCCCAGTTCGAAACTGGGTGGAAACAATGTGCTGTTATGTACTGCGTTCAGCTGCCAAATACATGCCAGCATAAAATATCAACTTGTGCTGTTGCCCGTCGTCCACCCATGCCCTTTGACTACTACCTTGGAAAAACGGTGCAAAACAAACTGGCTTGGATGGCCAGATT
The DNA here is from genome assembly GCA_027475355.1 of Coilia nasus. Taxonomy (NCBI): domain Eukaryota; kingdom Metazoa; phylum Chordata; class Actinopteri; order Clupeiformes; family Engraulidae; genus Coilia; species Coilia nasus. The sequence continues at coordinate 31,152,972 of CM050198.1, forward strand.
ACTGGCTGCCTCGACCTGACATGATGCGCGACAAGATGGGATTTTGACAGCTTTTTCCGCTTCCTGAAATCCTTATGTTAGTGTGAATTCTTGCCGAAAACAGCAGTTGCCTGTTTCCATAGTGTAGTGGTTATCACATTCGCCTAACACGCGAAAGGTCCCCAGTTCGAAACTGGGTGGAAACCATTTGTTCTTATGTACTGCGTTCAGCTGCCAAATACATGCCAGCATAAAAAATCAACTTGTGCTGTTGCCCGTCAGCCAACCATGCCCTTTGACTACTACCTTGGAAAAACGGTGCAAAAGAAACTGGCTTGGATGGCCAGATTATTGGCTGCCTCGACCTGACTGGATGGGATTTTGACAGCTTTTTCCGCTTCCTGAAATCCTTATGTTAGTGTGAATTCTTGCCGAAAGCAGCAGTTCCCTGTTTCCATAATGTAGTGGATATCACAGTTGCCTCACACGCGAAAGGTCCCCAGTTCTAAACTGGGTGGAAACAATGTGTTTTTATGTACTGCGTTCAGCTGCCAAATACATGCCAGCATAAAAAAATCAACTTGTGCTGTTGCCCGTCGTCCACCCATGCCCTTTGACTACTACCTTGGAAAAACGGTGCAAAAAAAACTGTCTTGGATGGCCAGATTACTGGCTGCCTCGACCTGACAGGATGGTATTTTGACTGCTTTTTCCGCTTCCTGAAATCCTTATGTTAGTGTTAATTCTTACCGAAAGCAGCAGTTGCCTATTTCCATAGTGTAGTGGTTATCACGTTTGCTTTACACGCGAAAGGTCCCCAGTTCGAAACTGGGTGGAAACAATGTGCTGTTATGTACTGCGTTCAGCTGCCAAATACATGTCAGCATAAAATATCAACTTGTGCTGTTGCCCGTCGTCCACCCATGCCCTTTGTCTACTACCTTGGAAAAACGGTGCAAAACAAAATGGCTTGGATGGCCAGATTACTGGCTGCCTCGACCTGACATGATGCGCGACAGGATGGGATTTTGACAGCTTTTTCGCTTCCTGAAATCCTTATGTTAGTGTGAATTCTTGCCGAAAACAGCAGTTGCCTGTTTCCATAGTGTAGTGGTTATCACGTTCGCCTCACACGCGAAAGGTCCCCAGTTCGAAACTGGGTGGAAACAATGTGTTGTTATGTACTGCGTTCAGCTGCCAAATACATGCCAGCATAAAATATCAATTTGTGCTGTTGCCCGTCGTCCACCCATGCCCTTTGACTACTACCTTGGAAAAACGGTGCAAAAAAAACTGTCTTGGATGGCCAGATTACTGGCTGCCTCGACCTGACAGGATGGTATTTTGACTGCTTTTTCCGCTTCCTGAAATCCTTATGTTAGTGTTAATTCTTACCGAAAGCAGCAGTTGCCTGTTTCCATAGTGTAGTGGTTATCACGTTCACTTTACACGCGAAAGGTCCCCAGGTCGAAACTGGGTGGAAACAATGTGTTGTTATGTACTGCGTTCAGCTGCCAAATACATGCCAGCATAAAATATCAACTTGTGCTGTTGCCCGTTGGCCAACCATGCCCTTTGACTACTACCTTGGAAAAACGGTGCAAAAGAAACTGGCTTGGATGGCCAGATTACTGGCTGCCTCGACCTGACATGATGCGCGACAGGATGGGATTTTGACAGCTTTTTCCGCTTCCTGAAATCCTTATGTTAGTGTGAATTCTTGCCGAAAACAGCAGTTCCCTGTTTCCATAGTGTAGTGGTTATCACAGTTGCCTCACACGCGAAAGGTCCCCAGTTCTAAACTGGGTGGAAACAATGTGTTTTTATGTACTGCGTTCAGCTGCCAAATACATGCCAGCATAAAAAAATCAACTTGTGCTGTTGCCCGTCGTCCACCCATGCCCTTTGACTACTACCTTGGAAAAACGGTGCAAAAAAAACTGTCTTGGATGGCCAGATTACTGGCTGCCTCGACCTGACAGGATGGTATTTTGACTGCTTTTTCCGCTTCCTGAAATCCTTATGTTAGTGTTAATTCTTACCGAAAGCAACAGTTGCCTCTTTCCATAGTGTAGTGGTTATCACGTTTGCTTTACACGCGAAAGGTCCCCAGTTCGAAACTGGGTGGAAACAATGTGCTGTTATGTACTGCGTTAAGCTGCCAAATACATGCCAGCATAAAAAAATCAACTTGTGCTGTTGCCTGTCGTCCACCCATGCCCTTTGACTACTACCATGGAAAAACAGTGCAAAAAACACTGGCTTGGATGGCCAGATTACTGGCTTCCTCGACCTGACAGGATGGGATTTTGACTGCTTTTTCCGCTTCCTGAAATCCTTATGTTAGTGTGAATTCTTACCGAAAGCAGCAGTTGCCTGTTTCCATAGTGTAGTGGTTATCACGTTCGCTTTACACGCGAAAGGTCCCCAGTTCGAAACTGGGTGGAAACAATGTGTTGTTATGTACTGTGTTCAGCTGCCAAATACATGCCAGCATAAAATATCAACTTGTGCTGTTGCCCGTTGGCCAACCATGCCCTTTGACTACTACCTTGGAAAAACGGTGCAAAAGAAACTGGCTTGGATGGACAGATTTCTGTCTGCCTCGACTTGACAGGATGGGATTTTGACAGCTTTGTCCGTTTTCTGAAATCCTTATGTTAGTGTGAATTCTTGCCGACAGCAGCAGTTGCCTGTTTCCATAGTGTAGTGGTTATCACATTCGCCTAACACGCGAAAGGTCCCAAGTTCGAAACTGGGTGGAAACAATGTGTTCTTATGTACTGCGTTCAGCTGCAAAATACATTTCAGCATAAAAAATTAACTTGTGCTGTTGCCCGTCGTCCAACCATGCTCTTTGACTACTAACTTGGAAAAACGGTGCAAAAGAAACTGGCTTGGAATGACAGATTACTGGCTGCCTCGACCTGACAGGATGGGATTTTGACAGCTTTTTCCGCTTCCTGAAATCCTTATGTTAGTGTGAATTCTTGCCGAAAACAGCAGTTGCCTGTTTCCATAGTGTAGTGGTTATCACATTCGCCTAACACGCGAAAGGTCCCCAGTTCGAAACTGGGTGGAAACAATGTGTTCTTATGTACTGCGTTCAGCTGCCAAATACATGCCAGCATAAAAAATCAACTTGTGCTGTTGCCCGTCAGCCAACTATGCCCTTTGACTACTACCTTGGAAAAACGGTGCAAAAGAAATTGGCTTGGATGGCCAGATTATTGGCTGTCTCGACCTGACTGGATGGGATTTTGACAGCTTTTTCCGCTTCCTGAAATCCTTATGTTAGTGTGAATTCTTGCCGAAAGCAGCAGTTCCCTGTTTCCATAGTGTAGTGGTTATCACAGTTGCCTCACACGCGAAAGGTCCCCAGTTCTAAACTGGGTGGAAACAATGTGTTGTTATGTACTGCGTTCAGCTGCCAAATACATGCCAGCATAAAATATCAACTTGTGCTGTTGCCCGTCGTCCACCCATGCCCTTTGACTACTACCTTGGAAAAACGGTGCAAAAGAAACTGGCTTGGATGGCCAGATTACTGGCTGCCTCGACCTGACATGATGCTCGACAGGATGGGATTTTGACAGTTTTTTCCGCTTCCTGAAATCCTTATGTTAGTGTGAATTCTTGCCGAAAACATCAGTTGCATGTTTCCATAGTGTAGTGGTTATCACGTTCGCTTTACACGCGAAAGGTCCCCAGTTCGAAACTGGGTGGAAACAATGTGTTGTTATGTACTGCGTTCAGCTGCCAAATACATGCCAGCATAAAATATCAACTTGTGCTGTTGCCCGTTGGCCAACCATGCCCTTTGACTACTACCTTGGAAAAACGGTGCAATAGAAACTGGCTTGGATGGACAGATTTCTGGCTGCCTCGACTTGACAGGATGGGATTTTGACAGCTTTGTCCGTTTTCTGAAATCCTTATGTTAGTGTGAATTCTTGCCGACAGCAGCAGTTGCCTGTTTCCATAGTGTAGTGGTTATCACGTTCGCCTAACACGCGAAAGGTCCCAAGTTCGAAACTGGGTGGAAACAATGTGTTCTTATGTACTGCGTTCAGCTGCAAAATACATTTCAGCATAAAAAATTAACTTGTGCTGTTGCCCGTCGTCCAACCATGCTCTTTGACTACTAACTTGGAAAAACGGTGCAAAAGAAACTGGCTTGGAATGACAGATTACTGGCTGCCTCGACCTGACAGGATGGGATTTTTTTACAGCTTTTTCCGCTTCCTGAAATCCTTATGTTAGTGTGAATTCTTGCCGAAAACAGCAGTTGCCTGTTTCCATAGTGTAGTGGTTATCACGTTTGCCTCACACGCGAAAGGTCCCCAGTTCTAAACTGGGTGGAAACAATGTGTTTTTATGTACTGCGTTCAGCTGCCAAATACATGCCAGCATAAAAAAATCAACTTGTGCTGTTGCCCGTCGTCCACCCATGCCCTTTGACTACTACCTTGGAAAAACGGTGCAAAAAAAACTGTCTTGGATGGCCAGATTACTGGCTGCCTCCACCTGACAGGATGGTATTTTGACTGCTTTTTCCGCTTCCTGAAATCCTTATGTTAGTGTTAATTCTTACCGAAAGCAGCAGTTGCCTGTTTCCATAGTGTAGTGGTTATCACGTTCGCCTCACACGCGAAAGGTCCCCAGTTCGAAACTGGGTTGAAACAATGTGTTGTTATGTACTGCGTTCAGCTGCCAAATACATGCCAGCATAAAAAAATCAACTTGTGCTGTTGCCCGTCGTCCACCCATGCCCTTTGACTACTACCTTTGAAAAATGGTGCAAAAGAAACTGGCTTGGATGGCCAGATTATTGGCTGCCTCGACCTGACTGGATGGGATTTTGACAGCTTTTTCCGCTTCCTGAAATCCTTATGTTAGTGTGAATTCTTGCCGAAAGCAGCAGTTCCCTGTTTCCATAGTGTAGTGGTTATCACAGTTGCCTCACACGCGAAAGGTCCTCAGTTCGAAACTGAGTGGAAACAATGTGCTGTTATGTACTGCGTTCAGCTGCCAAATACATGCCAGCATAAAATATCAACTTGTGCTGTTGCCCGTCGTCCACCCATGCCCTTTGACTACTACCTTGGAAAAAATGTGCAAAAAAAACTGTCTTGGATGGCCAGATTACTGGCTGCCTCGACCTGACAGGATGGTATTTTGACTGCTTTTTCCGCTTCCTGAAATCCTTATGTTAGTGTTAATTCTTACCGAAAGCAGCAGTTGCCTCTTTCCATAGTGTAGTGGTTATCACGTTTGCTTTACACGCGAAATGTCCCCAGTTCGAAACTGGGTGGAAACAATGTGCTGTTATGTACTGCGTTCAGCTGCCAAATACATGCCAGCATAAAATATCAACTTGTGCTGTTGCCCGTCGTCCACCCATGCCCTTTGACTACTACCTTGGAAAAACGGTGCAAAACAAACTGGCTTGGATGGCCAGATTACTGGCTGCCTCGACCTGACATGATGCGCGACAAGATGGGATTTTGACAGCTTTTTCCGCTTCCTGATATCCTTATGTTAGTGTGAATTCTTGCCGAAAACAGCAGTTGCCTGTTTCCATAGTGTAGTGGTTATCACGTTTGCCTCACACGCGAAAGGTTCCCCAGTTCTAAACTGGGTGGAAACAATGTGTTTTTATGTACTGCGTTCAGCTGCCAAATACATGCCAGCATAAAAAAATCAACTTGTGCTGTTGCCCGTCGTCCACCCATGCCCTTTGACTACTACCTTGGAAAAACGGTGCAAAAAAAACTGTCTTGGATGGCCAGATTACTGGCTGCCTCGACCTGACAGGATGGTATTTTGACTGCTTTTTCCGCTTCCTGAAATCCTTATGTTAGTGTTAATTCTTACCGAAAGCAGCAGTTGCCTCTTTCCATAGTGTAGTGGTTATCACGTTTGCTTTACACGCGAAATGTCCCCAGTTCGAAACTGGGTGGAAACAATGTGCTGTTATGTACTGCGTTCAGCTGCCAAATACATGCCAGCATAAAATATCAACTTGTGCTGTTGCCCGTCGTCCACCCATGCCCTTTGACTACTACCTTGGAAAAACGGTGCAAAACAAACTGGCTTGGATGGCCAGATTACTGGCTGCCTCGACCTGACATGATGCGCGACAAGATGGGATTTTGACAGCTTTTTCCGCTTCCTGAAATCCTTATGTTAGTGTGAATTCTTGCCGAAAACAGCAGTTGCCTGTTTCCATAGTGTAGTGGTTATCACATTCGCCTAACACGCGAAAGGTCCCCAGTTCGAAACTGGGTGGAAACCATTTGTTCTTATGTACTGCGTTCAGCTGCCAAATACATGCCAGCATAAAAAATCAACTTGTGCTGTTGCCCGTCAGCCAACCATGCCCTTTGACTACTACCTTGGAAAAACGGTGCAAAAGAAACTGGCTTGGATGGCCAGATTATTGGCTGCCTCGACCTGACTGGATGGGATTTTGACAGCTTTTTCCGCTTCCTGAAATCCTTATGTTAGTGTGAATTCTTGCCGAAAGCAGCAGTTCCCTGTTTCCATAATGTAGTGGATATCACAGTTGCCTCACACGCGAAAGGTCCCCAGTTCTAAACTGGGTGGAAACAATGTGTTTTTATGTACTGCGTTCAGCTGCCAAATACATGCCAGCATAAAAAAATCAACTTGTGCTGTTGCCCGTCGTCCACCCATGCCCTTTGACTACTACCTTGGAAAAACGGTGCAAAAAAAACTGTCTTGGATGGCCAGATTACTGGCTGCCTCGACCTGACAGGATGGTATTTTGACTGCTTTTTCCGCTTCCTGAAATCCTTATGTTAGTGTTAATTCTTACCGAAAGCAGCAGTTGCCTATTTCCATAGTGTAGTGGTTATCACGTTTGCTTTACACGCGAAAGGTCCCCAGTTCGAAACTGGGTGGAAACAATGTGCTGTTATGTACTGCGTTCAGCTGCCAAATACATGTCAGCATAAAATATCAACTTGTGCTGTTGCCCGTCGTCCACCCATGCCCTTTGTCTACTACCTTGGAAAAACGGTGCAAAACAAAATGGCTTGGATGGCCAGATTACTGGCTGCCTCGACCTGACATGATGCGCGACAGGATGGGATTTTGACAGCTTTTTCGCTTCCTGAAATCCTTATGTTAGTGTGAATTCTTGCCGAAAACAGCAGTTGCCTGTTTCCATAGTGTAGTGGTTATCACGTTCGCCTCACACGCGAAAGGTCCCCAGTTCGAAACTGGGTGGAAACAATGTGTTGTTATGTACTGCGTTCAGCTGCCAAATACATGCCAGCATAAAATATCAATTTGTGCTGTTGCCCGTCGTCCACCCATGCCCTTTGACTACTACCTTGGAAAAACGGTGCAAAAAAAACTGTCTTGGATGGCCAGATTACTGGCTGCCTCGACCTGACAGGATGGTATTTTGACTGCTTTTTCCGCTTCCTGAAATCCTTATGTTAGTGTTAATTCTTACCGAAAGCAGCAGTTGCCTGTTTCCATAGTGTAGTGGTTATCACGTTCACTTTACACGCGAAAGGTCCCCAGGTCGAAACTGGGTGGAAACAATGTGTTGTTATGTACTGCGTTCAGCTGCCAAATACATGCCAGCATAAAATATCAACTTGTGCTGTTGCCCGTTGGCCAACCATGCCCTTTGACTACTACCTTGGAAAAACGGTGCAAAAGAAACTGGCTTGGATGGCCAGATTACTGGCTGCCTCGACCTGACATGATGCGCGACAGGATGGGATTTTGACAGCTTTTTCCGCTTCCTGAAATCCTTATGTTAGTGTGAATTCTTGCCGAAAACAGCAGTTCCCTGTTTCCATAGTGTAGTGGTTATCACAGTTGCCTCACACGCGAAAGGTCCCCAGTTCTAAACTGGGTGGAAACAATGTGTTTTTATGTACTGCGTTCAGCTGCCAAATACATGCCAGCATAAAAAAATCAACTTGTGCTGTTGCCCGTCGTCCACCCATGCCCTTTGACTACTACCTTGGAAAAACGGTGCAAAAAAAACTGTCTTGGATGGCCAGATTACTGGCTGCCTCGACCTGACAGGATGGTATTTTGACTGCTTTTTCCGCTTCCTGAAATCCTTATGTTAGTGTTAATTCTTACCGAAAGCAACAGTTGCCTCTTTCCATAGTGTAGTGGTTATCACGTTTGCTTTACACGCGAAAGGTCCCCAGTTCGAAACTGGGTGGAAACAATGTGCTGTTATGTACTGCGTTAAGCTGCCAAATACATGCCAGCATAAAAAAATCAACTTGTGCTGTTGCCTGTCGTCCACCCATGCCCTTTGACTACTACCATGGAAAAACAGTGCAAAAAACACTGGCTTGGATGGCCAGATTACTGGCTTCCTCGACCTGACAGGATGGGATTTTGACTGCTTTTTCCGCTTCCTGAAATCCTTATGTTAGTGTGAATTCTTACCGAAAGCAGCAGTTGCCTGTTTCCATAGTGTAGTGGTTATCACGTTCGCTTTACACGCGAAAGGTCCCCAGTTCGAAACTGGGTGGAAACAATGTGTTGTTATGTACTGTGTTCAGCTGCCAAATACATGCCAGCATAAAATATCAACTTGTGCTGTTGCCCGTTGGCCAACCATGCCCTTTGACTACTACCTTGGAAAAACGGTGCAAAAGAAACTGGCTTGGATGGACAGATTTCTGTCTGCCTCGACTTGACAGGATGGGATTTTGACAGCTTTGTCCGTTTTCTGAAATCCTTATGTTAGTGTGAATTCTTGCCGACAGCAGCAGTTGCCTGTTTCCATAGTGTAGTGGTTATCACGTTCGCCTAACACGCGAAAGGTCCCAAGTTCGAAACTGGGTGGAAACAATGTGTTCTTATGTACTGCGTTCAGCTGCAAAATACATTTCAGCATAAAAAATTAACTTGTGCTGTTGCCCGTCGTCCAACCATGCTCTTTGACTACTAACTTGGAAAAACGGTGCAAAAGAAACTGGCTTGGAATGACAGATTACTGGCTGCCTCGACCTGACAGGATGGGATTTTGACAGCTTTTTCCGCTTCCTGAAATCCTTATGTTAGTGTGAATTCTTGCCGAAAACAGCAGTTGCCTGTTTCCATAGTGTAGTGGTTATCACATTCGCCTAACACGCGAAAGGTCCCCAGTTCGAAACTGGGTGGAAACAATGTGTTCTTATGTACTGCGTTCAGCTGCCAAATACATGCCAGCATAAAAAATCAACTTGTGCTGTTGCCCGTCAGCCAACTATGCCCTTTGACTACTACCTTGGAAAAACGGTGCAAAAGAAACTGGCTTGGATGGCCAGATTATTGGCTGTCTCGACCTGACTGGATGGGATTTTGACAGCTTTTTCCGCTTCCTGAAATCCTTATGTTAGTGTGAATTCTTGCCGAAAGCAGCAGTTCCCTGTTTCCATAGTGTAGTGGTTATCACAGTTGCCTCACACGCGAAAGGTCCCCAGTTCTAAACTGGGTGGAAACAATGTGTTGTTATGTACTGCGTTCAGCTGCCAAATACATGCCAGCATAAAATATCAACTTGTGCTGTTGCCCGTCGTCCACCCATGCCCTTTGACTACTACCTTGGAAAAACGGTGCAAAAGAAACTGGCTTGGATGGCCAGATTACTGGCTGCCTCGACCTGACATGATGCTCGACAGGATGGGATTTTGACAGTTTTTTCCGCTTCCTGAAATCCTTATGTTAGTGTGAATTCTTGCCGAAAACATCAGTTGCATGTTTCCATAGTGTAGTGGTTATCACATTCGCCTAACACGCGAAAGGTCCCCAGTTTGAAACTGGGTGGAAACAATGTGTTCTTATGTACTGCGTTCAGCTGCCAAATACATTTCAGCATAAAAAATCAACTTGTGCTGTTGCCCGTCAGCCAACCATGCCCTTTGACTACTACCTTGGAAAAACGGTGCAAAAGAAACTGGCTTGGATGGCCAGATTATTGGCTGCCTCGACCTGAGTGGATGGGATTTTGACAGCTTTTTCCGCTTCCTGAAATCCTTATGTTAGTGTGAATTCTTGCCGAAAGCAGCAGTTCCCTGTTTCCATAGTGTAGTGGTTATCACAGTTGCCTCACACGCGAAAGGTCCCCAGTTCTAAACTGGGTGGAAACAATGTGTTGTTATGTACTGCGTTCAGCTGCCAAATACATGCCAGCATAAAATATCAACTTGTGCTGTTGCCCGTCGTCCACCCATGCCCTTTGACTACTACCTTGGAAAAACGGTGCAAAAGAAACTGGCTTGGATGGCCAGATTACTGGCTGCCTCGACCTGACATGATGCGCGACAGGATGGGATTTTGACAGTTTTTTCCGCTTCCTGAAATCCTTATGTTAGTGTGAATTCTTGCCGAAAACATCAGTTGCATGTTTCCATAGTGTAGTGGTTATCACATTCGCCTAACACGCGAAAGGTCCCCAGTTTGAAACTGGGTGGAAACAATGTGTTCTTATGTACTGCGTTCAGCTGCCAAATACATTTCAGCATAAAAAATCAACTTGTGCTGTTGCCCGTCAGCCAACCATGCCCTTTGACTACTACCTTGGAAAAACGGTGCAAAGGAAACTGGCTTGGATGGCCAGATTATTGGCTGCCTCGACCTGACTGGATGGGATTTTGACAGCTTTTTCCGCTTCCTGAAATCCTTATGTTAGTGTGAATTCTTGCCGAAAGCAGCAGTTGCCTGTTTCCATAGTGTAGTGGTTATCAAGTTCGCCTTACACGCGATAGGTCCCCAGTTCGAAACTGGGTGGAAACAATGTGGTGTTATGTACTGCGTTCAGCTGCCAAATACATGCCAGCATAAAAAAATCAACTTGTGCTGTTGCCTGTCGTCCACCCATGCCCTTTGACTACTACCATGGAAAAACAGTGCAAAAAACACTGGCTTGGATGGCCAGATTACTGGCTTCCTCGACCTGACAGGATGGGATTTTGACTGCTTTTTCCGCTTCCTGAAATCATTATGTTAGTGTGAATTCTTACCGAAAGCAGCAGTTGCCTGTTTCCATAGTGTAGTGGTTATCACGTTCGCTTTACACGCGAAAGGTCCCCAGTTCGAAACTGGGTGGGAACAATGTGTTGTTATGTACTGCGTTCAGCTGCCAAATACATGCCAGCATAAAATATCAACTTGTGCTGTTGCCCGTTGGCCAACCATGCCCTTTGACTACTACCTTGGAAAAACGGTGCAAAAGAAACTGGCTTGGATGGACAGATTTCTGGCTGCCTCGACTTGACAGGATGGGATTTTGACAGCTTTGTCCGTTTTCTGAAATCCTTATGTTAGTGTGAATTCTTGCCGACAGCAGCAGTTGCCTGTTTCCATAGTGTAGTGGTTATCACATTCGCCTAACACGCGAAAGGTCCCCAGTTTGAAACTGGGTGGAAACAATGTGTTCTTATGTACTGCGTTCAGCTGCCAAATACATTTCAGCATAAAAAATCAACTTGTGCTGTTGCCCGTCAGCCAACCATGCCCTTTGACTACTACCTTGGAAAAACGGTGCAAAAGAAACTGGCTTGGATGGACAGATTTCTGGCTGCCTCGACTTGACAGGATGGGATTTTGACAGCTTTTTCCGCTACCTGATATCCTTATGTTAGTGTGAATTCTTGCCGAAAGCAGCAGTTGCCTGTTTCCATAGTGTAGTGGTTATCACGTTCGCCTCACACGCGAAAGGTCCCCAGCTCGAAACTGGGTGGAAACAATGTGTTGTGATGTACTGCGTTCAGCTGCCAAATACATGCCAGCATAAAAAATCAACTTGTGCTGTTGCCCGTCAGCCAACCATGCCCTTTGACTACTACCTTGGAAAAACGGTGCAAAAGAAACTGGCTTGGATGGCCAGATTATTGGCTGCCTCGACCTGACTGGATGGGATTTTGACAGCTTTTTCCGCCTCCTGAAATCCTTATGTTAGTGTGAATTCTTGCCGAAAGCAGCAGTTCCCTGTTTCCATAGTGTAGTGGTTATCACAGTTGCCTCACACGCGAAAGGTCCCCAGTTCTAAACTGGTTGGAAACAATGTGCTTTTATGTACTGCGTTCAGCTGCCAAATACATGCCAGCATAAAAAAATCAACTTGTGCTGTTGCCCGTCGTCCACCCATGCCCTTTGACTACTACCTTGGAAAAACGGTGCAAAAGAAACTGGCTTGGATGGCCAGATTACTGGCTGCCTCGACCTGACATGATGCGCGACAGGATGGGGTTTTGACAGCTTTTTCCGCTTCCTGAAATCCTTATGTTAGTGTGAATTCTTGCCGAAAACAGCAGTTGCCTGTTTCCATAGTGTAGTGGTTATCACGTTCGCCTAACACGCGAAAAGTCCCCAGTTCGAAACTGGGTGGAAACAATGTGTTCTTATGTACTGCGTTCAGCTGCCAAATACATGCCAGCATAAAAAATCAACTTGTGCTGTTGCCCGTTAGCCAACCATGCCCTTTGACTACTACCTTGGAAAAACGATGCAAAAGAAACTGGCTTGGATGGCCAGATTATTGGCTGCCTCGACCTGACTGGATGGGATTTTGACAGCTTTTTCCGCTTCCTGAAATCCTTATGTTAGTGTGAATTCTTGCCGAAAGCAGCAGTTGCCTGTTTCCATAGTGTAGTGGTTATCACGTTCGCTTTACACGCGAAAGGTCCCCAGTTCGAAACTGGGTGGAAACAATGTGTTGTTATGTACTGCGTTCAGCTGCCAAATACATGCCAGCATAAAATATCAACTTGTGCTGTTGCCCGTTGGCCAACCATGCCCTTTGACTACTACCTTGGAAAAACGGTGCAAAAGAAACTGGCTTGGATGGACAGATTTCTGGCTGCCTCGACTTGACAGGATGGGATTTTGACAGCTTTGTCCGTTTTCTGAAATCCTTATGTTAGTGTGAATTCTTGCCGACAGCAGCAGTTGCCTGTTTCCATAGTGTAGTGGTTATCACGTTCGCCTAACACGCGAAAGGTCCCAAGTTCGAAACTGGGTGGAAACAATGTATTCTTATGTACTGCGTTCAGCTGCCAAATACATGCCAGCATAAAAAATCAACTTGTGCTGTTGCCCGTCAGCCAACTATGCCCTTTGACTACTACCTTGGAAAAACGGTGCAAAAGAAACTGGCTTGGATGGCCAGATTATTTGCTGCCTCGACCTGACTGGATGGGATTTTGACAGCTTTTTCCGCTTCCTGAAATCCTTATGTTAGTGTGAATTCTTGCCGAAAGCAGCAGTTCCCTATTTCCATAGTGTAGTGGTTATCACAGTTGCCTCACACGCGAAAGGTCCCCAGTTCTAAACTGGGTGGAAACAATGTGTTGTTATGTACTGCGTTCAGCTGCCAAATACATGCCAGCATAAAATATCAACTTGTGCTGTTGCCCGTCGTCCACCCATGCCCTTTGACTACTACCTTGGAAAAACGGTGCAAAAGAAACTGGCTTGGATGGCCAGATTACTGGTTGCCTCGACCTGACATGATGCGCGACAGGATGGGATTTTGACAGTTTTTTCCGCTTCCTGAAATCCTTATGTTAGTGTGAATTCTTGCCGAAAACATCAGTTGCATGTTTCCATAGTGTAGTGGTTATCACATTCGCCTAACACGCGAAAGGTCCCCAGTTTGAAACTGGGTGGAAACAATGTGTTCTTATGTACTGCGTTCAGCTGCCAAATACATTTCAGCATAAAAAATCAACTTGTGCTGTTGCCCGTAAGCCAACCATGCCCTTTGACTACTACCTTGGAAAAACGGTGCAAAGGAAACTGGCTTGGATGGCCAGATTATTGGCTGCCTCGACCTGACTGGATGGGATTTTGACAGCTTTTTCCGCTTCCTGAAATCCTTATGTTAGTGTGAATTCTTGCCGAAAGCAGCAGTTGCCTGTTTCCATAGTGTAGTGGTTATCAAGTTCGCCTTACACGCGATAGGTCCCCAGTTCGAAACTGGGTGGAAACAATGTGGTGTTATGTACTGCGTTCAGCTGCCAAATACATGCCAGCATAAAAAAATCAACTTGTGCTGTTGCCTGTCGTCCACCCATGCCCTTTGACTACTACCATGGAAAAACAGTGCAAAAAACACTGGCTTGGATGGCCAGATTACTGGCTTCCTCGACCTGACAGGATGGGATTTTGACTGCTTTTTCCGCTTCCTGAAATCATTATGTTAGTGTGAATTCTTACCGAAAGCAGCAGTTGCCTGTTTCCATAGTGTAGTGGTTATCACGTTCGCTTTACACGCGAAAGGTCCCCAGTTCGAAACTGGGTGGAAACAATGTGTTGTTATGTACTGCGTTCAGCTGCCAAATACATGCCAGCATAAAATATCAACTTGTGCTGTTGCCCGTTGGCCAACCATGCCCTTTGACTACTACCTTGGAAAAACGGTGCAAAAGAAACTGGCTTGGATGGACAGATTTCTGGCTGCCTCGACTTGACAGGATGGGATTTTGACAGCTTTGTCCGTTTTCTGAAATCCTTATGTTAGTGTGAATTCTTGCCGACAGCAGCAGTTGCCTGTTTCCATAGTGTAGTGGTTATCACATTCGCCTAACACGCGAAAGGTCCCCAGTTTGAAACTGGGTGGAAACAATGTGTTCTTATGTACTGCGTTCAGCTGCCAAATACATTTCAGCATAAAAAATCAACTTGTGCTGTTGCCCGTAAGCCAACCATGCCCTTTGACTACTACCTTGGAAAAACGGTGCAAAGGAAACTGGCTTGGATGGCCAGATTATTGGCTGCCTCGACCTGACTGGATTGGATTTTGACAGCTTTTTCCGCTTCCTGAAATCCTTATGTTAGTGTGAATTCTTGCCGAAAGCAGCAGTTGCCTGTTTCCATAGTGTAGTGGTTATCAAGTTTGCCTCACACGCGAAAGGTCCCCAGTTCGAAACTGGGTGGAAACAATGTGGTGTTATGTACTGCGTTCAGCTGCCAAATACATGCCAGCATAAAAAAATCAACTTGTGCTGTTGCCTGTCGTCCACCCATGCCCTTTGACTACTACCATGGAAAAACAGTGCAAAAAACACTGGCTTGGATGGCCAGATTACTGGCTTCCTCGACCTGACAGGATGGGATTTTGACTGCTTTTTCCGCTTCCTGAAATCATTATGTTAGTGTGAATTCTTACCGAAAGCAGCAGTTGCCTGTTTCCATAGTGTAGTGGTTATCACGTTCGCTTTACACGCGAAAGGTCCCCAGTTCGAAACTGGGTGGAAACAATGTGTTGTTATGTACTGCGTTCAGCTGCCAAATACATGCCAGCATAAAATATCAACTTGTGCTGTTGCCCGTCGTCCACCCATGCCCTTTGACTACTACCTTGGAAAAACGGTGCAAAAGAAACTGGCTTGGATGGCCAGATTACTGGCTGCCTCGACCTGACATGATGCGCGACAGGATGGGGTTTTGACAGCTTTTTCCGCTTCCTGAAATCCTTATGTTAGTGTGAATTCTTGCCGAAAACAGCAGTTGCCTGTTTCCATAGTGTAGTGGTTATCACGTTCGCCTAACACGCGAAAGGTCCCCAGTTCGAAACTGGGTGGAAACAATGTGTTCTTATGTACTGCGTTCAGCTGCCAAATACATGCCAGCATAAAAAATCAACTTGTGCTGTTGCCCGTTAGCCCACCATGCCCTTTGACTACTACCTTGGAAAAACGATGCAAAAGAAACTGGCTTGGATGTCCAGATTATTGGCTGCCCCAACCTGACTGGATGGGATTTTGACAGCTTTTTCCGCTTCCTGAAATCCTTATGTTAGTGTGAATTCTTGCCGAAAGCAGCAGTTGCCTGTTTCCATAGTGTAGTGTTTATCACGTTCGCCTAACACGCGAAAGGTCCCCAGTTCGAAACTGGGTGGAAACAATGTGTTCTTATGTACTGCGTTCAGCTGCCAAATACATGCCAGCATAAAAAATCAACTTGTGCTGTTGCCCGTTAGCCAACCATGCCCTTTGACTACTACCTTGGAAAAACGATGCAAAAGAAACTGGCTTGGATGGCCAGATTATTGGCTGCCTCGACCTGACTGGATTGGATTTTGACAGCTTTTTCCGCTTCCTGAAATCTTTATGTTAGTGTGAATTCTTGCCGAAAGCAGCAGTTCCCTGTTTCCATAGTGTAGTGGTTATCACGTTTGCCTCACACGCGAAAGGTCCCCAGTTCGAAACTGGGTGGAAACAATGTGGTGTTATGTACTGCGTTCGGCTGCCAAATACATGCCAGCATAAAAAAATCAACTTGTGCTGTTGCCCGTCGTCCACCCATGCCCTTTGACTACTACCTTGGAAAAACGGTGCAAAAGAAACTGGCTTGGATGGCCAGATTACTGGCTGCCTCGACCTGACATGATGCGCGACAGGATGGGGTTTTGACAGCTTTTTCCGCTTCCTAAAATCCTTATGTTAGTGTGAATTCTTGCCGAAAACAGCAGTTGCCTGTTTCCATAATGTAGTGGTTATCACGTTCGCCTAACACGCGAAAGGTCCCCAGTTCGAAACTGGGTGGAAACAATGTGTTCTTATGTACTGCGTTCAGCTGCCAAATACATGCCAGCATAAAAAATCCACTTGTGCTGTTGCCCGTTAGCCAACCATGCCCTTTGACTACTACCTTGGAAAAACGGTGCAAAAGAAACTGGCTTGGATGGCCAGATTTCTGGCTGCCTCGACCTGACAGGATGGGATTTTGACAGCTTTGTCCGTTTTCTGAAATCCTTATGTTAGTGTGAATTCTTGCCGAAAGCAGCAGTTGCCTGTTTCCATAGTGTAGTGGTTATCACGTTCGCCTCACACGCGAAAGGTCCCCTGTTCGAAACTGGGTTGAAACAATGTGTTCTTATGTACTGCGTTCAGCTGCCAAATACATGCCAGCATAAAAAATCAACTTGTGCTGTTGCCCGTTAGCCAACCATGCCCTTTGACTACTACCTTGGAAAAACGATGCAAAAGAAACTGGCTTGGATGGCCAGATTATTGGCTGCCTCGACCTGACTGGATTGGATTTTGACAGCTTTTTCCGCTTCCTGAAATCTTTATGTTAGTGTGAATTCTTGCCGAAAGCAGCAGTTCCCTGTTTCCATAGTGTAGTGGTTATCACGTTTGCCTCACACGCGAAAGGTCCCCAGTTCGAAACTGGGTGGAAACAATGTGGTGTTATGTACTGCGTTCGGCTGCCAAATACATGCCAGCATAAAAAAATCAACTTGTGCTGTTGCCCGTCGTCCACCCATGCCCTTTGACTACTACCTTGGAAAAACGGTGCAAAAGAAACTGGCTTGGATGGCCAGATTACTGGCTGCCTCGACCTGACATTATGCGCGACAGGATGGGGTTTTGACAGCTTTTTCCGCTTCCTGAAATCCTTATGTTAGTGTGAATTCTTGCCGAAAACAGCAGTTGCCTGTTTCCATAATGTAGTGGTTATCACGTTCGCCTAACACGCGAAAGGTCCCCAGTTCGAAACTGGGTGGAAACAATGTGTTCTTATGTACTGCGTTCAGCTGCCAAATACATGCCAGCATAAAAAATCAACTTGTGCTGTTGCCCGTTAGCCAACCATGCCCTTTGACTACTACCTTGGAAAAACGGTGCAAAAGAAACTGGCTTGGATGGCCAGATTTCT
Organism: Coilia nasus; assembly: GCA_027475355.1. Classification (NCBI taxonomy): domain Eukaryota; kingdom Metazoa; phylum Chordata; class Actinopteri; order Clupeiformes; family Engraulidae; genus Coilia; species Coilia nasus. The sequence goes on from CM050198.1 coordinate 31,170,606, forward strand.
GGCTGCCTCGACCTGACAGGATGGGATTTTGACAGCTTTGTCCGTTTTCTGAAATCCTTATGTTAGTGTGAATTCTTGCCGAAAACAGCAGTTGCCTGTTTCCATAGTGTAGTGGTTATCACGTTCGCCTCACACGCGAAAAGTCCCCTGTTCGAAACTGGGTGGAAACAATGTGTTCTTATGTACTGCGTTCAGCTGCCAAATACATGCCAGCATAAAAAATCAACTTGTGCTGTTGCCCGTTAGCCAACCATGCCCTTTGACTACTACCTTGGAAAAACGATGCAAAAGAAACTGGCTTGGATGGCCAGATTATTGGCTGCCTCGACCTGACTGGATTGGATTTTGACAGCTTTTTACGCTTCCTGAAATCTTTATGTTAGTGTGAATTCTTGCCGAAAGCAGCAGTTCCCTGTTTCCATAGTGTAGTGGTTATCACGTTTGCCTCACACGCGAAAGGTCCCCAGTTCGAAACTGGGTGGAAACAATGTGGTGTTATGTACTGCGTTCGGCTGCCAAATACATGCCAGCATAAAAAAATCAACTTGTGCTGTTGCCTGTCGTCCACCCATGCCCTTTGACTACTACCATTGAAAAACAGTGCAAAAAGCACTGGCTTGGATGGCCAGATTACTGGCTTCCTCGACCTGACAAGATGGGATTTTGACTGCTTTTTCCGCTTCCTGAAATCCTTATGTTAGTTTGAATTCTTACCGAAAGCACCAGTTGCCTGTTTCCATAGTGTAGTGGTTATCACATTCGCTTTACACGCGAAAGGTCCCCAGTTCGAAACTGGGTGGAAACAATGTGTTGTTATGTACTGCGTTCAGCTGCCAAATACATGCCAGCATAAAATATCAACTTGTGCTGTTGCCCGTTGGCCAACCATGCCCTTTGACTACTACCTTGGAAAAACGGTGCAAAAGAAACTGGCTTGGATGGCCAGATTTCTGGCTGCCTCGACCTGACAGGATGGGATTTTGACAGCTTTGTCCGTTTTCTGAAATCCTTATGTTAGTGTGAATTCTTGCCGACAGCAGCAGTTGCCTGTTTCCATAGTGTAGTGGTTATCACGTTCGCCTAACACGCGAAAGGTCCCCAGTTCGAAACTGGGTGGAAACAATGTGTTCTTATGTACTGCGTTCAGCTGCAAAATACATTTCAGCATAAGAAATCAACTTGTGCTGTTGCCCGTCGTCCAACCATGCTCTTTGACTACTAACTTGGAAAAACGGTGCAAAAGAAACTGGCTTGGAATGCCAGATTACTGGCTGCCTCGACCTGACAGGATGGGATTTTGACAGCTTTTTCCGCTACCTGATATCCTTATGTTAGTGTGAATTCTTGCCGAAAGCAGCAGTTGCCTGTTTCCATAGTGTAGTGGTTATCACGTTCGCCTCACACGCGAAAGGTCCCCTGTTCGAAACTGGGTGGAAACAATGTGTTCTTATGTACTGCGTTCAGCTGCCAAATACATGCCAGCATAAAAAATCAACTTGTGCTGTTGCCCGTTAGCCAACCATGCCCTTTGACTACTACCTTGGAAAAACGATGCAAAAGAAACTGGCTTGGATGGCCAGATTATTGGCTGCCCCGACCTGACTGGATGGGATTTTGATAGCTTTTTCCGCTTCCTGAAATCCTTATGTTAGTGTGAATTCTTGCCGAAAGCAGCAGTTGCCTGTTTCCATAGTGTAGTGTTTATCACGTTCGCCTAACACGCGAAAGGTCCCCAGTTCGAAACTGGGTGGAAACAATGTGCTGTTATGTACTGCGTTCAGCTGCCAAATACATGCCAGCATAAAATATCAACTTGTGCTGTTGCCAGTCGTCCACCCATGCCATTTGACTACTACCTTGGAAAAACGGTGCAAAAGAAACTGGCTTGGATGGCCAGATTACTGGCTGCCTCGACCTGACATGATGCGCGACAGGATGGGGTTTTGACAGCTTTTTCCGCTTCCTGAAATCCTTATGTTAGTGTGAATTCTTGCCGAAAACAGCAGTTGCCTGTTTCCATAGTGTAGTGGTTATCACGTTCGCCTAACACGATAAAGGTCCCCAGTTCGAAACTGGGTGGAAACAATGTGTTCTTATGTACTGCGTTCAGCTGCCAAATACATGCCAGCATAAAAAATCAACTTGTGCTGTTGCCCGTTAGCCCACCATGCCCTTTGACTACTACCTTGGAAAAACGATGCAAAAGAAACTGGCTTGGATGGCCAGATTATTGGCTGCCCCGACCTGACTGGATGGGATTTTGACAGCTTTTTCCGCTTCCTGAAATCCTTATGTTAGTGTGAATTCTTGCCGAAAGCAGCAGTTGCCTGTTTCCATAGTGTAGTGTTTATCACGTTCGCCTAACACGCGAAAGGTCCCCAGTTCGAAACTGGGTGGAAACAATGTGTTCTTATGTACTGCGTTCAGCTGCCAAATACATGCCAGCATAAAAAATCAACTTGTGCTGTTGCCCGTTAGCCAACCATGCCCTTTGACTACTACCTTGGAAAAACGATGCAAAAGAAACTGGCTTGGATGGCCAGATTATTGGCTGCCTCGACCTGACTGGATTGGATTTTGACAGCTTTTTCCGCTTCCTGAAATCTTTATGTTAGTGTGAATTCTTGCCGAAAGCAGCAGTTCCCTGTTTCCATAGTGTAGTGGTTATCACGTTTGCCTCACACGCGAAAGGTCCCCAGTTCGAAACTGGGTGGAAACAATGTGGTGTTATGTACTGCGTTCGGCTGCCAAATACATGCCAGCATAAAAAAATCAACTTGTGCTGTTGCCTGTCGTCCACCCATGCCCTTTGACTACTACCATGGAAAAACAGTGCAAAAAACACTGGCTTGGATGGCCAGATTACTGGCTTCCTCGACCTGACAAGATGGGATTTTGACTGCTTTTTCCGCTTCCTGAAATCCTTATGTTAGTTTGAATTCTTGCCGACAGCAGCAGTTCCCTGTTTCCATAGTGTAGTGGTTATCACGTTCGCCTAACACGCGAAAGGTCCCCAGTTCAAAACTGGGTGGAAACAATATGTTCTTATGTACTGCGTTCAGCTGCAAAATACATTTCAGCATAAGAAATCAACTTGTGCTGTTGCCCGTCGTCCAACCATGCTCTTTGACTACTAACTTGGAAAAACGGCGCAAAAGAAACTGGCTTGGAATGCCAGATTACTGGCTGCCTCGACCTGACAGGATGGGATTTTGACAGCTTTTTCCGCTACCTGATATCCTTATGTTAGTGTGAATTCTTGCCGAAAGCAGCAGTTGCCTGTTTCCATAGTGTAGTGGTTATCACGTTCGCCTCACACGCGAAAGGTCCCCTATTCGAAACTGGGTGGAAACAATGTGTTCTTATGTACTGCGTTCAGCTGCCAAATACATGCCAGCATAAAAAATCAACTTGTGCTGTTGCCCGTTAGCCAACCATGCCCTTTGACTACTACCTTGGAAAAACGATGCAAAAGAAACTGGCTTGGATGGCCAGATTATTGGCTGCCTCGACCTGACTGGATTGGATTTTGACAGCTTTTTCCGCTTCCTGAAATCTTTATGTTAGTGTGAATTCTTGCCGAAAGCAGCAGTTCCCTGTTTCCATAGTGTAGTGGTTATCACGTTTGCCTCACACGCGAAAGGTCCCCAGTTCGAAACTGGGTGGAAACAATGTGGTGTTATGTACTGCGTTCGGCTGCCAAATACATGCCAGCATAAAAAAATCAACTTGTGCTGTTGCCTGTCGTCCACCCATGCCCTTTGACTACTACCATGGAAAAACAGTGCAAAAAACACTGGCTTGGATGGCCAGATTACTGGCTTCCTCGACCTGACAAGATGGGATTTTGACTGCTTTTTCCGCTTCCTGAAATCCTTATGTTAGTTTGAATTCTTGCCGACAGCAGCAGTTCCCTGTTTCCATAGTGTAGTGGTTATCACGTTCGCCTAACACGCGAAAGGTCCCCAGTTCGAAACTGGGTGGAAACAATATGTTCTTATGTACTGCGTTCAGCTGCAAAATACATTTCAGCATAAAATATCAACTTGTGCTGTTGCCAGTCGTCCACCCATGCCCTTTGACTACTACCTTGGAAAAACGGTGCAAAAGAAACTGGCTTGGATGGCCAGATTACTGGCTGCCTCGACCTGACATGATGCGCGACAGGATGGGGTTTTGACAGCTTTTTCCGCTTCCTGAAATCCTTATGTTAGTGTGAATTCTTGCCGAAAACAGCAGTTGCCTGTTTCCATAGTGTAGTGGTTATCACGTTCGCCTAACACGCAAAAGGTCCCCAGTTCGAAACTGGGTGGAAACAATGTGTTCTTATGTACTGCGTTCAGCTGCCAAATACATGCCAGCATAAAAAATCAACTTGTGCTGTTGCCCGTTAGCCCACCATGCCCTTTGACTACTACCTTGGAAAAACGATGCAAAAGAAACTGGCTTGGATGGCCAGATTATTGGCTGCCCCGACCTGACTGGATGGGATTTTGACAGCTTTTTCCGCTTCCTGAAATCCTTATGTTAGTGTGAATTCTTGCCGAAAGCAGCAGTTGCCTGTTTCCATAGTGTAGTGTTTATCACGTTCGCCTAACACGCGAAAGGTCCCCAGTTCGAAACTGGGTGGAAACAATGTGCTGTTATGTACTGCGTTCAGCTGCCAAATGCATGCCAGCATAAAATATCAACTTGTGCTGTTGCCCGTCGTCCAACCATGCTCTTTGACTACTAACTTGGAAAAACGGCGCAAAAGAAACTGGCTTGGAATGCCAGATTACTGGCTGCCTCGACCTGACAGGATGGGATTTTGACAGCTTTTTCCGCTACCTGATATCCTTATGTTAGTGTGAATTCTTGCCGAAAGCAGCAGTTGCCTGTTTCCATAGTGTAGTGGTTATCACGTTCGCCTCACACGCGAAAGGTCCCCTGTTCGAAACTGGGTGGAAACAATGTGTTCTTATGTACTGCGTTCAGCTGCCAAATACATGCCAGCATAAAAAATCAACTTGTGCTGTTGCCCGTTAGCCAACCATGCCCTTTGACTACTACCTTGGAAAAACGATGCAAAAGAAACTGGCTTGGATGGCCAGATTATTGGCTGCCCCGACCTGACTGGATGGGATTTTGACAGCTTTTTCCGTTTTCTGAAATCCTTATGTTAGTGTGAATTCTTGCCGACAGCAGCAGTTGCCTGTTTCCATAGTGTAGTGGTTGTCACGTTCGCCTAACACGCGAAAGGTCCCCAGTTCGAAACTGGGTGGAAACAATGTGTTCTTATGTACTGCGTTCAGCTGCAAAATACATTTCAGCAAAAGAAATCAACTTGTGCTGTTGCCCGTCGTCCAACCATGCTCTTTGACTACTACCTTGGAAAAACGATGCAAAAGAAACTGGCTTGGATGGCCAGATTATTGGCTGCCCCGACCTGACTGGATGGGATTTTGACAGCTTTTTCCGCTTCCTGAAATCCTTATGTTAGTGTGAATTCTTGCCGAAAGCAGCAGTTGCCTGTTTCCATAGTGTAGTGTTTATCACGTTCGCCTAACACGCGAAAGGTCCCCAGTTCGAAACTGGGTGGAAACAATGTGCTGTTATGTACTGCGTTCAGCTGCCAAATGCATGCCAGCATAAAATATCAACTTGTGCTGTTGCCCGTCGTCCACCCATGCCCTTTGACTACTACCTTGGAAAAACGGTGCAAAAGAAACTGGCTTGGATGGCCAGATTACTGGCTGCCTCGACCTGACATGATGCGCGACAGGATGGGGTTTTGACAGCTTTTTCCGCTTCCTGAAATCCTTATGTTAGTGTGAATTCTTGCCAAAAACAGCAGTTGCCTGTTTCCATAGTGTAGTGGTTATCACGTTCGCCTAACACGCGAAAGGTCCCCAGTTCGAAACTGGGTGGAAACAATGTGTTCTTATGTACTGCGTTCAGCTGCCAAATACATGCCAGCATAAAAAATCAACTTGTGCTGTTGCCCGTTAGCCCACCATGCCCTTTGACTACTACCTTGGAAAAACGATGCAAAAGAAACTGGCTTGGATGGCCAGATTATTGGCTGCCCCGACCTGACTGGATGGGATTTTGACAGCTTTTTCCGCTTCCTGAAATCCTTATGTTAGTGTGAATTCTTGCCGAAAGCAGCAGTTGCCTGTTTCCATAGTGTAGTGTTTATCACGTTCGCCTAACACGCGAAAGGTCCCCAGTTCGAAACTAGGTGGAAACAATGTGTTCTTATGTACTGCGTTCAGCTGCCAAATACATGCCAGCATAAAAAATCAACTTGTGCTGTTGCCCGTTAGCCAACCATGCCCTTTGACTACTACCTTGGAAAAACGATGCAAAAGAAACTGGCCTGGATGGCCAGATTATTGGCTGCCTCGACCTGACTGGATTGGATTTTGACAGCTTTTTCCGCTTCCTGAAATCTTTATGTTAGTGTGAATTCTTGCCGAAAGCAGCAGTTCCCTGTTTCCATAGTGTAGTGGTTATCACGTTTGCCTCACACGCGAAAGGTCCCCAGTTCGAAACTGGGTAGAAACAATGTGGTGTTATGTACTGCGTTCGGCTGCCAAATACATGCCAGCATAAAAAAATCAACTTGTGCTGTTGCCTGTCGTCCACCCATGCCCTTTGACTACTACCATGGAAAAACAGTGCAAAAAACACTGGCTTGGATGGCCAGATTACTGGCTTCCTCGACCTGACAAGATGGGATTTTGACTGCTTTTTCCGCTTCCTGAAATCCTTATGTTAGTTTGAATTCTTACCGAAAGCAGCAGTTGCCTGTTTCCATAGTGTAGTGGTTATCACATTCGCTTTACACGCGAAAGGTCCCCAGTTCGAAACTGGGTGGAAACAATGTGTTGTTATGTACTGCGTTCAGCTGCCAAATACATGCCAGCATAAAATATCAACTTGTGCTGTTGCCCGTTGGCCAACCATGCCCTTTGACTACTACCTTGGAAAAACGGTGCAAAAGAAACTGGCTTGGATGGACAGATTTCTGGCTGCCTCGACCTGACAGGATGGGATTTTGACAGTTTTTTCCGTTTTCTGAAATCCTTATGTTAGTGTGAATTCTTGCCGACAGCAGCAGTTGCCTGTTTCCATAGTGTAGTGGTTATCACGTTCGCCTAACACGCGAAAGGTCCCCAGTTCGAAACTGGGTGGAAACAATCTGTTCTTATGTACTGCGTTCAGCTGCAAAATACATTTCAGCATAAAAAATCAACTTGTGCTGTTGCCCGTCGTCCAACAATTCTCTTTGACTACTATCTTGGAAAAACGGTGCAAAAGAAACTGGCTTGGATGGCCAGATTACTGGCTGCCTCGACCTGACATGATGCGCGACAGGATGGGATTTTGACAGCTTTTTCCGCTTCCTGAAATCCTTATGTTAGTGTGAATTCTTGCCGAAAACAGCAGTTGCCTGTTTCCATAGTGTAGTGGTTATCACGTTCGCCTAACACGCGAAAGGTCCCCAGTTCGAAACTGGGTGGAAACAATCTGTTCTTATGTACTGCGTTCAGCTGCAAAATACATTTCAGCATAAAAAATCAACTTGTGCTGTTGCCCGTCGTCCAACCATGCTCTTTGACTACTACCTTGGAAAAACGGTGCAAAAGAAACTGGCTTGGATGGCCAGATTACTGGCTGCCTCGACCTGTTCGCCTAACACGCGAAAGGTCCCCAGTTCGAAACTGGGTGGAAACAATGTGTTCTTATGTACTGCGTTCAGCTGCAAAATACATTTCAGCATAAGAAATCAACTTGTGCTGTTGCCCGTCGTCCAACCATGCTCTTTGACTACTACCTTGGAAAAACGATGCAAAAGAAACTGGCTTGGATGGCCAGATTATTGGCTGCCCCGACCTGACTGGATGGGATTTTGACAGCTTTTTCCGCTTCCTGAAATCCTTATGTTAGTGTGAATTCTTGCCGAAAGCAGCAGTTGCCTGTTTCCATAGTGTAGTGTTTATCACGTTCGCCTAACACGCGAAAGGTCCCCAGTTCGAAACTGGGTGGAAACAATGTGCTGTTATGTACTGCGTTCAGCTGCCAAATGCATGCCAGCATAAAATATCAACTTGTGCTGTTGCCCGTCGTCCACCCATGCCCTTTGACTACTACCTTGGAAAAACGGTGCAAAAGAAACTGGCTTGGATGGCCAGATTACTGGCTGCCTCGACCTGACATGATGCGCGACAGGATGGGGTTTTGACAGCTTTTTCCGCTTCCTGAAATCCTTATGTTAGTGTGAATTCTTGCCAAAAACAGCAGTTGCCTGTTTCCATAGTGTAGTGGTTATCACGTTCGCCTAACACGCGAAAGGTCCCCAGTTCGAAACTGGGTGGAAACAATGTGTTCTTATGTACTGCGTTCAGCTGCCAAATACATGCCAGCATAAAAAATCAACTTGTGCTGTTGCCCGTTAGCCCACCATGCCCTTTGACTACTACCTTGGAAAAACGATGCAAAAGAAACTGGCTTGGATGGCCAGATTATTGGCTGCCCCGACCTGACTGGATGGGATTTTGACAGCTTTTTCCGCTTCCTGAAATCCTTATGTTAGTGTGAATTCTTGCCGAAAGCAGCAGTTGCCTGTTTCCATAGTGTAGTGTTTATCACGTTCGCCTAACACGCGAAAGGTCCCCAGTTCGAAACTAGGTGGAAACAATGTGTTCTTATGTACTGCGTTCAGCTGCCAAATACATGCCAGCATAAAAAATCAACTTGTGCTGTTGCCCGTTAGCCAACCATGCCCTTTGACTACTACCTTGGAAAAACGATGCAAAAGAAACTGGCTTGGATGGCCAGATTATTGGCTGCCTCGACCTGACTGGATTGGATTTTGACAGCTTTTTCCGCTTCCTGAAATCTTTATGTTAGTGTGAATTCTTGCCGAAAGCAGCAGTTCCCTGTTTCCATAGTGTAGTGGTTATCACGTTTGCCTCACACGCGAAAGGTCCCCAGTTCGAAACTGGGTAGAAACAATGTGGTGTTATGTACTGCGTTCGGCTGCCAAATACATGCCAGCATAAAAAAATCAACTTGTGCTGTTGCCTGTCGTCCACCCATGCCCTTTGACTACTACCATGGAAAAACAGTGCAAAAAACACTGGCTTGGATGGCCAGATTACTGGCTTCCTCGACCTGACAAGATGGGATTTTGACTGCTTTTTCCGCTTCCTGAAATCCTTATGTTAGTTTGAATTCTTACCGAAAGCAGCAGTTGCCTGTTTCCATAGTGTAGTGGTTATCACATTCGCTTTACACGCGAAAGGTCCCCAGTTCGAAACTGGGTGGAAACAATGTGTTGTTATGTACTGCGTTCAGCTGCCAAATACATGCCAGCATAAAATATCAACTTGTGCTGTTGCCCGTTGGCCAACCATGCCCTTTGACTACTACCTTGGAAAAACGGTGCAAAAGAAACTGGCTTGGATGGACAGATTTCTGGCTGCCTCGACCTGACAGGATGGGATTTTGACAGTTTTTTCCGTTTTCTGAAATCCTTATGTTAGTGTGAATTCTTGCCGACAGCAGCAGTTGCCTGTTTCCATAGTGTAGTGTTTATCACGTTCGCCTAACACGCGAAAGGTCCCCAGTTCGAAACTGGGTGGAAACAATGTGCTGTTATGTACTGCGTTCAGCTGCCAAATACATGCCAGCATAAAATATCAACTTGTGCTGTTGCCAGTCGTCCACCCATGCCCTTTGACTACTACCTTGGAAAAACGGTGCAAAAGAAACTGGCTTGGATGGCCAGATTACTGGCTGCCTCGACCTGACATGATGCGCGACAGGATGGGGTTTTGACAGCTTTTTCCGTTTTCTGAAATCCTTATGTTAGTGTGAATTCTTGCCGACAGCAGCAGTTGCCTGTTTCCATAGTGTAGTGTTTATCACGTTCGCCTAACACGCGAAAGGTCCCCAGTTCGAAACTGGGTGGAAACAATGTGCTGTTATGTACTGCGTTCAGCTGCCAAATACATGCCAGCATAAAATATCAACTTGTGCTGTTGCCAGTCGTCCACCCATGCCCTTTGACTACTACCTTGGAAAAACGGTGCAAAAGAAACTGGCTTGGATGGCCAGATTACTGGCTGCCTCGACCTGACATGATGCGCGACAGGATGGGGTTTTGACAGCTTTTTCCGCTTCCTGAAATCCTTATGTTAGTGTGAATTCTTGCCGAAAACAGCAGTTGCCTGTTTCCATAGTGTAGTGGTTATCACGTTCGCCTAACACGCAAAAGGTCCCCAGTTCGAAACTGGGTGGAAACAATGTGTTCTTATGTACTGCGTTCAGCTGCCAAATACATGCCAGCATAAAAAATCAACTTGTGCTGTTGCCCGTTAGCCCACCATGCCCTTTGACTACTACCTTGGAAAAACGATGCAAAAGAAACTGGCTTGGATGGCCAGATTATTGGCTGCCCCGACCTGACTGGATGGGATTTTGACAGCTTTTTCCGCTTCCTGAAATCCTTATGTTAGTGTGAATTCTTGCCGAAAGCAGCAGTTGCCTGTTTCCATAGTGTAGTGTTTATCACGTTCGCCTAACACGCGAAAGGTCCCCAGTTCGAAACTGGGTGGAAACAATGTGTTCTTATGTACTGCGTTCAGCTGCCAAATACATGCCAGCATAAAAAATCAACTTGTGCTGTTGCCCGTTAGCCAACCATGCCCTTTGACTACTACCTTGGAAAAACGATGCAAAAGAAACTGGCTTGGATGGCCAGATTATTGGCTGCCTCGACCTGACTGGATTGGATTTTGACAGCTTTTTCCGCTTCCTGAAATCTTTATGTTAGTGTGAATTCTTGCCGAAAGCAGCAGTTCCCTGTTTCCATAGTGTAGTGGTTATCACGTTTGCCTCACACGCGAAAGGTCCCCAGTTCGAAACTGGGTGGAAACAATGTGGTGTTATGTACTGCGTTCGGCTGCCAAATACATGCCAGCATAAAAAAATCAACTTGTGCTGTTGCCTATCGTCCACCCATGCCCTTTGACTACTACCATGGAAAAACAGTGCAAAAAACACTGGCTTGGATGGCCAGATTACTGGCTTCCTCGACCTGACAAGATGGGATTTTGACTGCTTTTTCCGCTTCCTGAAATCCTTATGTTAGTTTGAATTCTTACCGAAAGCAGCAGTTGCCTGTTTCCATAGTGTAGTGGTTATCACATTCGCTTTACACGCGAAAGGTCCCCAGTTCGAAACTGGGTGGAAACAATGTGTTGTTATGTACTGCGTTCAGCTGCCAAATACATGCCAGCATAAAATATCAACTTGTGCTGTTGCCCGTTGGCCAACCATGCCCTTTGACTACTACCTTGGAAAAACGGTGCAAAAGAAACTGGCTTGGATGGACAGATTTCTGGCTGCCTCGACCTGACAGGATGGGATTTTGACAGTTTTTTCCGTTTTCTGAAATCCTTATGTTAGTGTGAATTCTTGCCGACAGCAGCAGTTGCCTGTTTCCATAGTGTAGTGTTTATCACGTTCGCCTAACACGCGAAAGGTCCCCAGTTCGAAACTGGGTGGAAACAATGTGCTGTTATGTACTGCGTTCAGCTGCCAAATACATGCCAGCATAAAATATCAACTTGTGCTGTTGCCAGTCGTCCACCCATGCCCTTTGACTACTACCTTGGAAAAACGGTGCAAAAGAAACTGGCTTGGATGGCCAGATTACTGGCTGCCTCGACCTGACATGATGCGCGACAGGATGGGGTTTTGACAGCTTTTTCCGTTTTCTGAAATCCTTATGTTAGTGTGAATTCTTGCCGACAGCAGCAGTTGCCTGTTTCCATAGTGTAGTGTTTATCACGTTCGCCTAACACGCGAAAGGTCCCCAGTTCGAAACTGGGTGGAAACAATGTGCTGTTATGTACTGCGTTCAGCTGCCAAATACATGCCAGCATAAAATATCAACTTGTGCTGTTGCCAGTCGTCCACCCATGCCCTTTGACTACTACCTTGGAAAAACGGTGCAAAAGAAACTGGCTTGGATGGCCAGATTACTGGCTGCCTCGACCTGACATGATGCGCGACAGGATGGGGTTTTGACAGCTTTTTCCGCTTCCTGAAATCCTTATGTTAGTGTGAATTCTTGCCGAAAACAGCAGTTGCCTGTTTCCATAGTGTAGTGGTTATCACGTTCGCCTAACACGCAAAAGGTCCCCAGTTCGAAACTGGGTGGAAACAATGTGTTCTTATGTACTGCGTTCAGCTGCCAAATACATGCCAGCATAAAAAATCAACTTGTGCTGTTGCCCGTTAGCCCACCATGCCCTTTGACTACTACCTTGGAAAAACGATGCAAAAGAAACTGGCTTGGATGGCCAGATTATTGGCTGCCCCGACCTGACTGGATGGGATTTTGACAGCTTTTTCCGCTTCCTGAAATCCTTATGTTAGTGTGAATTCTTGCCGAAAGCAGCAGTTGCCTGTTTCCATAGTGTAGTGTTTATCACGTTCGCCTAACACGCGAAAGGTCCCCAGTTCGAAACTGGGTGGAAACAATGTGTTCTTATGTACTGCGTTCAGCTGCCAAATACATGCCAGCATAAAAAATCAACTTGTGCTGTTGCCCGTTAGCCAACCATGCCCTTTGACTACTACCTTGGAAAAACGATGCAAAAGAAACTGGCTTGGATGGCCAGATTATTGGCTGCCTCGACCTGACTGGATTGGATTTTGACAGCTTTTTCCGCTTCCTGAAATCTTTATGTTAGTGTGAATTCTTGCCGAAAGCAGCAGTTCCCTGTTTCCATAGTGTAGTGGTTATCACGTTTGCCTCACACGCGAAAGGTCCCCAGTTCGAAACTGGGTGGAAACAATGTGGTGTTATGTACTGCGTTCGGCTGCCAAATACATGCCAGCATAAAAAAATCAACTTGTGCTGTTGCCTATCGTCCACCCATGCCCTTTGACTACTACCATGGAAAAACAGTGCAAAAAACACTGGCTTGGATGGCCAGATTACTGGCTTCCTCGACCTGACAAGATGGGATTTTGACTGCTTTTTCCGCTTCCTGAAATCCTTATGTTAGTTTGAATTCTTGCCGACAGCAGCAGTTCCCTGTTTCCATAGTGTAGTGGTTATCACGTTCGCCTAACACGCGAAAGGTCCCCAGTTCGAAACTGGGTGGAAACAATATGTTCTTATGTACTGCGTTCAGCTGCAAAATACATTTCAGCATAAGAAATCAACTTGTGCTGTTGCCCGTCGTCCAACCATGCTCTTTGACTACTAACTTGGAAAAACGGCGCAAAAGAAACTGGCTTGGAATGCCAGATTACTGGCTGCCTCGACCTGACAGGATGGGATTTTGACAGCTTTTTCCGCTACCTGATATCCTTATGTTAGTGTGAATTCTTGCCGAAAGCAGCAGTTGCCTGTTTCCATAGTGTAGTGGTTATCACGTTCGCCTCACACGCGAAAGGTCCCCTATTCGAAACTGGGTGGAAACAATGTGTTCTTATGTACTGCGTTCAGCTGCCAAATACATGCCAGCATAAAAAATCAACTTGTGCTGTTGCCCGTTAGCCAACCATGCCCTTTGACTACTACCTTGGAAAAACGATGCAAAAGAAACTGGCTTGGATGGCCAGATTATTGGCTGCCCCGACCTGACTGGATGGGATTTTGACAGCTTTTTCCGCTTCCTGAAATCCTTATGTTAGTGTGAATTCTTGCAGAAAGCAGCAGTTGCCTGTTTCCATAGTGTAGTGTTTATCACGTTCGCCTAACACGCGAAAGGTCCCCAGTTCGAAACTGGGTGGAAACAATGTGGTGTTATGTACTGCGTTCGGCTGCCAAATACATGCCAGCATAAAAAAATCAACTTGTGCTGTTGCCTGTCGTCCACCCATGCCCTTTGACTACTACCATGGAAAAACAGTGCAAAAAACACTGGCTTGGATGGCCAGATTACTGGCTTCCTCGACCTGACATGATGCGCGACAGGATGGGGTTTTGACAGCTTTTTCCGCTTCCTGAAATCCTTATGTTAGTGTGAATTCTTGCCGAAAACAGCAGTTGCCTGTTTCCATAGTGTAGTGGTTATCACGTTCGCCTAACACGCGAAAGGTCCCCAGTTCGAAACTGGGTGGAAACAATGTGTTCTTATGTACTGCGTTCAGCTGCCAAATACATGCCAGCATAAAAAATCAACTTGTGCTGTTGCCCGTTAGCCCACCATGCCCTTTGACTACTACCTTGGAAAAACGATGCAAAAGAAACTGGCTTGGATGGCCAGATTATTGGCTGCCCCGACCTGACTGGATGGGATTTTGACAGCTTTTTCCGCTTCCTGAAATCCTTATGTTAGTGTGAATTCTTGCCTAAAGCAGCAGTTGCCTGTTTCCATAGTGTAGTGTTTATCACGTTCGCCTAACACGCGAAAGGTCCCCAGTTCGAAACTGGGTGGAAACAATGTGTTCTTATGTACTGCGTTCAGCTGCCAAATACATGCCAGCATAAAAAATCAACTTGTGCTGTTGCCCGTTAGCCAACCATGCCCTTTGACTACTACCTTGGAAAAACGATGCAAAAGAAACTGGCTTGGATGGCCAGATTATTGGCTGCCTCGACCTGACTGGATTGGATTTTGACAGCTTTTTCCGCTTCCTGAAATCTTTATGTTAGTGTGAATTCTTGCCGAAAGCAGCAGTTCCCTGTTTCCATAGTGTAGTGGTTATCACGTTTGCCTCACACGCGAAAGGTCCCCAGTTCGAAACTGGGTGGAAACAATGTGGTGTTATGTACTGCGTTCGGCTGCCAAATACATGCCAGCATAAAAAAATCAACTTGTGCAGTTGCCTGTCGTCCACCCATGCCCTTTGACTACTACCATGGAAAAACAGTGCAAAAAACACTGGCTTGGATGGCCAGATTACTGGCTTCCTCGACCTGACAAGATGGGATTTTGACTGCTTTTTCCGCTTCCTGAAATCCTTATGTTAGTTTGAATTCTTACCGAAAGCAGCAGTTGCCTGTTTCCATAGTGTAGTGGTTATCACATTCGCTTTACACGCGAAAGGTCCCCAGTTCGAAACTGGGTGGAAACAATGTGTTGTTATGTACTGCGTTCAGCTGCCAAATACATGCCAGCATAAAATATCAACTTGTGCTGTTGCCCGTTGGCCAACCATGCCCTTTGACTACTACCTTGGAAAAACGGTGCAAAAGAAACTGGCTTGGATGGACAGATTTCTGGCTGCCTCGACCTGACAGGATGGGATTTTGACAGTTTTTTCCGTTTTCTGAAATCCTTATGTTAGTGTGAATTCTTGCCGACAGCAGCAGTTGCCTGTTTCCATAGTGTAGTGTTTATCACGTTCGCCTAACACGCGAAAGGTCCCCAGTTCGAAACTGGGTGGAAACAATGTGCTGTTATGTACTGCGTTCAGCTGCCAAATACATGCCAGCATAAAATATCAACTTGTGCTGTTGCCAGTCGTCCACCCATGCCCTTTGACTACTACCTTGGAAAAACGGTGCAAAAGAAACTGGCTTGGATGGCCAGATTACTGGCTGCCTCGACCTGACATGATGCGCGACAGGATGGGGTTTTGACAGCTTTTTCCGTTTTCTGAAATCCTTATGTTAGTGTGAATTCTTGCCGACAGCAGCAGTTGCCTGTTTCCATAGTGTAGTGTTTATCACGTTCGCCTAACACGCGAAAGGTCCCCAGTTCGAAACTGGGTGGAAACAATGTGCTGTTATGTACTGCGTTCAGCTGCCAAATACATGCCAGCATAAAATATCAACTTGTGCTGTTGCCAGTCGTCCACCCATGCCCTTTGACTACTACCTTGGAAAAACGGTGCAAAAGAAACTGGCTTGGATGGCCAGATTACTGGCTGCCTCGACCTGACATGATGCGCGACAGGATGGGGTTTTGACAGCTTTTTCCGCTTCCTGAAATCCTTATGTTAGTGTGAATTCTTGCCGAAAACAGCAGTTGCCTGTTTCCATAGTGTAGTGGTTATCACGTTCGCCTAACACGCAAAAGGTCCCCAGTTCGAAACTGGGTGGAAACAATGTGTTCTTATGTACTGCGTTCAGCTGCCAAATACATGCCAGCATAAAAAATCAACTTGTGCTGTTGCCCGTTAGCCCACCATGCCCTTTGACTACTACCTTGGAAAAACGATGCAAAAGAAACTGGCTTGGATGGCCAGATTATTGGCTGCCCCGACCTGACTGGATGGGATTTTGACAGCTTTTTCCGCTTCCTGAAATCCTTATGTTAGTGTGAATTCTTGCCGAAAGCAGCAGTTGCCTGTTTCCATAGTGTAGTGTTTATCACGTTCGCCTAACACGCGAAAGGTCCCCAGTTCGAAACTGGGTGGAAACAATGTGTTCTTATGTACTGCGTTCAGCTGCCAAATACATGCCAGCATAAAAAATCAACTTGTGCTGTTGCCCGTTAGCCAACCATGCCCTTTGACTACTACCTTGGAAAAACGATGCAAAAGAAACTGGCTTGGATGGCCAGATTATTGGCTGCCTCGACCTGACTGGATTGGATTTTGACAGCTTTTTCCGCTTCCTGAAATCTTTATGTTAGTGTGAATTCTTGCCGAAAGCAGCAGTTCCCTGTTTCCATAGTGTAGTGGTTATCACGTTTGCCTCACACGCGAAAGGTCCCCAGTTCGAAACTGGGTGGAAACAATGTGGTGTTATGTACTGCGTTCGGCTGCCAAATACATGCCAGCATAAAAAAATCAACTTGTGCTGTTGCCTATCGTCCACCCATGCCCTTTGACTACTACCATGGAAAAACAGTGCAAAAAACACTGGCTTGGATGGCCAGATTACTGGCTTCCTCGACCTGACAAGATGGGATTTTGACTGCTTTTTCCGCTTCCTGAAATCCTTATGTTAGTTTGAATTCTTGCCGACAGCAGCAGTTCCCTGTTTCCATAGTGTAGTGGTTATCACGTTCGCCTAACACGCGAAAGGTCCCCAGTTCGAAACTGGGTGGAAACAATATGTTCTTATGTACTGCGTTCAGCTGCAAAATACATTTCAGCATAAGAAATCAACTTGTGCTGTTGCCCGTCGTCCAACCATGCTCTTTGACTACTAACTTGGAAAAACGGCGCAAAAGAAACTGGCTTGGAATGCCAGATTACTGGCTGCCTCGACCTGACAGGATGGGATTTTGACAGCTTTTTCCGCTACCTGATATCCTTATGTTAGTGTGAATTCTTGCCGAAAGCAGCAGTTGCCTGTTTCCATAGTGTAGTGGTTATCACGTTCGCCTCACACGCGAAAGGTCCCCTATTCGAAACTGGGTGGAAACAATGTGTTCTTATGTACTGCGTTCAGCTGCCAAATACATGCCAGCATAAAAAATCAACTTGTGCTGTTGCCCGTTAGCCAACCATGCCCTTTGACTACTACCTTGGAAAAACGATGCAAAAGAAACTGGCTTGGATGGCCAGATTATTGGCTGCCCCGACCTGACTGGATGGGATTTTGACAGCTTTTTCCGCTTCCTGAAATCCTTATGTTAGTGTGAATTCTTGCAGAAAGCAGCAGTTGCCTGTTTCCATAGTGTAGTGTTTATCACGTTCGCCTAACACGCGAAAGGTCCCCAGTTCGAAACTGGGTGGAAACAATGTGGTGTTATGTACTGCGTTCGGCTGCCAAATACATGCCAGCATAAAAAAATCAACTTGTGCTGTTGCCTGTCGTCCACCCATGCCCTTTGACTACTACCATGGAAAAACAGTGCAAAAAACACTGGCTTGGATGGCCAGATTACTGGCTTCCTCGACCTGACATGATGCGCGACAGGATGGGGTTTTGACAGCTTTTTCCGCTTCCTGAAATCCTTATGTTAGTGTGAATTCTTGCCGAAAACAGCAGTTGCCTGTTTCCATAGTGTAGTGGTTATCACGTTCGCCTAACACGCGAAAGGTCCCCAGTTCGAAACTGGGTGGAAACAATGTGTTCTTATGTACTGCGTTCAGCTGCCAAATACATGCCAGCATAAAAAATCAACTTGTGCTGTTGCCCGTTAGCCCACCATGCCCTTTGACTACTACCTTGGAAAAACGATGCAAAAGAAACTGGCTTGGATGGCCAGATTATTGGCTGCCCCGACCTGACTGGATGGGATTTTGACAGCTTTTTCCGCTTCCTGAAATCCTTATGTTAGTGTGAATTCTTGCCTAAAGCAGCAGTTGCCTGTTTCCATAGTGTAGTGTTTATCACGTTCGCCTAACACGCGAAAGGTCCCCAGTTCGAAACTGGGTGGAAACAATGTGTTCTTATGTACTGCGTTCAGCTGCCAAATACATGCCAGCATAAAAAATCAACTTGTGCTGTTGCCCGTTAGCCAACCATGCCCTTTGACTACTACCTTGGAAAAACGATGCAAAAGAAACTGGCTTGGATGGCCAGATTATTGGCTGCCTCGACCTGACTGGATTGGATTTTGACAGCTTTTTCCGCTTCCTGAAATCTTTATGTTAGTGTGAATTCTTGCCGAAAGCAGCAGTTCCCTGTTTCCATAGTGTAGTGGTTATCACGTTTGCCTCACACGCGAAAGGTCCCCAGTTCGAAACTGGGTGGAAACAATGTGGTGTTATGTACTGCGTTCGGCTGCCAAATACATGCCAGCATAAAAAAATCAACTTGTGCAGTTGCCTGTCGTCCACCCATGCCCTTTGACTACTACCATGGAAAAACAGTGCAAAAAACACTGGCTTGGATGGCCAGATTACTGGCTTCCTCGACCTGACAAGATGGGATTTTGACTGCTTTTTCCGCTTCCTGAAATCCTTATGTTAGTTTGAATTCTTACCGAAAGCAGCAGTTGCCTGTTTCCATAGTGTAGTGGTTATCACATTCGCTTTACACGCGAAAGGTCCCCAGTTCGAAACTGGGTGGAAACAATGTGTTGTTATGTACTGCGTTCAGCTGCCAAATACATGCCAGCATAAAATATCAACTTGTGCTGTTGCCCGTTGGCCAACCATGCCCTTTGACTACTACCTTGGAAAAACGGTGCAAAAGAAACTGGCTTGGATGGACAGATTTCTGGCTGCCTCGACCTGACAGGATGGGATTTTGACAGTTTTTTCCGTTTTCTGAAATCCTTATGTTAGTGTGAATTCTTGCCGACAGCAGCAGTTGCCTGTTTCCATAGTGTAGTGTTTATCACGTTCGCCTAACACGCGAAAGGTCCCCAGTTCGAAACTGGGTGGAAACAATGTGCTGTTATGTACTGCGTTCAGCTGCCAAATACATGCCAGCATAAAATATCAACTTGTGCTGTTGCCAGTCGTCCACCCATGCCCTTTGACTACTACCTTGGAAAAACGGTGCAAAAGAAACTGGCTTGGATGGCCAGATTACTGGCTGCCTCGACCTGACATGATGCGCGACAGGATGGGGTTTTGACAGCTTTTTCCGTTTTCTGAAATCCTTATGTTAGTGTGAATTCTTGCCGACAGCAGCAGTTGCCTGTTTCCATAGTGTAGTGTTTATCACGTTCGCCTAACACGCGAAAGGTCCCCAGTTCGAAACTGGGTGGAAACAATGTGCTGTTATGTACTGCGTTCAGCTGCCAAATACATGCCAGCATAAAATATCAACTTGTGCTGTTGCCAGTCGTCCACCCATGCCCTTTGACTACTACCTTGGAAAAACGGTGCAAAAGAAACTGGCTTGGATGGCCAGATTACTGGCTGCCTCGACCTGACATGATGCGCGACAGGATGGGGTTTTGACAGCTTTTTCCGCTTCCTGAAATCCTTATGTTAGTGTGAATTCTTGCCGAAAACAGCAGTTGCCTGTTTCCATAGTGTAGTGGTTATCACGTTCGCCTAACACGCAAAAGGTCCCCAGTTCGAAACTGGGTGGAAACAATGTGTTCTTATGTACTGCGTTCAGCTGCCAAATACATGCCAGCATAAAAAATCAACTTGTGCTGTTGCCCGTTAGCCCACCATGCCCTTTGACTACTACCTTGGAAAAACGATGCAAAAGAAACTGGCTTGGATGGCCAGATTATTGGCTGCCCCGACCTGACTGGATGGGATTTTGACAGCTTTTTCCGCTTCCTGAAATCCTTATGTTAGTGTGAATTCTTGCCGAAAGCAGCAGTTGCCTGTTTCCATAGTGTAGTGTTTATCACGTTCGCCTAACACGCGAAAGGTCCCCAGTTCGAAACTGGGTGGAAACAATGTGTTCTTATGTACTGCGTTCAGCTGCCAAATACATGCCAGCATAAAAAATCAACTTGTGCTGTTGCCCGTTAGCCAACCATGCCCTTTGACTACTACCTTGGAAAAACGATGCAAAAGAAACTGGCTTGGATGGCCAGATTATTGGCTGCCTCGACCTGACTGGATTGGATTTTGACAGCTTTTTCCGCTTCCTGAAATCTTTATGTTAGTGTGAATTCTTGCCGAAAGCAGCAGTTCCCTGTTTCCATAGTGTAGTGGTTATCACGTTTGCCTCACACGCGAAAGGTCCCCAGTTCGAAACTGGGTGGAAACAATGTGGTGTTATGTACTGCGTTCGGCTGCCAAATACATGCCAGCATAAAAAAATCAACTTGTGCTGTTGCCTATCGTCCACCCATGCCCTTTGACTACTACCATGGAAAAACAGTGCAAAAAACACTGGCTTGGATGGCCAGATTACTGGCTTCCTCGACCTGACAAGATGGGATTTTGACTGCTTTTTCCGCTTCCTGAAATCCTTATGTTAGTTTGAATTCTTGCCGACAGCAGCAGTTCCCTGTTTCCATAGTGTAGTGGTTATCACGTTCGCCTAACACGCGAAAGGTCCCCAGTTCGAAACTGGGTGGAAACAATATGTTCTTATGTACTGCGTTCAGCTGCAAAATACATTTCAGCATAAGAAATCAACTTGTGCTGTTGCCCGTCGTCCAACCATGCTCTTTGACTACTAACTTGGAAAAACGGCGCAAAAGAAACTGGCTTGGAATGCCAGATTACTGGCTGCCTCGACCTGACAGGATGGGATTTTGACAGCTTTTTCCGCTACCTGATATCCTTATGTTAGTGTGAATTCTTGCCGAAAGCAGCAGTTGCCTGTTTCCATAGTGTAGTGGTTATCACGTTCGCCTCACACGCGAAAGGTCCCCTATTCGAAACTGGGTGGAAACAATGTGTTCTTATGTACTGCGTTCAGCTGCCAAATACATGCCAGCATAAAAAATCAACTTGTGCTGTTGCCCGTTAGCCAACCATGCCCTTTGACTACTACCTTGGAAAAACGATGCAAAAGAAACTGGCTTGGATGGCCAGATTATTGGCTGCCCCGACCTGACTGGATGGGATTTTGACAGCTTTTTCCGCTTCCTGAAATCCTTATGTTAGTGTGAATTCTTGCAGAAAGCAGCAGTTGCCTGTTTCCATAGTGTAGTGTTTATCACGTTCGCCTAACACGCGAAAGGTCCCCAGTTCGAAACTGGGTGGAAACAATGTGGTGTTATGTACTGCGTTCGGCTGCCAAATACATGCCAGCATAAAAAAATCAACTTGTGCTGTTGCCTGTCGTCCACCCATGCCCTTTGACTACTACCATGGAAAAACAGTGCAAAAAACACTGGCTTGGATGGCCAGATTACTGGCTTCCTCGACCTGACATGATGCGCGACAGGATGGGGTTTTGACAGCTTTTTCCGCTTCCTGAAATCCTTATGTTAGTGTGAATTCTTGCCGAAAACAGCAGTTGCCTGTTTCCATAGTGTAGTGGTTATCACGTTCGCCTAACACGCGAAAGGTCCCCAGTTCGAAACTGGGTGGAAACAATGTGTTCTTATGTACTGCGTTCAGCTGCCAAATACATGCCAGCATAAAAAATCAACTTGTGCTGTTGCCCGTTAGCCCACCATGCCCTTTGACTACTACCTTGGAAAAACGATGCAAAAGAAACTGGCTTGGATGGCCAGATTATTGGCTGCCCCGACCTGACTGGATGGGATTTTGACAGCTTTTTCCGCTTCCTGAAATCCTTATGTTAGTGTGAATTCTTGCCTAAAGCAGCAGTTGCCTGTTTCCATAGTGTAGTGTTTATCACGTTCGCCTAACACGCGAAAGGTCCCCAGTTCGAAACTGGGTGGAAACAATGTGTTCTTATGTACTGCGTTCAGCTGCCAAATACATGCCAGCATAAAAAATCAACTTGTGCTGTTGCCCGTTAGCCAACCATGCCCTTTGACTACTACCTTGGAAAAACGATGCAAAAGAAACTGGCTTGGATGGCCAGATTATTGGCTGCCTCGACCTGACTGGATTGGATTTTGACAGCTTTTTCCGCTTCCTGAAATCTTTATGTTAGTGTGAATTCTTGCCGAAAGCAGCAGTTCCCTGTTTCCATAGTGTAGTGGTTATCACGTTTGCCTCACACGCGAAAGGTCCCCAGTTCGAAACTGGGTGGAAACAATGTGGTGTTATGTACTGCGTTCGGCTGCCAAATACATGCCAGCATAAAAAAATCAACTTGTGCAGTTGCCTGTCGTCCACCCATGCCCTTTGACTACTACCATGGAAAAACAGTGCAAAAAACACTGGCTTGGATGGCCAGATTACTGGCTTCCTCGACCTGACAAGATGGGATTTTGACTGCTTTTTCCGCTTCCTGAAATCCTTATGTTAGTTTGAATTCTTGCCGACAGCAGCAGTTGCCTGTTTCCATAGTGTAGTGGTTATCACGTTCGCCTCACACGCGAAAGGTCCCCTGTTCGAAACTGGGTGGAAACAATGTGTTCTTATGTACTGCGTTCAGCTGCCAAATACATGCCAGCATAAAAAATCAACTTGTGCTGTTGCCCGTTAGCCAACCATGCCCTTTGACTACTACCTTGGAAAAACGATGCAAAAGAAACTGGCTTGGATGGCCAGATTATTGGCTGCCCCGACCTGACTGGATGGGATTTTGACAGCTTTTTCCGTTTTCTGAAATCCTTATGTTAGTGTGAATTCTTGCCGACAGCAGCAGTTGCCTGTTTCCATAGTGTAGTGGTTATCACGTTCGCCTAACACGCGAAAGGTCCCCAGTTCGAAACTGGGTGGAAACAATGTGTTCTTATGTACTGCGTTCAGCTGCAAAATACATTTCAGCATAAGAAATCAACTTGTGCTGTTGCCCGTCGTCCAACCATGCTCTTTGACTACTACCTTGGAAAAACGATGCAAAAGAAACTGGCTTGGATGGCCAGATTATTGGCTGCCCCGACCTGACTGGATGGGATTTTGACAGCTTTTTCCGCTTCCTGAAATCCTTATGTTAGTGTGAATTCTTGCCGAAAGCAGCAGTTGCCTGTTTCCATAGTGTAGTGTTTATCACGTTCGCCTAACACGCGAAAGGTCCCCAGTTCGAAACTGGGTGGAAACAATGTGCTGTTATGTACTGCGTTCAGCTGCCAAATGCATGCCAGCATAAAATATCAACTTGTGCTGTTGCCCGTCGTCCACCCATGCCCTTTGACTACTACCTTGGAAAAACGGTGCAAAAGAAACTGGCTTGGATGGCCAGATTACTGGCTGCCTCGACCTGACATGATGCGCGACAGGATGGGGTTTTGACAGCTTTTTCCGCTTCCTGAAATCCTTATGTTAGTGTGAATTCTTGCCAAAAACAGCAGTTGCCTGTTTCCATAGTGTAGTGGTTATCACGTTCGCCTAACACGCGAAAGGTCCCCAGTTCGAAACTGGGTGGAAACAATGTGTTCTTATGTACTGCGTTCAGCTGCCAAATACATGCCAGCATAAAAAATCAACTTGTGCTGTTGCCCGTTAGCCCACCATGCCCTTTGACTACTACCTTGGAAAAACGATGCAAAAGAAACTGGCTTGGATGGCCAGATTATTGGCTGCCCCGACCTGACTGGATGGGATTTTGACAGCTTTTTCCGCTTCCTGAAATCCTTATGTTAGTGTGAATTCTTGCCGAAAGCAGCAGTTGCCTGTTTCCATAGTGTAGTGTTTATCACGTTCGCCTAACACGCGAAAGGTCCCCAGTTCGAAACTAGGTGGAAACAATGTGTTCTTATGTACTGCGTTCAGCTGCCAAATACATGCCAGCATAAAAAATCAACTTGTGCTGTTGCCCGTTAGCCAACCATGCCCTTTGACTACTACCTTGGAAAAACGATGCAAAAGAAACTGGCTTGGATGGCCAGATTATTGGCTGCCTCGACCTGACTGGATTGGATTTTGACAGCTTTTTCCGCTTCCTGAAATCTTTATGTTAGTGTGAATTCTTGCCGAAAGCAGCAGTTCCCTGTTTCCATAGTGTAGTGGTTATCACGTTTGCCTCACACGCGAAAGGTCCCCAGTTCGAAACTGGGTAGAAACAATGTGGTGTTATGTACTGCGTTCGGCTGCCAAATACATGCCAGCATAAAAAAATCAACTTGTGCTGTTGCCTGTCGTCCACCCATGCCCTTTTACTACTACCATGGAAAAACAGTGCAAAAAACACTGGCTTGGATGGCCAGATTACTGGCTTCCTCGACCTGACAAGATGGGATTTTGACTGCTTTTTCCGCTTCCTGAAATCCTTATGTTAGTTTGAATTCTTACCGAAAGCAGCAGTTGCCTGTTTCCATAGTGTAGTGGTTATCACATTCGCTTTACACGCGAAAGGTCCCCAGTTCGAAACTGGGTGGAAACAATGTGTTGTTATGTACTGCGTTCAGCTGCCAAATACATGCCAGCATAAAATATCAACTTGTGCTGTTGCCCGTTGGCCAACCATGCCCTTTGACTACTACCTTGGAAAAACGGTGCAAAAGAAACTGGCTTGGATGGACAGATTTCTGGCTGCCTCGACCTGACAGGATGGGATTTTGACAGTTTTTTCCGTTTTCTGAAATCCTTATGTTAGTGTGAATTCTTGCCGACAGCAGCAGTTGCCTGTTTCCATAGTGTAGTGGTTATCACGTTCGCCTAACACGCGAAAGGTCCCCAGTTCGAAACTGGGTGGAAACAATCTGTTCTTATGTACTGCGTTCAGCTGCAAAATACATTTCAGCATAAAAAATCAACTTGTGCTGTTGCCCGTCGTCCAACCATTCTCTTTGACTACTATCTTGGAAAAACGGTGCAAAAGAAACTGGCTTGGATGGCCAGATTACTGGCTGCCTCGACCTGACATGATGCGCGACAGGATGGGATTTTGACAGCTTTTTCCGCTTCCTGAAATCCTTATGTTAGTGTGAATTCTTGCCGAAAACAGCAGTTGCCTGTTTCCATAGTGTAGTGGTTATCACGTTCGCCTAACACGCGAAAGGTCCCCAGTTCGAAACTGGGTGGAAACAATCTGTTCTTATGTACTGCGTTCAGCTGCAAAATACATTTCAGCATAAAAAATCAACTTGTGCTGTTGCCCGTCGTCCAACCATGCTCTTTGACTACTACCTTGGAAAAACGGTGCAAAAGAAACTGGCTTGGATGGCCAGATTACTGGCTGCCTCGACCTGACATGATGCGCGACAGGATGGGATTTTGACAGCTTTTTCCGCTTCCCGAAATCCTTATGTTAGTGTGAATTCTTGCCGAAAACAGCAGTTGCCTGTTTCCATAGTGTAGTGGTTATCACGTTCGCCTCACACGCGAAAGGTCCCCAGTTCGAAACTGGGTGGAAACAATGTGTTCTTATGTACTGCGTTCAGCTGCAAAATACATTTCAGCATAAAAAATCAACTTGTGCTGTTGCCCGTCGTCCAACCATGCTCTTTGACTACTACCTTGGAAAAACGGTGCAAAAGAAACTGGTTTGGATGGCCAGATTACTGGCTGCCTCGACCTGACAGGATGGGATTTTGACAGCTTTTTCCGCTTCCTGATATCCTTATGTTAGTGTGAATTCTTGCCGAAAGCAGCAGTTGCCTGTTTCCATAGTGTAGTGGTTATCACTTTCGCCTCACACGCGAAATTCCCCAGTTCGAAACTGGGTGGAAACAATGTTTTCTTATGTACTGCGTTCAGCTGCAAAATACATTTCAGCATAAAAAATCAACTTGTGCTGTTGCCCGTCGTCCAACCATGCCCTTTGACTACTACCTTGGAAAAACGGTGCAAAAGAAACTGGCTTGGAATGCCAGATTACTGGCGGCCTTGACCTGACAGGATGGGATTTTGACAGCTTTTTCCGCTTCCTGAAATCCTTATGTTAGTGTGAATTCTTACCGAAAGCAGCAGTTGCCTGTTTCCATAGTGTAGTGGTTATCACATTTGCTTTACACGCGAAAGGTCCCCAGTTCGAAACTGGATGGAAACAATGTGTTGTTATGTACTGCGTTCAGCTGCCAAATACATGCCAGCATAAAATATCAGCTTGTGCTGTTGCCCGTCGTCCACCCATGCCCTTTGACTACTACCTTGTAAAAACGGTGCAAAAGAAACTGGCTTGGATGGCCAGATTACTGGCTGCCTCGACCTGACATGATGCGCGACAGGATGGGATTTTGACAGCTTTTTCCGCTTCCTGAAATCCTTATGTTAGTGTGAATTCTTGCCGAAAACAGCAGTTGCCTGTTTCCATAGTGTAGTGGTTATCACATTCGCCTAACACGCGAAAGGTCCCCAGTTTGAAACTGGGTGGAAACTATGTGTTCTTATGTACTGCGTTCAGCTGCCAAATACATGCCAGCATAAAAAAATCAACTTGTGCTGTTGCCCGTCGTCCACCCATGCCCTTTGACTACTACCTTTGAAAAACAGTGCAAAAAACACTGGCTTGGATTGCCAGATTATTGGCTGCCTCGACCTGACTGGATGGGATTTTGACAGCTTTTTCCGCTTCCTGAAATCCTTATGTTAGTGTGAATTCTTGCCGAAAGCAGCAGTTCCCTGTTTCCATAGTGTAGTGGTTATCACGTTCGCCTCACACGCGAAATTCCCCAGTTCGAAATTGGGTGGAAACAATGTTTTCTTATGTACTGAGTTTAGCTGCAAAATACATTTCAGCATAAAAAATCAACTTGTGCTGTTGCCCGTCGTCCACCCATGCCTTTTGACTACTTCCTTGGAAAAACGGTGCAAAAGAAACTGGCTTGGATGGCCAGATTACTGGCTGCCTCGACCTGTTCGTCTAACACGCGAAAGGTCCCCAGTTCGAAACTGGGTGGAAACAATCTGTTCTTATGTACTGCGTTCAGCTGCAAAATACATTTCAGCATAAAAAATCAACTTGTGCTGTTGCCCGTCGTCCAACCATGCTCTTTGACTACTACCTTGGAAAAACGGTGCAAAAGAAACTGGCTTGGATGGCCAGATTACTGGCTGCCTCGACCTGACATGATGCGCGACAGGATGGGATTTTGACAGCTTTTTCCGCTTCCTGAAATCCTTATGTTAGTGTGAATTCTTGCCGAAAACAGCAGTTGCCTGTTTCCATAGTGTAGTGGTTATCACGTTCGCCTCACACGCGAAAGGTCCCCAGTTCGAAACTGGGTGGAAACAATGTGTTCTTATGTACTGCGTTCAGCTGCAAAATACATTTCAGCATAAAAAATCAACTTGTGCTGTTGCCCGTCGTCCAACCATGCTCTTTGACTACTACCTTGGAAAAACGGTGCAAAAGAAACTGGTTTGGATGGCCAGATTACTGGCTGCCTCGACCTGACAGGATGGGATTTTGACAGCTTTTTCCGCTTCCTGATATCCTTATGTTAGTGTGAATTCTTGCCGAAAGCAGCAGTTGCCTGTTTCCATAGTGTAGTGGTTATCACGTTCGCCTCACACGCGAAATTCCCCAGTTCGAAATTGGGTGGAAACAATGTTTTCTTATGTACTGAGTTTAGCTGCAAAATACATTTCAGCATAAAAAATCAACTTGTGCTGTTGCCCGTCGTCCAACCATGCCCTTTGACTACTACCTTGGAAAAATGGTGCAAAAGAAACTGGCTTGGAATGCCAGATTACTGGCGGCCTTGACCTGACAGGATGGGATTTTGACAGCTTTTTCCGCTTCCTGAAATCCTTATGTTAGTGTGAATTCTTACCGAAAGCAGCAGTTGCCTGTTTCCATAGTGTAGTGGTTATCACATTTGCTTTACACGCGAAAGGTCCCCAGTTCGAAACTGGGTGGAAACAATGTGTTGTTATGTACTGCGTTCAGCTGCCAAATACATGCCAGCATAAAATATCTGCTTGTGCTGTTGCCCGTCGTCCACCCATGCCCTTTGACTACTACCTTGGAAAAACGGTGCAAAAGAAACTGGCTTGGATGGCCAGATTACTGGCTGCCTAGACCTGACATGATGCGCGACAGGATGGGATTTTGACAGCTTTTTCCGCTTCCTGAAATCCTTATGTTAGTGTGAATTCTTGCCGAAAACAGCAGTTGCCTGTTTCCATAGTGTAGTGGTTATCACATTCGCCTAACACGCGAAAGGTCCCCAGTTTGAAACTGGGTGGAAACTATGTGTTCTTATGTACTGCGTTCAGCTGCCAAATACATGCCAGCATAAAAAAATCAACTTGTGCTGTTGCCCGTCGTCCACCCATGCCCTTTGACTACTACCTTTGAAAAACAGTGCAAAAAACACTGGCTTGGATTGCCAGATTATTGGCTGCCTCGACCTGACTGGATGGGATTTTGACAGCTTTTTCCGCTTCCTGAAATCCTTATGTTAGTGTGAATTCTTGCCGAAAGTAGAAGTTCCCTGTTTCCATAGTGTAGTGGTTATCACGTTCGCCTCACACGCGAAAGGTCCCCAGTTTGAAACTGGGTGGAAACAATGTGTTTTTATGTACTGCGTTCAGCTGCCAAATACATGCCAGTAAAAAAAAATCAACTTGTGCTGTTGCCCGTCGTCCACCCATGCCTTTTGACTACTTCCTTGGAAAAACGGTGCAAAAGAAACTGGCTTGGATGGCCAGATTACTGGCTGCCTCGACCTGACATGATGCGCGACAGGATGGGATTTTGACAGCTTTTTCCGCTTCCTGAAATCCTTATGTTAGTGTGAATTCTTGCCGAAAACAGCAGTTGCCTGTTTCCATAGTGTAGTGGTTATCACGTTCGCCTCACACGCGAAAGGTCCCCAGTTCGAAACTGGGTGGAAACAATGTGTTCTTATGTACTGCGTTCAGCTGCAAAATACATTTCAGCATAAAAAATCAACTTGTGCTGTTGCCCGTCGTCCAACCATGCTCTTTGACTACTACCTTGGAAAAACGGTGCAAAAGAAACTGGTTTGGATGGCCAGATTACTGGCTGCCTCGACCTGACAGGATGGGATTTTGACAGCTTTTTCCGCTTCCTGATATCCTTATGTTAGTGTGAATTCTTGCCGAAAGCAGCAGTTGCCTGTTTCCATAGTGTAGTGGTTATCACGTTCGCCTCACACGCGAAATTCCCCAGTTCGAAACTGGGTGGAAACAATGTTTTCTTATGTACTGAGTTCAGCTGCAAAATACATTTCAGCATAAAAAATCAACTTGTGCTGTTGCCCGTCGTCCAACCATGCCCTTTGACTACTACCTTGGAAAAACGGTGCAAAAGAAACTGGCTTGGAATGCCAGATTACTGGCGGCCTTGACCTGACAGGATGGGATTTTGACAGCTTTTTCCGCTTCCTGAAATCCTTATGTTAGTGTGAATTCTTACCGAAAGCAGCAGTTGCCTGTTTCCATAGTGTAGTGGTTATCACATTTGCTTTACACGCGAAAGGTCCCCAGTTCGAAACTGGGTGGAAACAATGTGTTGTTATGTACTGCGTTCAGCTGCCAAATACATGCCAGCATAAAATATCTGCTTGTGCTGTTGCCCGTCGTCCACCCATGCCCTTTGACTACTACCTTGGAAAAACGGTGCAAAAAACACTGGCTTGGATTGCCAGATTATTGGCTGCCTCGACCTGACTGGATGGGATTTTGACAGCTTTTTCCGCTTCCTGAAATCCTTATGTTAGTGTGAATTCTTGCCGAAAGCAGCAGTTCCCTGTTTCCATAGTGTAGTGGTTATCACGTTCGCCTCACACGCGAAAGGTCCCCAGTTTGAAACTGGGTGGAAACAATGTGTTTTTATGTACTGCGTTCAGCTGCCAAATACATGCCAGTAAAAAAAAATCAACTTGTGCTGTTGCCCGTCGTCCACCCATGCCTTTTGACTACTTCCTTGGAAAAACGGTGCAAAAGAAACTGGCTTGGATGGCCAGATTACTGGCTGCCTCGACCTGTTCGCCTAACACGCGAAAGGTCCCCAGTTCGAAACTGGGTGGAAACAATCTGTTCTTATGTACTGCGTTCAGCTGCAAAATACATTTCAGCATAAAAAATCAACTTGTGCTGTGTCCCGTCGTCCAACCATGCTCTTTGACTACTACCTTGGAAAAACAGTGCAAAAGAAACTGGCTTGGATGGCCAGATTACTGGCTGCCTCGACCTGACATGATGCGCGACAGGATGGGATTTTGACAGCTTTTTCCGCTTCCTGAAATCCTTATGTTAGTGTGAATTCTTGCCGAAAACAGCAGTTGCCTGTTTCCATAGTGTAGTGGTTATCACGTTCGCCTAACACGCGAAAGGTCCCCAGTTCGAAACTGGGTGGAAACAATGTGTTCTTATGTACTGCGTTCAGCTGCAAAATACATTTCAGCATAAAAAATCAACTTGTGCTGTTGCCCGTCGTCCAACCATGCTCTTTGACTACTACTTTGGAAAAACGGTGCAAAAGAAACTGGTTTGGATGGCCAGATTACTGGCTGCCTCGACCTGACAGGATGGGATTTTGACAGCTTTTTCCGCTTCCTGATATCCTTATGTTAGTGTGAATTCTTGCCGAAAGCAGCAGTTGCCTTTTTCCATAGTGTAGTGGTTATCACGTTCGCCTCACACGCGAAATTCCCCAGTTCGAAACTGGGTGGAAACAATGTTTTCTTATGTACTGAGTTCAGCTGCAAAATATATTTCAGCATAAAAAATCAACTTGTGCTGTTGCCCGTCGTCCAACCATGCCCTTTGACTACTACCTTGGAAAAACGGTGCAAAAGAAACTGGCTTGGAATGCCAGATTACTGGCGGCCTTGACCTGACAGGATGGGATTTTGACAGCTTTTTCCGCTTCCTGAAATCCTTATGTTAGTGTGAATTCTTACCGAAAGCAGCAGTTGCCTGTTTACATAGTGTAGTGGTTATCACATTTGATTTACACGCGAAAGGTCCCCAGTTCGAAACTGGGTGGAAACAATGTGTTGTTATGTACTGCGTTCAGCTGCCAAATACATGCCAGCATAAAATATCTGCTTGTGCTGTTGCCCGTCGTCCACCCATGCCCTTTGACTACTACCTTGGAAAAACGGTGCAAAAGAAACTGGCTTGGATGGCCAGATTACTGGCTGCCTCGACCTGACATGATGCGCGACAGGATGGGATTTTGACAGCTTTTTCCGCTTCCTGAAATCCTTATGTTAGTGTGAATTCTTGCCGAAAACAGCAGTTGCCTGTTTCCATAGTGTAGTGGTTATCACATTCGCCTAACACGCGAAAGGTCCCCAGTTTTAAACTGGGTGGAAACTATGTGTTCTTATGTACTGCGTTCAGCTGCCAAATACATGCCAGCATAAAAAAATCAACTTGTGTTGTTGCCCGTCGTCCACCCATGCCCTTTGACTACTACCTTTGAAAAACAGTGCAAAAAACACTGGCTTGGATTGCCAGATTATTGGCTGCCTCGACCTGACTGGATGGGATTTTGACAGCTTTTTCCGCTTCCTGAAATCCTTATGTTAGTGTGAATTCTTGCCGAAAGCAGCAGTTCCCTGTTTCCATAGTGTAGTGGTTATCACGTTCGCCTCACACGCGAAAGGTCCCCAGTTTGAAACTGGGTGGAAACAATGTGTTTTTATGTACTGCGTTCAGCTGCCAAATACATGCCAGTATAAAAAAATCAACTTGTGCTGTTGCCCGTCTACCACCCATGCCTTTTGACTACTTCCTTGGAAAAACGGTGCAAAAGAAACTGGCTTGGATGGCCAGATTACTGGCTGCCTCGACCTGTTCGTCTAACACGCGAAAGGTCCCCAGTTTGAAACTGGGTGGAAACAATCTGTTCTTATGTACTGCGTTCAGCTGCAAAATACATTTCAGCATAAAAAATCAACTTGTGCTGTTGCCCGTCGTCCAACCATGCTCTTTGACTACTACCTTGGAAAAACGGTGCAAAAGAAACTGGCTTGGATGGCCAGATTACTGGCTGCCTCGACCTGACATGATGCGCGACAGGATGGGATTTTGACAGCTTTTTCCGCTTCCTGAAATCCTTATGTTAGTGTGAATTCTTGCCGAAAACAGCAGTTGCCTGTTTCCATAGTGTAGTGGTTATCACGTTCGCCTCACACGCGAAAGGTCCCCAGTTCGAAACTGGGTGGAAAAAATGTGTTCTTATGTACTGCGTTCAGCTGCAAAATACATTTCAGCATAAAAAATCAACTTGTGCTGTTGCCCGTCGTCCAACCATGCTCTTTGACTACTACTTTGGAAAAACGGTGCAAAAGAAACTGGTTTGGATGGCCAGATTACTGGCTGCCTCGACCTGACAGGATGGGATTTTGACAGCTTTTTCCGCTTCCTGATATCCTTATGTTAGTGTGAATTCTTGCCGAAAGCAGCAGTTGCCTGTTTCCATAGTGTAGTGGTTATCACGTTCGCCTCACACGCGAAATTCCCCAGTTCGAAACTGGGTGGAAACAATGTTTTCTTATGTACTGAGTTCAGCTGCAAAATATATTTCAGCATAAAAAATCAACTTGTGCTGTTGCCCGTCGTCCAACCATGCCCTTTGACTACTACCTTGGAAAAACGGTGCAAAAGAAACTGGCTTGGAATGCCAGATTACTGGCGGCCTTGACCTGACAGGATGGGATTTTGACAGCTTTTTCCGCTTCCTGAAATCCTTATGTTAGTGTGAATTCTTACCGAAAGCAGCAGTTGCCTGTTTACATAGTGTAGTGGTTATCACATTTGCTTTACACGCGAAAGGTCCCCAGTTCGAAACTGGGTGGAAACAATGTGTTGTTATGTACTGCGTTCAACTGCCAAATACATGCCAGCATAAAATATCTGCTTGTGCTGTTGCCCGTCGTCCACCCATGCCCTTTGACTACTACCTTGGAAAAACGGTGCAAAAGAAACTGGCTTGGATGGCCAGATTACTGGCTGCCTCGACCTGACATGATGCGCGACAGGATGGGATTTTGACAGCTTTTTCCGCTTCCTGAAATCCTTATGTTAGTGTGAATTCTTGCCATAAACAGCAGTTGCCTGTTTCCATAGTGTAGTGGTTATCACGTTCGCCTCACACGCGAAAGGTCCCCAGTTCGAAACTGGGTGGAAACAATGTGTTCTTATGTACTGCGTTCAGCTGCAAAATACATTTCAGCATAAAAAATCAACTTGTGCTGTTGCCCGTCGTCCAACCATGCTCTTTGACTACTACCTTGGAAAAACGGTGCAAAAGAAACTGGCTTGGAATGCCAGATTACTGGCGGCCTTGACCTGACAGGATGGGATTTTGACAGCTTTTTCCGCTTCCTGAAATCCTTATGTTAGTGTGAATTCTTACCGAAAGCAGCAGTTGCCTGTTTCCATAGTGTAGTGGTTATCACATTTGCTTTACACGCGAAAGGTCCCCAGTTCGAAACTGGGTGGAAACAATGTGTTGTTATGTACTGCGTTCAGCTGCCAAATACATGCCAGCATAAAATATCAGCTTGTGCTGTTGCCCGTCGTCCACCCATGCCCTTTGACTACTACCTTGGAAAAACGGTGCAAAAGAAACTGGCTTGGATGGCCAGATTACTGGCTGCCTCGACCTGACATGATGCGCGACAGGATGGGATTTTGACAGCTTTTTCCGCTTCCTGAAATCCTTATGTTAGTGTGAATTCTTGCCGAAAACAGCAGTTGCCTGTTTCCATAGTGTAGTGGTTATCACATTCGCCTAACACGCGAAAGGTCCCCAGTTTTAAACTGGGTGGAAACTATGTGTTCTTATGTACTGCGTTCAGCTGCCAAATACATGCCAGCATAAAAAAATCAACTTGTGTTGTTGCCCGTCGTCCACCCATGCCCTTTGACTACTACCTTTGAAAAACAGTGCAAAAAACACTGGCTTGGATTGCCAGATTATTGGCTGCCTCGACCTGACTGGATGGGATTTTGACAGCTTTTTCCGCTTCCTGAAATCCTTATATTAGTGTGAATTCTTGCCGAAAGCAGCAGTTCCCTGTTTCCATAGTGTAGTGGTTATCACGTTCGCCTCACACGCGAAAGGTCCCCAGTTTGAAACTGGGTGGAAACAATGTGTTTTTATGTACTGCGTTCAGCTGCCAAATACATGCCAGTATAAAAAAATCAACTTGTGCTGTTGCCCGTCTACCACCCATGCCTTTTGACTACTTCCTTGGAAAAACGGTGCAAAAGAAACTGGCTTGGATGGCCAGATTACTGGCTGCCTCGACCTGTTCGTCTAACACGCGAAAGGTCCCCAGTTTGAAACTGGGTGGAAACAATCTGTTCTTATGTACTGCGTTCAGCTGCAAAATACATTTCAGCATAAAAAATCAACTTGTGCTGTTGCCCGTCGTCCAACCATGCTCTTTGACTACTACCTTGGAAAAACGGTGCAAAAGAAACTGGCTTGGATTGCCAGATTATTGGCTGCCTCGACCTGACTGGATGGGATTTTGACAGCTTTTTCCGCTTCCTGAAATCCTTATATTAGTGTGAATTCTTGCCGAAAGCAGCAGTTCCCTGTTTCCATAGTGTAGTGGTTATCACGTTCGCCTCACACGCGAAAGGTCCCCAGTTTGAAACTGGGTGGAAACAATGTGTTTTTATGTACTGCGTTCAGCTGCCAAATACATGCCAGTATAAAAAAATCAACTTGTGCTGTTGCCCGTCTACCACCCATGCCTTTTGACTACTTCCTTGGAAAAACGGTGCAAAAGAAACTGGCTTGGATGGCCAGATTACTGGCTGCCTCGACCTGTTCGTCTAACACGCGAAAGGTCCCCAGTTTGAAACTGGGTGGAAACAATCTGTTCTTATGTACTGCGTTCAGCTGCAAAATACATTTCAGCATAAAAAATCAACTTGTGCTGTTGCCCGTCGTCCAACCATGCTCTTTGACTACTACCTTGGAAAAACGGTGCAAAAGAAACTGGCTTGGATGGCCAGATTACTGGCTGCCTCGACCTGACATGATGCGCGACAGGATGGGATTTTGACAGCTTTTTCCGCTTCCTGAAATCCTTATGTTAGTGTGAATTCTTGCCGAAAACAGCAGTTGCCTGTTTCCATAGTGTAGTGGTTATCACGTTCGCCTCACACGCGAAAGGTCCCCAGTTCGAAACTGGGTGGAAACAATGTGTTCTTATGTACTGCGTTAAGCTGCAAAATACATTTCAGCATAAAAAATCAACTTGTGCTGTTGCCCGTCGTCCAACCATGCTCTTTGACTACTACCTTGGAAAAACGGTGCAAAAGAAACTGGTTTGGATGGCCAGATTACTGGCTGCCTCGACCTGACAGGATGGGATTTTGACAGCTTTTTCCGCTTCCTGATATCCTTATGTTAGTGTGAATTCTTGCCGAAAGCAGCAGTTGCCTGTTTCCATAGTGTAGTGGTTATCACGTTCGCCTCACACGCGAAATTCCCCAGTTCGAAACTGGGTGGAAACAATGTTTTCTTATGTACTGAGTTCAGCTGCAAAATACATTTCAGCATAAAAAATCAACTTGTGCTGTTGCCCGTCGTCCAACCATGCCCTTTGACTACTACCTTGGAAAAACGGTGCAAAAGAAACTGGCTTGGAATGCCAGTTTACTGGCGGCCTTGACCTGACAGGATGGGATTTTGACAGCTTTTTCCGCTTCCTGAAATCCTTATGTTAGTGTGAATTCTTACCGAAAGCAGCAGTTGCCTGTTTACATAGTGTAGTGGTTATCCCATTTGCTTTACACGCGAAAGGTCCCCAGTTCGAAACTGGGTGGAAACAATGTGTTGTTATGTACTGCGTTCAGCTGCCAAATACATGCCAGCATAAAATATCTGCTTGTGCTGTTGCCCGTCGTCCACCCATGCCCTTTGACTACTACCTTGGAAAAACGGTGCAAAAGAAACTGGCTTGGATGGCCAGATTACTGGCTGCCTCGACCTGACATGATGCGCGACAGGATGGGATTTTGACAGCTTTTTCCGCTTCCTGAAATCCTTATGTTAGTGTGAATTCTTGCCGAAAGCAGCAGTTGCCTGTTTCCATAGTGTAGTGGTTATCACATTCGCCTAACACGCGAAAGGTCCCCAGTTTGAAACTGGGTGGAAACTATGTGTTCTTATGTACTGCGTTCAGCTGCCAAATACATGCCAGCATAAAAAAATCAACTTGTGCTGTTGCCCGTCGTCCACCCATGCCCTTTGACTACTACCTTTGAAAAACAGTGCAAAAAACACTGGCTTGGATTGCCAGATTATTGGCTGCCTCGACCTGACTGGATGGGATTTTGACAGCTTTTTCCGCTTCCTGAAATCCTTATGTTAGTGTGAATTCTTGCCGAAAGCAGCAGTTCCCTGTTTCCATAGTGTAGTGGTTATCACGTTCGCCTCACACGCGAAAGGTCCCCAGTTTGAAACTGGGTGGAAACAATGTGTTTTTATGTACTGCGTTCAGCTGCCAAATACATGCCAGTATAAAAAAATCAACTTGTGCTGTTGCCCGTCTACCACCCATGCCTTTTGACTACTTCCTTGGAAAAACGGTGCAAAAGAAACTGGCTTGGATGGCCAGATTACTGGCTGCCTCGACCTGTTCGTCTAACACGCGAAAGGTCCCCAGTTTGAAACTGGGTGGAAACAATCTGTTCTTATGTACTGCGTTCAGCTGCAAAATACATTTCAGCATAAAAAATCAACTTGTGCTGTTGCCCGTCGTCCAACCATGCTCTTTGACTACTACCTTGGAAAAACGGTGCAAAAGAAACTGGCTTGGATGGCCAGATTACTGGCTGCCTCGACCTGACATGATGCGCGACAGGATGGGATTTTGACAGCTTTTTCCGCTTCCTGAAATCCTTATGTTAGTGTGAATTCTTGCCGAAAACAGCAGTTGCCTGTTTCCATAGTGTAGTGGTTATCACGTTTGCCTCACACGCGAAAGGTCCCCAGTTCGAAACTGGGTGGAAACAATGTGTTCTTCTGTACTGCGTTCAGCTGCAAAATACATTTCAGCATAAAAAATCAACTTGTGCTGTTGCCCGTCGTCCAACCATGCTCTTTGACTACTACCTTGGAAAAACGGTGCAAAAGAAACTGGTTTGGATGGCCAGATTACTGGCTACCTCGACCTGACAGGATGGGATTTTGACAGCTTTTTCCGCTTCCTGATATCCTTATGTTAGTGTGAATTCTTGTCGAAAGCAGCAGTTGCCTGTTTCCATAGTGTAGTGGTTATCACGTTCGCCTCACACGCGAAATTCCCCAGTTCGAAACTGGGTGGAAACAATGTTTTCTTATGTACTGAGTTCAGCTGCAAAATATATTTCAGCATAAAAAATCAACTTGTGCTGTTGCCCGTCGTCCAACCATGCCCTTTGACTACTACCTTGGAAAAACGGTGCAAAAGAAACTGGCTTGGAATGCCAGATTACTGGCGGCCTTGACCTGACAGGATGGGATTTTGACAGCTTTTTCCGCTTCCTGAAATCCTTATGTTAGTGTGAATTCTTACCGAAAGCAGCAGTTGCCTGTTTACATAGTGTAGTGGTTATCACATTTGCTTTACACGCGAAAGGTCCCCAGTTCGAAACTGGGTGGAAACAATGTGTTGTTATGTACTGCGTTCAGCTGCCAAATACATGCCAGCATAAAATATCTGCTTGTGCTGTTGCCCGTCGTCCACCCATGCCCTTTGACTACTACCTTGGAAAAACGGTGCAAAAGAAACTGGCTTGGATGGCCAGATTACTGGCTGCCTCGACCTGACATGATGCGCGACAGGATGGGATTTTGACAGCTTTTTCCGCTTCCTGAAATCCTTATGTTAGTGTGAATTCTTGCCGAAAACAGCAGTTGCCTGTTTCCGTAGTGTAGTGGTTATAACATTCGCCTAACACGCGAAAGGTCCCCAGTTTGAAACTGGGTGGAAACTATGTGTTCTTATGTACTGCGTTCAGCTGCCAAATACATGCCAGCATAAAAAAATCAACTTGTGCTGTTGCCCGTCGTCCACCCATGCCCTTTGACTACTACCTTTGAAAAACAGTGCAAAAAACACTGGCTTGGATTGCCAGATTATTGGCTGCCTCGACCTGACTGGATGGGATTTTGACAGCTTTTTCCGCTTCCTGAAATCCTTATGTTAGTGTGAATTCTTGCCGAAAGCAGCAGTTCCCTGTTTCCATAGTGTAGTGGTTATCACGTTCGCCTCACACGCGAAAGGTCCCCAGTTTGAAACTGGGTGGAAACAATGTGTTTTTATGTACTGCGTTCAGCTGCCAAATACATGCCAGTATAAAAAAATCAACTTGTGCTGTTGCCCGTCGTCCACCCATGCCTTTTGACTACTTCCTTGGAAAAACGGTGCAAAAGAAACTGGCTTGGATGGCCAGATTACTGGCTGCCTCGACCTGACAGGATGGGATTTTGACAGCTTTTTCCGCTTCCTGATATCCTTATGTTAGTGTGAATTCTTGCCGAAAGCAGCAGTTGCCTGTTTCCATAGTGTAGTGGTTATCACGTTCGCCTCACACGCGAAATTCCCCAGTTCGAAACTGGGTGGAAACAATGTTTTCTTATGTACTGAGTTCAGCTGCAAAATACATTTCAGCATAAAAAATCAACTTGTGCTGTTGCCCGTCGTCCAACCATGCCCTTTGAGTACTACCTTGGAAAAACGGTGCAAAAGAAACTGGCTTGGAATGCCAGTTTACTGGCGGCCTTGACCTGACAGGATGGGATTTTGACAGCTTTTTCCGCTTCCTGAAATCCTTATGTTAGTGTGAATTCTTACCGAAAGCAGCAGTTGCCTGTTTACATAGTGTAGTTGTTATCACATTTGCTTTACACGCGAAAGGTCCCCAGTTCGAAACTGGGTGGAAACAATGTGTTGTTATGTACTGCGTTCAGCTGCCAAATACATGCCAGCATAAAATATCTGCTTGTGCTGTTGCCCGTCGTCCACCCATGCCCTTTGACTACTACCTTGGAAAAACGGTGCAAAAGAAACTGGCTTGGATGGCAAGATTACTGGCTGCCTCGACCTGACATGATGCGCGACAGGATGGGATTTTGACAGCTTTTTCCGCTTCCTGAAATCCTTATGTTAGTGTGAATTCTTGCCGAAAACAGCAGTTGCCTGTTTCCATAGTGTAGTGGTTATCACATTCGCCTAACACGCGAAAGGTCCCCAGTTTGAAACTGGGTGGAAACTATGTGTTCTTATGTACTGCGTTCAGCTGCCAAATACATGCCAGCATAAAAAAATCAACTTGTGCTGTTGCCCGTCGTCCACCCATGCCCTTTGACTACTACCTTTGAAAAACAGTGCAAAAAACACTGGCTTGGATTGCCAGATTATTGGCTGCCTCGACCTGACTGGATGGGATTTTGACAGCTTTTTCCGCTTCCTGAAATCCTTATGTTAGTGTGAATTCTTGCCGAAAGCAGCAGTTCCCTGTTTCCATAGTGTAGTGGTTATCACGTTCGCCTCACACGCGAAAGGTCCCCAGTTTGAAACTGGGTGGAAACAATGTGTTTTTATGTACTGCGTTCAGCTGCCAAATACATGCCAGTATAAAAAAATCAACTTGTGCTGTTGCCCGTCGTCAACCCATGCCTTTTGACTACTTCCTTGGAAAAACGGTGCAAAAGAAACTGGCTTGGATGGCCAGATTACTGGCTGCCTCGACCTGTTCGCCTAACACGCGAAAGGTCCCCAGTTCGAAACTGGGTGGAAACAATCTGTTCTTATGTAGTGCGTTCAGCTGCAAAAAACATTTCAGCATAAAAAATCAACTTGTGCTGTTGCCCGTCGTCCAACCATGCTCTTTGACTACTACCTTGGAAAAACGGTGCAAAAGAAACTGGCTTGGATGGCCAGATTACTGGCTGCCTCGACCTGACATGATGCGCGACAGGATGGGATTTTGACAGCTTTTTCCGCTTCCTGAAATCCTTATGTTAGTGTGAATTCTTGCCGAAAACAGCAGTTCCCTGTTTCCATAGTGTAGTGGTTATCACGTTCGCCTCACACGCGAAAGGTCCCCAGTTCGAAACTGGGTGGAAAAAATGTGTTCTTATGTACTTCGTTCAGCTGCAAAATACATTTCAGCATAAAAAATCAACTTGTGCTGTTGCCCGTCGTCCAACCATGCTCTTTGACTACTACCTTGGAAAAACGGTGCAAAAGAAACTGGTTTGGATGGCCAGATTACTGGCTGCCTCGACCTGACAGGATGGGATTTTGACAGCTTTTTCCGCTTCCTGATATCCTTATGTTAGTGTGAATTCTTGCCGAAAGCAGCAGTTGCCTGTTTCCATAGTGTAGTGGTTATCACGTTCGCCTCACACGCGAAATTCCTCAGTTCGAAACTGGGTGGAAACAATGTTTTCTTATGTACTGCGTTCAGCTGCAAAATACATTTCAGCATAAAAAATCAACTTGTGCTGTTGCCCGTCGTCCAACCATGCCCTTTGACTACTACCTTGGAAAAACGGTGCAAAAGAAACTGGCTTGGAATGCCAGATTACTGGCGGCCTTAACCTGACAGGATGGGATTTTGACAGCTTTTTCCGCTTCCTGAAATCCTTATGTTAGTGTGAATTCTTACCGAAAGCAGCAGTTGCCTGTTTCCATAGTGTAGTGGTTATCACATTTGCTTTACACACGAAAGGTCCCCAGTTCGAAACTGGGTGGAAACAATGTGTTGTTATGTACTGCGTTCAGCTGCCAAATACATGCCAGCATAAAATATCAGCTTGTGCTGTTGCCTGTCGTCCACCCATGCCTTTTGACTACTACCTTGGAAAAACGGTGCAAAAGAAACTGGATTGGATGGCCAGATTACTGGCTGCCTCGACCTGACATGATGCGCGACAGGATGGGATTTTGACAGCTTTTTCCGCTTCCTGAAATCCTTATGTTAGTGTGAATTCTTGCCGAAAACAGCAGTTGCCTGTTTCCATAGTGTAGTGGTTATCACATTTGCTTTACACACGAAAGGTCCCCAGTTCGAAACTGGGTGGAAAAAATGTGTTCTTATGTACTTCGTTCAGCTGCAAAATACATTTCAGCATAAAAAATCAACTTGTGCTGTTGCCCGTCGTCCAACCATGCTCTTTGACTACTACCTTGGAAAAACGGTGCAAAAGAAACTGGTTTGGATGGCCAGATTACTGGCTGCCTCGACCTGACAGGATGGGATTTTGACAGCTTTTTCCGCTTCCTGATATCCTTATGTTAGTGTGAATTCTTGCCGAAAGCAGCAGTTGCCTGTTTCCATAGTGTAGTGGTTATCACGTTCGCCTCACACGCGAAATTCCTCAGTTCGAAACTGGGTGGAAACAATGTTTTCTTATGTACTGCGTTCAGCTGCAAAATACATTTCAGCATAAAAAATCAACTTGTGCTGTTGCCCGTCGTCCAACCATGCCCTTTGACTACTACCTTGGAAAAACGGTGCAAAAGAAACTGGCTTGGAATGCCAGATTACTGGCGGCCTTAACCTGACAGGATGGGATTTTGACAGCTTTTTCCGCTTCCTGAAATCCTTATGTTAGTGTGAATTCTTACCGAAAGCAGCAGTTGCCTGTTTCCATAGTGTAGTGGTTATCACATTTGCTTTACACACGAAAGGTCCCCAGTTCGAAACTGGGTGGAAACAATGTGTTGTTATGTACTGCGTTCAGCTGCCAAATACATGCCAGCATAAAATATCAGCTTGTGCTGTTGCCTGTCGTCCACCCATGCCTTTTGACTACTACCTTGGAAAAACGGTGCAAAAGAAACTGGATTGGATGGCCAGATTACTGGCTGCCTCGACCTGACATGATGCGCGACAGGATGGGATTTTGACAGCTTTTTCCGCTTCCTGAAATCCTTATGTTAGTGTGAATTCTTGCCGAAAACAGCAGTTGCCTGTTTCCATAGTGTAGTGGTTATCACATTTGCCTAACATGCGAAAGGTCCCCAGTTTGAAACTGGGTGGAAACAATGTGTTCTTATGTACTGCGTTCAGCTGCCAAATACATGCCAGCATAAAAAAATCAACTTGTGCTGTTGCCCGTCGTCCACCCATGCCCTTTGACTACTACCTTTGAAAAACAGTGCAAAAAAAACTGGCTTGAATGGCCAGATTACTGGCTGCCTCAAAGTGACTTGATGCGCGAAAGGATGGGATTTTGACAGCTTTTTCCGCTTCCTGAAATCCTTATGTTAGTGTGAATTCTTGCCGAAAGCAGCAGTTGCCTGTTTCCATAGTGTAGTGGTTATCACGTTCGCCTCACACGCGAAAGGTCCCCAGTTTTAAACTGGTTGGAAACAATGTGTTTTTATGTACTGCGTTCAGCTGCCAAATACATGCCAGCATAAAAAAATCAACTTGTGCTGTTGCCCGTCGTCCACCCATGCCCTTTGACTACTACCTTTGAAAAAAGGTGCAAAAAAAACAGTCTTGGATGGCCAGATTACCGGCTGCCTCGACCTGACAGGATGGTATTTTGACTGCTTTTTCCGCTTCCTGAAATCCTTATGTCAGTGTTAA
Source organism: Coilia nasus (assembly GCA_027475355.1). Classification (NCBI taxonomy): domain Eukaryota; kingdom Metazoa; phylum Chordata; class Actinopteri; order Clupeiformes; family Engraulidae; genus Coilia; species Coilia nasus. The sequence goes on from CM050198.1 coordinate 31,213,392, forward strand.
TTCTTACCGAAAGCAGCAGTTGCCTGTTTCCATAGTGTAGTGGTTATCACGTTCGCTTTACACGCGAAAGGTCCCCAGTTCGAAACTGGGTGGAAACAATGTGTTGTTATGTACTGCGTTCAGCTGCCAAATACATGCCAGCATAAAATATCAACTTGTGCTGTTGCCTGTCGTCCACCCATGCCCTTTGACTACTACCTTGGAAAAACGGTGCAAAAGAAACTGGCTTGGATGGCCAGATTACTGGCTGCCTCGACCTGACATGATGCGCGACAGGATGGGATTTTGACAGCTTTTTCCGCTTCCTGAAATCCTTATGTTAGTGTGAATTCTTGCCGAAAACAGCAGTTGCCTGTTTCCATAGTGTAGTGGTTATCACGTTCGCCTCACACGCGAAAGGTCCCCAGTTCGAAATTGGGTGGAAACAATGTGTTTTTATGTACTGCGTTCAGCTGCCAAATACATGCCAGCATAAAAAAATCAACTTGAGCTGTTGCCCGTCGTCCACCCATGCCCTTTGACTACTACCTTTGAAAAACAGTGCAAAAAACACTGGCTTGGATTGCCAGATTATTGGCTGCCTCGACCTGACTGGATGGGATTTTGACAGCTTTTTCCGCTTCCTGAAATCCTTATGTTAGTGTGAATTCTTGCCGAAAACAGCAGTTCCCTGTTTCCATAGTGTAGTGGTTATCACGTTCGCCTCACACGCGAAAGGTCCCCAGTTCGAAACTGGGTGGAAACAATGTGTTTTTATGTACTGTGTTCAGCTGCCAAATACATGCCAGCATAAAAAAATCAACTTGTGCTGTTGCCCGTCGGCCAACCATGCCCTTTGACTACTACCTTGGAAAAACGGTGCAAAAGAAACTGGCTTGGATGGACAGATTTCTGGCTGCCTCGACCTGAGAGGATGGGATTTTGACAGCTTTTTCCGCTTCCTGAAATCCTTATTTTAGTGTGAATTCTTGCCGAAAGCAGCAGTTGCCTGTTTCCATAGTGTAGTGGTTATCACGTTCGCCTCACACGCGAAAGGTCCCCAGTTCGAAACTGGGTGGAAACAATGTGTTGTTATGTACTGCGTTCAGCTGCCAAATACATGCCAGCATAAAAAAATCAACTTGTGCTGTTGCCCGTCGTCCACCCATGCCCTTTGACTACTACCTTGGAAAAACGGTGCAAAAGAAACTGGCTTGGATGGCCAGATTACTGGCTGCCTCGACCTGACATGATGCGCAACAGGATGGGATTTTGACAGCTTTTTCCGCTTCCTGAAATCCTTATGTTAGTGTGAATTCTTGCCGAAAGCAGCAGTTGCCTGTTTCCATAGTGTAGTGGTTATCACGTTCGCCTCACACGCGAAAGGTCCCCAGTTCGAAACTGGGTGGAAACAATGTGTTGTTATGTACTGCGTTCAGCTGCCAAATACATGCCAGCATAAAAAAATCAACTTGTGCTGTTGCCCGTCGTCCACCCATGCCCTTTGACTACTACCTTTTAAAAACAGTGCAAAAAACACTGGCTTGGATTGCCAGATTATTGGCTGCCTCGACCTGACTGGATGGGATTTTGACAGCTTTTTCCGCTTCCTGAAATCCTTATGTTAGTGTGAATTCTTGCCGAAAACAGCAGTTCCCTGTTTCCATAGTGTAGTGGTTATCACGTTCGCCTCACACGCGAAAGGTCCCCAGTTCGAAACTGGGTGGAAACAATGTGTTTTTATGTACTGCGTTAAGCTGCCAAATACATGCCAGCATAAAAAAATAAACTTGTGCTGTTGCCCGTCGTCCACCCATGCCCTTTGACTACTACCTTTGAAAAACGGTGCAAAAAAAACTGTCTTGGATGGCCAGATTACTGGCTGCCTCGACCTGACAGGATGGTATTTTGACTGCTTTTTCCGCTTCCTGAAATCCTTATGTTAGTGTTAATTCTTACCGAAAACAGCAGTTGCCTGTTTCCATAGTGTAGTGGTTATCACATTCGCCTCACACGCGAAAGGTCTCCAGTTCGAAACTGGGTGGAAACAATGTGTTGTTATGTACTGTGTTCAGCTGCCAAATACATGCCAGCATAAAAAAATCAACTTGTGCTGTTGCCCGTCGTCCACCCATGCCCTTTGACTACTACCTTGGAAAAACGGTGCAAAAAACACTGGCTTGGATGGCCAGATTACTGGCTGCCTCAAACTGACTTGATGCGCGAAAGGATGGGATTTTGACAGCTTTTTCTGCTTCCTGAAATCCTTATGTTAGTGTGAATTCTTGCCAAAAACAGCAGTTGCCTGTTTCCATAGTGTAGTGGTTATCACGTTCGCCTCACACGCGAAAGGTCCCAAGTTCGAAACTGGGTGGAAACAATGTGTTGTTATGTACTGCGTTCAGCTGCCAAATACATGCCAGCATAAGAAAATCAACTTGTGCTGTTGCCCGTCGTCCACCCATGCCCTTTGACTACTACCTTGGTAAAATGGTGCAAAAGAAACTGGCTTGGAATGCCAGATTACTGGCTGCCTCGACCTGACAGGATGGGATTTTGACAGCTTTTTCCGCTTCCTGATATCCTCGACCTGACATGATGCGCGACAGGATAGGTTTTTGACAGCTTTTTCCGCTTCCTGAAATCCTTATGTTAGTGTGAATTCTTGCCGAAAACAGCAGTTGCCTGTTTCCATAGTGTAGTTGTTATCACGTTCGCCTCACACGCGAAAGGTCCCCAGTTCTAAACTGGGTGGAAACCAGTGGCGGCTGGTAGTCTTTCAAACAGGGGAGGCTGGTCAGTTAGGCACATAGAAAAAAATGTCAATTATTGCCCACACCCTTGCCTCTGAGTCGCCCCACTTTTGGCTGGGTCTCCAGTTCAGAAATGGCCCCACACACATCTGAGTGTCACCTGTGTTCCTGGCCCACCTACTGTGATATTATACATTGGTTCTTGGCCCAGTACTAAGTATTGGCCAACACCCTGAAGTGACTTGATGGTTCTATTGGCCAAGGACTGGCCCAGCAAGCCCACAAATTGTGAAGTGACTTATTATTTTTTTGGCCCAGTACTGGCCAATATACTATGACAAAATTATTTAGTCTATTTCTGTTAATATTTTGTATGTAGGATATATTTTAAACTGTTAATAATAAGGCCTATGTTGCTTTATGCAGAAGAACCACCACCACAGCAATATTATGTATAAGAAAATACTGCCCTCCTTTCTTTTTTTCTAAAAATGTGTCTGTTACCCTGTCATACCAGCTGGACATCTTCTCTAGGGACTCTCGATGGCAAGTAGACCAGGTTGCTAAGTTAGCTTTAGCCCATTGTGCTACAGCTGCACCTGCAGTTAGCCAGTTGACCTTGTCATACTAGGAGAGCTGAAAACAACGATGATTTCGCCCTACCTTTTTAACTAAATCAATGTTAGGCGTTGGTCTGTCCTGCTGTTTAATTCAGATTTTCTCTTTGTAAGGAAGACTATCAAATTTGTTCGCTTAAATCAAATAAAAAATGCTAGCCGCCATAATGCACAGCTTTCTTGCTAGCTGGCTAGTTTCCCTCCTCTACAGGCTATAATAAACGAACTTTTCAAACTGAATTGAAAACAGGTATCAAACTTTATTAACACCAAATTTACACTTTAATTACAAAATTATGTACAAAGACACTAGTGAAGATTGAGTGAAGATTTCTCACCACTTCCCTATTTATGGTACTGACTGACGGAGCAGCATGAAATCCACCGCTACCTGTCGATATTTTTTAAGAAGCTGTCAATGAATAAAAATCCTCCCGGCTTAACAGTTCCTCCAATCACCACACAGAGCCTCAGCCTCCTCTAGGAAGCAGTTTAGCCCGCCCTCTCCATTCACTCCCAGTGAGTCTGAGCCTCCCTGGAAGTGACGATTTTTCAGCGTGTCCAATAAACGTCTAGGTTTTCGCACTGAAAGAGAGCATACTGCAAGTGCCATTGAAGTCCAGTGAGGCTGGACCTGGACTGGATCACGTTGTCAAAAAAAAACCAAAAAAAAAAACGGACGCACTGTGGAAACTAATTGTTGAACAATTTTGTCTTGAACACATTATACAATGCTGGAGATGAAATACCAATGTAAATACAGTATAGTAAATATAGTACAACATAGTAGTAGTAAACTACTTTCTCCATGATTTTTAGAGGAGGCTGAGCCTCCCTTGTTGTTTTAGAGCAATCGCCTCTGGTGGAAACAATGTGTTTTTATGTACTGCGTTCAGCTGCCAAATACATGCCAGCATAAAAAAATCAACTTGTGCTGTTGCTCGTCGTCCACCCATGCCCTTTGACTACTACCTTGGAAAAACGGTGCAAAAAAAACTGTCTTGGATGGCCAGATTACTGGCTGCCTCGACCTGACAGGATGGTATTTTGACTGCTTTTTCCGCTTCCTGAAATCCTTATGTTAGTGTTAATTCTTACCGAAAGCAGCAGTTGCCTGTTTCCATAGTGTAGTGGTTATCACGTTCGCTTTACACGCGAAAGGTCCCCAGTTCGAAACTGGGTGGAAACAATGTGTTGTTATGTACTGCGTTCAGCTGCCAAATACATGCCAGCATAAAATATCAACTTGTGCTGTTGCCTGTCGTCCACCCATGCCCTTTGACTACTACCTTGGAAAAACGGTGCAAAAGAAACTGGCTTGGATGGCCAGATTACTGGCTGCCTCGACCTGACATGATGCGCGACAGGATGGGATTTTGACAGCTTTTTCCGCTTCCTGAAATCCTTATGTTAGTGTGAATTCTTGCCGAAAACAGCAGTTGCCTGTTTCCATAGTGTAGTGGTTATCACATTCGCCTAACACGCGAAAGGTCCCCAGTTTGAAACTGGGTGGAAACAATGTGTTCTTATGTACTGCGTTCAGCTGCCAAATACATGCCAGCATAAAAAAATCAACTTGTGCTGTTGCCCGTCGTCCACCCATGCCCTTTGACTACTACCTTTGAAAAACAGTGCAAAAAACACTGGCTTGGATTGCGAGATTATTGGCTGCCTTGACCTGACTGGATGGGATTTTGACAGCTTTTTCCGCTTCCTGAAATCCTTATGTTAGTGTGAATTCTTGCCGAAAGCAGCAGTTCCCTGTTTCCATAGTGTAGTGGTTATCACGTTCGCCTCACACGCGAAAGGTCCCCAGTTTGAAACTGGGTGGAAACAATGTGTTTTTATGTACTGCGTTCAGCTGCCAAATACATGCCAGTATAAAAAAATCAACTTGTGCTGTTGCCCGTCGTCCACCCATGCCTTTTGACTACTTCCTTGGAAAAACGGTGCAAAAGAAACTGGCTTGGATGGCCAGATTACTGGCTGCCTCGACCTGTTCGCTTTACACGCGAAAGGTCCCCAGTTCGAAACTGGGTGGAAACAATGTGTTCTTATGTACTGCGTTCAGCTGCAAAATACATTTCAGCATAAAAAATCAACTTGTACTGTTGCCCGTCGTCCAACCATGCCCTTTGACTACTACCTTGGAAAAACGGTGCAAAAGAAACTGGCTTGGAATGCCAGATTACTGGCTGCCTCGACCTTACAGGATGGGATTTTGACAGCTTTTTCCGCTTCCTGATATCCTTATGTTAGTGTGAATTCTTGCCGAAAGCAGCAGTTGCCTGTTTCCATAGTGTAGTGGTTATCACGTTCGCCTCACACGCGAAAGGTCCCCAGTTCGAAACTGGGTGGAAACAATGTGTTGTTATGTACTGCGTTCAGCTGCCAAATACATGCCAGCATAAAAAAATCAACTTGTGCTGTTGCCCGTCGTCCACCCATGCCCTTTGACTACTACCTTGGAAAAACGGTGCAAAAGAAACTGGCTTGGATGGCCAGATTACTGGCTGCCTCGACCTGACATGATGCGCAACAGGATGGGATTTTGACAGCTTTTTCCGTTTCCTGAAATCCTTATGTTAGTGTGAATTCTTGCCGAAAGAAGCAGTTGTCTGTTTCCATAGTGTAGTGGTTATCACGTTCGCCTCACACGCGAAAGGTCCCCACTTCGAAACTGGGTGGAAACAATGTGTTGTTATGTACTGCGTTCAGCTGCCAAATACATGCCAGCATAAAAAAATCAACTTGTGCTGTTGCCGGTCGTCCACCCATGCCCTTTGACTACTACCTTGGAAAAACGGTGCAAAAAAAACTGGCTTGAATGGCCAGATTACTGGCTGCCTCAAAGTGACTTGATGCGCGAAAGGATGGGATTTTGACAGCTTTTTCCGCTTCCTGAAATCCTTATGTTAGTGTGAATTCTTGCCGAAAGCAGCAGTTGCCTGTTTCCATAGTGTAGTGGTTATCACGTTCGCCTCACACGCGAAAGGTCCCCAGTTTGAAACTGGTTGGAAACAATGTGTTTTTATGTACTGCGTTCAGCTGCCAAATACATGCCAGCATAAAAAAATCAACTTGTGCTGTTGCCCGTCGTCCACCCATGCCCTTTGACTACTACCTTTGAAAAACGGTGCAAAAAAAACAGTCTTGGATGGCCAGATTACCGGCTGCCTCGACCTGACAGGATGGTATTTTGACTGCTTTTTCCGCTTCCTGAAATCCTTATGTCAGTGTTAATTCTTACCGAAAGCAGCAGTTGCCTGTTTCCATAGTGTAGTGGTTATCACGTTCGCTTTACACGCGAAAGGTCCCCAGTTCGAAACTGGGTGGAAACAATGTGTTGTTATGTACTGCGTTCAGCTGCCAAATACATGCCAGCATAAAATATCAACTTGTGCTGTTGCCCGTCGTCCACCCATGCCCTTTGACTACTACCTTGGAAAAACGGTGCAAAAGAAACTGGCTTGGATGGCCAGATTACTGGCTGCCTCGACCTGACATGATGCGCGACAGGATGGGATTTTGACAGCTTTTTCCGCTTCCTGAAATCCTTATGTTAGTGTGAATTCTTGCCGAAAACAGCAGTTGCCTATTTCCATAGTGTAGTGGTTATCACGTTCGCCTCACACGCGAAAGGTCCCCAGTTCGAAATTGGGTGGAAACAATGTGTTTTTATGTACTGCGTTCAGCTGCCAAATACATGCCAGCATAAAAAAATCAACTTGAGCTGTTGCCCGTCGTCCACCCATGCCCTTTGACTACTACCTTTGAAAAACAGTGCAAAAAACACTGGCTTGGATTGCCAGATTATTGGCTGCCTCGACCTGACTGGATGGGATTTTGACAGCTTTTTCCGCTTCCTGAAATCCTTATGTTAGTGTGAATTCTTGCCGAAAACAGCAGTTCCCTGTTTCCATAGTGTAGTGGTTATCACGTTCGCCTCACACGCGAAAGGTCCCCAGTTCGAAACTGGGTGGAAACAATGTGTTTTTATGTACTGCGTTCAGCTGCCAAATACATGCCAGCATAAAAAAATCAACTTGTGCTGTTGCCCGTCGGCCAACCATGCCCTTTGACTACTACCTTGGAAAAACGGTGCAAAAGAAACTGGCTTGGATGGACAGATTTCTGGCTGCCTCGACCTGACAGGATGGGATTTTGACAGCTTTTTCCGCTTCCTGAAATCCTTATGTTAGTGTGAATTCTTGCCGAAAGCAGCAGTTGCCTGTTTCCATAGTGTAGTGGTTATCACGTTCGCCTCACACGCGAAAGGTCCCCAGTTCGAAACTGGGTGGAAACAATGTGTTGTTATGTACTGCGTTCAGCTGCCAAATACATGCCAGCATAAAAAAATCAACTTGTGCTGTTGCCCGTCGTCCACCCATGCCCTTTGACTACTACCTTGGAAAAACGGTGCAAAAGAAACTGGCTTGGATGGCCAGATTACTGGCTGCCTCGACCTGACATGATGCGCAACAGGATGGGATTTTGACAGCTTTTTCCGCTTCCTGAAATCCTTATGTTAGTGTGAATTCTTGCCGAAAGCAGCAGTTGCCTGTTTCCATATTGTAGTGGTTATCACGTTCGCCTCACACGCGAAAGGTCCCCAGTTCGAAACTGGGTGGAAACAATGTGTTGTTATGTACTGCGTTCAGCTGCCAAATACATGCCAGCATAAAAAAATCAACTTGTGCTGTTGCCCGTCGTCCACCCATGCCCTTTGACTACTACCTTGGAAAAACGGTGTAAAAGAAACTGGCTTGGATGGCCAGATTACTGGCTGCCTCGACCTGACATGATGCGCAACAGGATTGTATTTTGACTGCTTTTTCCGCTTCCTGAAATCCTTATGTTAGTGTTAATTCTTTCCGAAAGCAGCAGTTGCTTGTTTCCATAGTGTAGTGGTTATCACGTTCGCTTTATACGCGAAAGGTCCCAAGTTCGAAACTGGGTGGAAACAATGTGTTGTTATGTACTGCGTTCAGCTGCCAAATACATGCCAGCATAAAAAAATCAACTTGTGCTGTTGCCCGTCGTCCACCCATGCCCTTTGACTACTACCTTGGAAAAACGGTGCAAAAGAAACTGGCTTGGATGGCCAGATTACTGGCTGCCTCGACCTGACATGATGCGCGACAGGATGGGATTTTGACAGCTTTTTCCGCTTCCTGAAATCCTTATGTTAGTGTGATTTCTTGCCGAAAACAGCAGTTGCCTGTTTCCATAGTATAGTGGTTATCACGTTCGCCTCACACGCGAAAGGTCCCCAGTTTGAAATTGGGTGGAAACAATGTGTTTTTATGTACTGCGTTCAGCTGCCAAATACATGCCAGCATAAAAAAATCAACTTGTGCTGTTGCCCGTCGTCCACCCATGCCCTTTGACTACTACCTTTTAAAAACAGTGCAAAAAACACTGGCTTGGATTGCCAGATTATTGGCTGCCTCGACCTGACTGGATGGGATTTTGACAGCTTTTTCCGCTTCCTGAAATCCTTATGTTAGTGTGAATTCTTGCCGAAAACAGCAGTTCCCTGTTTCCATAGTGTAGTGGTTATCACGTTCTCCTCACACGCGAAAGGTCCCCAGTTCGAAACTGGGTGGAAACAATGTGTTTTTATGTACTGCGTTAAGCTGCCAAATACATGCCAGCATAAAAAAATAAACTTGTGCTGTTGCCCGTCGTCCACCCATGCCCTTTGACTACTACCTTTGAAAAACGGTGCAAAAAAAACTGTCTTGGATGGCCAGATTACTGGCTGCCTCGACCTGACAGGATGGTATTTTGACTGCTTTTTTCGCTTCCTGAAATCCTTATGTTAGTGTTAATTCTTACCGAAAACAGCAGTTGCCTGTTTCCATAGTGTAGTGGTTATCACATTCGCCTCACACGCGAAAGGTCTCCAGTTCGAAACTGGGTGGAAACAATGTGTTGTTATGTACTGCGTTCAGCTGCCAAATAAATGCCAGCATAAAAAATTCAACTTGTGCTGTTGCCCGTCGTCCACCCATGCCCTTTGACTACTACCTTTGAAAAACGGTGCAAAAAAAACTGTCTTGGATGGCCAGATTACTGGCTCCCTCGACCTGACAGAATGGTATTTTGACTGCTTTTTCCGCTTCCTGAAATCCTTATGTTAGTGTGAATTCTTGCCGAAAGCAGCAGTTGCCTGTTTCCATAGTGTAGTGGTTATCACGTTCGCCTCACACGCGAAAGGTCCCCACTTCGAAACTGGGTGGAAACAATGTGTTGTTATGTACTGCGTTCAGCTGCCAAATACATGCCAGCATAAAAAAATCAACTTGTGCTGTTGCCCGTCGTCCACCCATGCCCTTTGACTACTACCTTGGAAAAACGGTGCAAAAAACACTGGCTTGGATGGCCAGATTACTGGCTGCCTCAAACTGACTTGATGCGCGAAAGGATGGGATTTTGACAGCTTTTTCTGCTTCCTGAAATCCTTATGTTAGTGTGAATTCTTGCCAAAAACAGCAGTTGCCTGTTTCCATAGTGTAGTGGTTATCACGTTCGCCTCACACTCGAAAGGTCCCAAGTTCAAAACTGGGTGGAAACAATGTGTTGTTATGTACTGCGTTCAGCTGCCAAATACATGCCAGCATAAGAAAATCAACTTGTGCTGTTGCCCGTCGTCCACCCATGCCCTTTGACTACTACCTTGGTAAAATGGTGCAAAAGAAACTGGCTTGGAATGCCAGATTACTGGCTGCCTCGACCTGACAGGATGGGATTTTGACAGCTTTTTCCGCTTCCTGATATCCTCGACCTGACATGATGCGCGACAGGATAGGTTTTTGACAGCTTTTTCCGCTTCCTGAAATCCTTATGTTAGTGTGAATTCTTGCCGAAAACAGCAGTTGCCTGTTTCCATAGTGTAGTGGTTATCACGCTCGCCTCACACGCGAAAGGTCCCCAGTTCTAAACTGGGTGGAAACCAGTGGCGGCTGGTAGTCTTTCAAACAGGGGAGGCTGGTCAGTTAGGCACATAGAAAAAAATGTCAATTATGGCCCACACCCTTGCCTCTGAGTCGCCCCACTTTTGGCTGGGTCTCCAGTTCAGAAATGGCCCCACACACATCTGAGTGTCACCTGTGTTCCTGGCCCACCTACTGTGATATTATACATTGGTTCTTGGCCCAGTACTAAGTATTGGCCAACACCCTGAAATGACTTGATGGTTCTATTGGCCAAGGACTGGCCCAGCAAGCCCACAAATTGTGAAGTGCATTATTATTTTTTTGGCCCAGTACTGGCCAATATACTATGACAAAATTATTTAGTCTATTTCTGTTAATATTTTGTATGTAGGATATATTTTAAACTGTTAATAATAAGGCCTATGTTGCTTTATGCAGAAGAACCACCACCACAGCAATATTATGTATAAGAAAATACTGCCGTCCTTTCTTTTTTTCTAAAAATGTGTCTGTTACCCTGTCATACCAGCTGGACATCTTCTCTAGGGACTCTCGATGGCAAGTAGACCAGGTTGCTAAGTTAGCTTTAGCCCATTGTGCTACAGCTGCACCTGCAGTTAGCCAGTTGACCTTGTCATACTAGGAGAGCTGAAAACAACGATGATTTCGCCCTACCTTTTTAACTAAATCAATGTTAGGCGTTGGTCTGTCCTGCTGTTTAATTCAGATTTTCTCTTTGTAAGGAAGACTATCAAATTTGTTCGCTTAAATCAAATAAAAAATGCTAGCCGCCATAATGCACAGCTTTCTTGCTAGCTGGCTAGTTTCCCCCCTCTACAGGCTATAATAAACGAACTTTTCAAACTGAATTGAAAACAGGTATCAAACTTTATTAACACCAAATTTACACTTTAATTACAAAATTATGTACAAAGACACTAGTGAAGATTGAGTGAAGATTTCTCACCACTTCCCTATTTATGGTACTGACTGACTGAGCAGCATGAAATCCACCGCTACCTGTCGATATTTTTTAAGAAGCTGTCAATGAATAAAAATCCTCCCGGCTTAACAGTTCCTCCAATCACCACACAGAGCCTCAGCCTCCTCTAGGAAGCAGTTTAGCCCGCCCTCTCCATTCACTCCCAGTGAGTCTGAGCCTCCCTGGAAGTGACGATTTTTCAGCGTGTCCAATAAACGTCTAGGTTTTCGCACTGAAAGAGAGCATACTGCAAGTGCCATTGAAGTCCAGTGAGGCTGGACCTGGACTGGATCACGTTGTCAAAAAAAAACCAAAAAAAAAAAACGGACGCACTGTGGAAACTAATTGTTGAACAATTTTGTCTTGAACACATTATACAATGCTGGAGATGAAATACCAATGTAAATACAGTATAGTAAATATAGTACAACATAGTAGTAGTAAACTACTTTCTCCATGATTTTTAGAGGAGGCTGAGCCTCCCTTGTTGTCTTAGAGCAATCGCCTCTGGTGGAAACAATGTGTTTTTATGTACTGCGTTCAGCTGCCAAATACATGCCAGCATAAAAAAATCAACTTGTGCTGTTGCCCGTCGTCCACCCATGCCCTTTGACTACTACCTTTGAAAAACGGTGCAAAAAAAACTGTCTTGGATGGCCAGATTACTGGCTGCCTCGACCTGACAGGATGGTATTTTGACTGCTTTTTCCGCTTCCTGAAATCCTTATGTTAGTGTTAATTCTTACCGAAAGCAGCAGTTGCCTGTTTCCATAGTGTAGTGGTTATCACGTTCGCTTTACACGCGAAAGGTCCCCAGTTCGAAACTGGGTGGAAACAATGTGTTGTTATGTACTGCGTTCAGCTGCCAAATACATGCCAGCATAAAATATCAACTTGTGCTGCTGCCCGTCGGCCAACCATGCCCTTTGACTACTACCTTGGAAAAACGGTGCAAAAGAAACTGGCTTGGATGGCCAGATTACTGGCTGCCTCGACCTGACATGATGCGCAACAGGATGGGATTTTGACAGCTTTTTCCGCTTCCTGAAATCCTTATGTTAGTGTGAATTCTTGCCGAAAGCAGCAGCTGCCTGTTTCCATAGTGTAGTGGTTATCACATTCGCCTCACACGCGAATGGTCCCCAGTTCGAAACTGGGTGGAAACAATGTGTTGTTATGTACTGCGTTCAGCTGCAAAACACATGCCAGCATAAAAAAATCAACTTGTGCTGTTGCCCGTCGTCCACCCATGCCCTTTGACTACTACCTTGGAAAAACGGTGCAAAAGAAACTGGCTTGGATGGCCAGATTACTGGCTGCCTCGACCTGACATGATGCGCAACAGGATGGGATTTTGACAGCTTTTTCCGCTTCCTGAAATCCTTATGTTAGTGTGAATTCTTGCCGAAAGCAGCAGTTGCCTTTTTCCATAGTGTAGTGGTTATCACGTTCGCCTCACACGCGAAAGGTCCCCACTTCGAAACTGGGTGGAAACAATGTGTTGTTATGTACTGCGTTCAGCTGCCAAACACATGCCAGCATAAAAAATCAACTTGTGCTGTTGCCCGTCGTCCACCCATGCCCTTTGACTACTACCTTGGAAAAACGGTGCAAAAGAAACTAGCTTGGATGGCCAGATTACTGGCTGCCTCGACCTGACATGATGCGCAACAGGATGGGATTTTGACAGCTTTTTCCGCTTCCTGAAATCCTTATGTTAGTGTGAATTCTTGCCGAAAGCAGCAGTTGCCTGTTTCCATAGTGTAGTGGTTATCACGTTTGCCTCACACGCGAAAGGTCCCCACTTCGAAACTGGGTGGAAACAATGTTTTGTTATGTACTGCGTTCAGCTGCCAAATACATGCCAGCATAAACAAATCAACTTGTGCTGTTGCCCGTCGTCCACCAATGCCCTTTGACTACTACCTTGGAAAAACGGTGCAAAAGAAACTGGCTTGGATGGCCAGATTACTGGCTGCCTCGACCTGACATGATGCGCAACAGGATGGGATTTTGACAGCTTTTTCCGCTTCCTGAAATCCTTATGTTAGTGTGAATTCTTGCCGAAAGCAGCAGTTGCCTGTTTCCATAGTGTAGTGGTTATCACGTTCGCCTCGCACGCGAAAGGTCCCCACTTCGAAACTGGGTGGAAACAATGTGTTGTTATGTAATGCGTTCAGCTGCCAAATACATGCCAGCATAAAAAAATCAACTTGTGCTGTTGCCCGTCGTCCACCCATGCCCTTTGACTACTACCTTGGAAAAACGGTGCAAAAGAAACTGGCTTGGATGGCCAGATTACTGGCTGCCTCGACCTGACATGATGCGCAACAGGATGGGATTTTGACAGTTTTTTCCGCTTCCTGAAATCCTTATGTTAGTGTGAATTCTTTCCGAAAGCAGCAGTTGCCTGTTTCCATAGTGTAGTGGTTATCATGTTCGCCTCACACGCGAATGGTCCCCAGTTCGAAACTGGGTGGAAACAATGTGTTGTTATGTACTGCGTTCAGCTGCCAAACACATGCCAGCATAAAAAAATCAACTTGTGCTGTTGCCCGTCTCCCACCCATGCCCTTTGACTACTACCTTGGAAAAACGGTGCAAAAGAAACTGGCTTGGATGGCCAGATTACTGGCTGCCTCGACCTGACAAGATGCGCAACAGGATGGGATTTTGACAGCTTTTTCCGCTTCCTGAAATCCTTATGTTAGTGTGAATTCTTGCCGAGAGCAGCAGTTGCCTGTTTCCATAGTGTAGTGGTTATCATGTTCGCCTCACACGCGAATGGTCCCCAGTTCGAAACTGGGTGGAAACAATGTGTTGTTATGTACTGCGTTCAGCTGCCAAACACATGCCAGCATAAAAAAATCAACTTGTGCTGTTGCCCGTCTCCCACCCATGCCCTTTGACTACTACCTTGGAAAAACGGTGCAAAAGAAACTAGCTTGGATGGCCAGATTACTGGCTGCCTCGACCTGACAAGATGCGCAACAGGATGGGATTTTGACAGCTTTTTCCGCTTCCTGAAATCCTTATGTTAGTGTGAATTCTTGCCGAAAGCAGCAGTTGCCTTTTTCCATAGTGTAGTGGTTATCACGTTCGCCTCACACGCGAAAGGTCCCCACTTCGAAACTGGGTGGAAACAATGTGTTGTTATGTACTGCGTTCAGCTGCCAAATACATGCCAGCATAAAAAAATCAACTTGTGCTGTTGTCCGTCGTCCACCAATGCCCTTTGACTACTACCTTGGAAAAACGGTGCAAAAGAAACTGGCTTGGATGGCCAGATTACTGGCTGCCTCGACCTGACATGATGGGCAACAGGATGGGATTTTGACAGCTTTTTCCGCTTCCTGAAATCCTTATGTTAGTGTGAATTCTTGCCGAAAGCAGCAGTTGCCTGTTTCCATAGTGTAGTGGTTATCACGTTCGCCTCGCACGCGAAAGGTCCCCACTTCGAAACTGGGTGGAAACAATGTGTTGTTATGTAATGCGTTCAGCTGCCAAATACATGCCAGCATAAAAAAATCAACTTGTGCTGTTGCCCGTCGTCCACCCATGTCCTTTGACTACTACCTTGGAAAAACGGTGCAAAAGAAACTGGCTTGGATGGCCAGATTACTGGCTGCCTCGACCTGACATGATGCGCAACAGGATGGGATTTTGACAGCTTTTTCCGCTTCCTGAAATCCTTATGTTAGTGTGAATTCTTGCCGAAAGCAGCAGTTGCCTGTTTCCATAGTGTAGTGGTTATCACGTTCGCCTCGCACGCGAAAGGTCCCCACTTCGAAACTGGGTGGAAACAATGTGTTGTTATGTAATGCGTTCAGCTGCCAAATACATGCCAGCATAAAAAAATCAACTTGTGCTGTTGCCCGTCGTCCACCCATGTCCTTTGACTACTACCTTGGAAAAACGGTGCAAAAGAAACTGGCTTGGATGGCCAGATTACTGGCTGCCTCGACCTGACATGATGCGCAACAGGATGGGATTTTGACAGCTTTTTCCGCTTCCTGAAATCCTTATGTTAGTGTGAATTCTTTCCGAAAGCAGCAGTTGCCTGTTTCCATAGTGTAGTGGTTATCATGTTCGCCTCACACGCGAATGGTCCCCAGTTCGAAACTGGGTGGAAACAATGTGTTGTTATGTACTGCGTTCAGCTGCCAAACACATGCCAGCATAAAAAAATCAACTTGTGCTGTTGCCCGTCTCCCACCCATGCCCTTTGACTACTACCTTGGAAAAACGGTGCAAAAGAAACTAGCTTGGATGGCCAGATTACTGGCTGCCTCGACCTGACAAGATGCGCAACAGGATGGGATTTTGACAGCTTTTTCCGCTTCCTGAAATCCTTATGTTAGTGTGAATTCTTGCCGAAAGCAGCAGTTGCCTTTTTCCATAGTGTAGTGGTTATCACGTTCGCCTCACACGCGAAAGGTCCCCAGTTCGAAACTGGGTGGAAACAATGTTTTGTTATGTACTGCGTTCAGCTGCCAAATACATGCCAGCATAAACAAATCACCTTGTGCTGTTGCCCGTCGTCCACCAATGCCCTTTGACTACTACCTTGGAAAAACGGTGCAAAAGAAACTGGCTTGGATGGCCAGATTACTGGCTGCCTCGACCTGACATGATGCGCAACAGGATGGGATTTTGACAGCTTTTTCCGCTTCCTGAAATCCTTATGTTAGTGTGAATTCTTGCCGAAAGCAGCAGTTGCCTGTTTCCATAGTGTAGTGGTTATCATGTTCGCCTCACACGCGAATGGTCCCCAGTTCGAAACTGGGTGGAAACAATGTGTTGTTATGTACTGCGTTCAGCTGCCAAACACATGCCAGCATAAAAAAATCAACTTGTGCTGTTGCCCGTCTCCCACCCATGCCCTTTGACTACTACCTTGGAAAAACGGTGCAAAAGAAACTAGCTTGGATGGCCAGATTACTGGCTGCCTCGACCTGACAAGATGCGCAACAGGATGGGATTTTGACAGCTTTTTCCGCTTCCTGAAATCCTTATGTTAGTGTGAATTCTTGCCGAAAGCAGCAGTTGCCTTTTTCCATAGTGTAGTGGTTATCACGTTCGCCTCACACGCGAAAGGTCCCCACTTCGAAACTGGGTGGAAACAATGTGTTGTTATGTACTGCGTTCAGCTGCAAAATACATGCCAGCATAAAAAAATCAACTTGTGCTGTTGCCCGTCGTCCACCCATGCCCTTTGACTACTACCTTGGAAAAACGGTGCAAAAGAAACTGGCTTGGATGGCCAGATTACTGGCTGCCTCGACCTGACATGATGCGCAACAGGATAGGTTTTTGACAGCTTTTTCCGCTTCCTGAAATCCTTATGTTAGTGTGAATTCTTGCCGAAAACAGCAGTTGCCTGTTTCCATAGTGTAGTGGTTATCACGTTCGCCTCACACGCGAAAGGTCCCCAGTTCGAAACTGGGTGGAAACAATGTGTTGTTATGTACTGCGTTCAGCTGCCAAACACATGCCAGCATAAAAAAATCAACTTGTGCTGTTGCCCGTCGTCCACCCATGCCCTTTGACTACTACATTGGAAAAACGGTGCAAAAGAAACTGGCTTGGATGGCCAGATTACTGGCTGCCTCGACCTGACATGATGCGCAACAGGATGAGATATTGACAGCTTTTTCCGCTTCCTGAAATCCTTATGTTAGTGTGAATTCTTGCCGAAAGAAGCAGTTTCCTGTTTCCATAGTGTAGTGGTTATCACGTTCGCCTCACACGTGAAAGGTCCCCAGTTCGAAACTGGGTGGAAACAATGTGTTGTTATGTACTGCGTTCAGCTGCCAAACACATGCCAGCATAAGAAAATCAACTTGTGCTGTTGCCCGTCGTCCACCCATGCCCTTTGACTACTACCTTAGTAAAATGGTGCAAAAGAAACTGGCTTGGATGGCCAGAGTACTGGCTGCCTCGACCTGACATGATGCGCAACAGGATGGGATTTTGACAGCTTTTTCCGCTTCCTGAAATCCTTATGTTAGTGTGAATTCTTGCCGAAAGCAGCAGTTGCCTGTTTCCATAGTGTAGTGGTTATCACTTTCGCTTTACAAGCGAAAGGTCCCCAGTTTGAAACTGGGTGGAAACAATGTGTTGTTATGTACTGCGTTCAGCTGCCAAAAACATGCCAGCATAAAATATCAACTTGTGCTGTTGCCCGTCGGCCAACCATGCCCTTTGACTACTACCTTGGAAAAACGGTGGAAAAGAAACTGGCTTGGATGGACAGATTTCTGGCTGCCTCGACCTGACAGGATGGGATTTTGACAGCTTTTTCCGCTTCCTGATATCCTCGACCTGACATGAGCGCAACAGGATGGGATTTTGACAGCTTTTTCCGCTTCCTGAAATCCTTATGTTAGTGTGAATTCTTGCCGAAAGCAGCAGTTGCCTGTTTCCATAGTGTAGTGGTTATCACGTTCGCTTTACACGCGAAAGGTCCCCAGTTCGAAAATGGGTGGAAACAATTTGTTGTTATGTGCTGCGTTCAGCTGCCAAATACATGCCAGCATAAAATATCAACTTGTGCTGTTGCCCGTCGGCCAACCATGCCCTTTGACTACTACCTTGGAAAAACGGTGCAAAAGAAACTGGCTTGGATGGACAGATTTCTGGCTGCCTCGACCTGACAGGATGGGATTTTGACAGCTTTTTCCGCTTCCTGATATCCTCGACCTGACATGATGCGCGACAGGATAGGTTTTTGACAGCTTTTTCCGCTTCCTTAAATCCTTATTTTAGTGTGAATTCTTGCCGAAAACAGCAGTTGCCTGTTTCCATAGTGTAGTGGTTATCACGTTCGCCTCACACGCGAAAGGTCCCCAGTTCGAAACTGGGTGGAAACAATGTGTTGTTATGTACTGCGTTCAGCTGCCAAATACATGCCAGCATAAAATATCAACTTGTGCTGTTGCCCGTCGGCCAAACATGCCCTTTGACTACTACCTTGGAAAAACGGTGCAAAAGAAACTGGCTTGGATGGACAGATTTCTGGCTGCCTCGACCTGACAGGATGGGATTTTGACAGATTTGTCCGTTTTCTGAAATCCTTATGTTAGTGTGAATTCTTACCGAAAGCAGCAGTTGCCTGTTTCCATAGTGTAGTGGTTATCACGTTCGCCTCACACGCGAAAGGTCCCCAGTTCGAAACTGGGTGGAAACAATGTGTTGTTATGTACTGCGTTCAGCTGCCAAACACATGCCAGCATAAAAAAATAAACTTGTGCTGTTGCCCGTCGTCCACCCATGCCCTTTGACTACTACCTTGGAAAAACGGTGCAAAAGAAACTGGCTTGGATTGCCAGATTACTGGCTGCCTCGACCTGACATGATGCGCAACAGGATGGGATTTTGACAGCTTTTTCCGCTTCCTGAAATCCTTATGTTAGTGTGAATTCTTGCCGAAAGAAGCAGTTGCCTGTTTCCATAGTGTAGTGGTTATCACGTTCGCCTCACACGCGACAGGTCCCCACTTCGAAACTGGGTGGAAACAATGTGTTGTTATGTACTGCGTTCAGCTGCCAAATACATGCCAGCATAAAAATATCAACTTGTGCTGTTGCCCGTCATCCACCCATGCCCTTTGACTACTACCTTGGAAAAACGGTGCAAAAAAAACTGGCTTGGATTGCCAGATTACTTGCTGCCTCAAACTGACTTGATGTGCGAAAGGATGGGATTTTGACAGCTTTTTCTGCTTCCTGAAATCCTTATGTTAGTGTGAATTCTTGCCGAAAACAGCAGTTGCCTATTTCCATAGTGTAGTGGTTATAACGTTCGCCTCACACGCGAAAGGTCCCCATTTCGAAATTGGGTGGAAACAATGTGTTGTTATGTACTGCGTTCAGCTGCCAAATACATGCCAGCATAAGAAAATCAACTTGTGCTGTTGCCCGTCGTCCACCCATGCCCTTTGACTACTACCTTAGTAAAATTGTGCAAAAGAAACTGGCTTGGATGGCCAGATTACTGGCTGCCTCGACCTGACATGATGCGCAACAGGATGGGATTTTGACAGCTTTTTCCGCTTCCTGAAATCCTTATGTTAGTGTGAATTCTTGCCGAAAGCAGCAGTTGCCTTTTTCCATAGTGTAGTGGTTATCACGTTCGCCTCACACGCGAAAGGTCCCCAGTTCGAAACTGGGTGGAAACAATGTTTTGTTATGTACTGCGTTCAGCTGCCAAATACATGCCAGCATAAAATATCAACTTGTGCTGTTGCCCGTCGTCCACCCATGCCCTTTGACTACTACCTTGGAAAAACGGTGCAAAAGAAACTGGCTTGGATGGCCAGATTACTGGCTGCCTCGACCTGACATGATGCGCGACAGGATGGGATTTTGACAGCTTTTTCCGCTTCCTGAAATCCTTATGTTAGTGTGAATTCTTGCCGAAAACAGCAGTTGCCTATTTCCATAGTGTAGTGGTTATCACGTTCGCCTCACACGCGAAAGGTCCCCAGTTCGAAATTGGGTGGAAACAATGTGTTTTTATGTACTGCGTTCAGCTGCCAAATACATGCCAGCATAAAAAAATCAACTTGAGCTGTTGCCCGTCGTCCACCCATGCCCTTTGACTACTACCTTTGAAAAACAGTGCAAAAAACACTGGCTTGGATTGCCAGATTATTGGCTGCCTCGACCTGACTGGATGGGATTTTGACAGCTTTTTCCGCTTCCTGAAATCCTTATGTTAGTGTGAATTCTTGCCGAAAACAGCAGTTCCCTGTTTCCATAGTGTAGTGGTTATCACGTTCGCCTCACACGCGAAAGGTCCCCAGTTCGAAACTGGGTGGAAACAATGTGTTTTTATGTACTGCGTTCAGCTGCCAAATACATGCCAGCATAAAAAAATCAACTTGTGCTGTTGCCCGTCGGCCAACCATGCCCTTTGACTACTACCTTGGAAAAACGGTGCAAAAGAAACTGGCTTGGATGGACAGATTTCTGGCTGCCTCGACCTGACAGGATGGGATTTTGACAGCTTTTTCCGCTTCCTGAAATCCTTATGTTAGTGTGAATTCTTGCCGAAAGCAGCAGTTGCCTGTTTCCATAGTGTAGTGGTTATCACGTTCGCCTCACACGCGAAAGGTCCCCAGTTCGAAACTGGGTGGAAACAATGTGTTGTTATGTACTGCGTTCAGCTGCCAAATACATGCCAGCATAAAAAAATCAACTTGTGCTGTTGCCCGTCGTCCACCCATGCCCTTTGACTACTACCTTGGAAAAACGGTGCAAAAGAAACTGGCTTGGATGGCCAGATTACTGGCTGCCTCGACCTGACATGATGCGCAACAGGATGGGATTTTGACAGCTTTTTCCGCTTCCTGAAATCCTTATGTTAGTGTGAATTCTTGCCGAAAGCAGCAGTTGCCTGTTTCCATATTGTAGTGGTTATCACGTTCGCCTCACACGCGAAAGGTCCCCAGTTCGAAACTGGGTGGAAACAATGTGTTGTTATGTACTGCGTTCAGCTGCCAAATACATGCCAGCATAAAAAAATCAACTTGTGCTGTTGCCCGTCGTCCACCCATGCCCTTTGACTACTACCTTGGAAAAACGGTGTAAAAGAAACTGGCTTGGATGGCCAGATTACTGGCTGCCTCGACCTGACATGATGCGCAACAGGATTGTATTTTGACTGCTTTTTCCGCTTCCTGAAATCCTTATGTTAGTGTTAATTCTTTCCGAAAGCAGCAGTTGCTTGTTTCCATAGTGTAGTGGTTATCACGTTCGCTTTACACGCGAAAGGTCCCAAGTTCGAAACTGGGTGGAAACAATGTGTTGTTATGTACTGCGTTCAGCTGCCAAATACATGCCAGCATAAAAAAATCAACTTGTGCTGTTGCCCGTCGTCCACCCATGCCCTTTGACTACTACCTTGGAAAAACGGTGCAAAAGAAACTGGCTTGGATGGCCAGATTACTGGCTGCCTCGACCTGACATGATGCGCGACAGGATGGGATTTTGACAGCTTTTTCCGCTTCCTGAAATCCTTATGTTAGTGTGATTTCTTGCCGAAAACAGCAGTTGCCTGTTTCCATAGTATAGTGGTTATCACGTTCGCCTCACACGCGAAAGGTCCCCAGTTTGAAATTGGGTGGAAACAATGTGTTTTTATGTACTGCGTTCAGCTGCCAAATACATGCCAGCATAAAAAAATCAACTTGTGCTGTTGCCCGTCGTCCACCCATGCCCTTTGACTACTACCTTTTAAAAACAGTGCAAAAAACACTGGCTTGGATTGCCAGATTATTGGCTGCCTCGACCTGACTGGATGGGATTTTGACAGCTTTTTCCGCTTCCTGAAATCCTTATGTTAGTGTGAATTCTTGCCGAAAACAGCAGTTCCCTGTTTCCATAGTGTAGTGGTTATCACGTTCTCCTCACACGCGAAAGGTCCCCAGTTCGAAACTGGGTGGAAACAATGTGTTTTTATGTACTGCGTTAAGCTGCCAAATACATGCCAGCATAAAAAAATAAACTTGTGCTGTTGCCCGTCGTCCACCCATGCCCTTTGACTACTACCTTTGAAAAACGGTGCAAAAAAAACTGTCTTGGATGGCCAGATTACTGGCTGCCTCGACCTGACAGGATGGTATTTTGACTGCTTTTTTCTCTTCCTGAAATCCTTATGTTAGTGTTAATTCTTACCGAAAACAGCAGTTGCCTGTTTCCATAGTGTAGTGGTTATCACATTCGCCTCACACGCGAAAGGTCTCCAGTTCGAAACTGGGTGGAAACAATGTGTTGTTATGTACTGCGTTCAGCTGCCAAATAAATGCCAGCATAAAAAATTCAACTTGTGCTGTTGCCCGTCGTCCACCCATGCCCTTTGACTACTACCTTTGAAAAACGGTGCAAAAAAAACTGTCTTGGATGGCCAGATTACTGGCTCCCTCGACCTGACAGAATGGTATTTTGACTGCTTTTTCCGCTTCCTGAAATCCTTATGTTAGTGTGAATTCTTGCCGAAAGCAGCAGTTGCCTGTTTCCATAGTGTAGTGGTTATCACGTTCGCCTCACACGCGAAAGGTCCCCACTTCGAAACTGGGTGGAAACAATGTGTTGTTATGTACTGCGTTCAGCTGCCAAATACATGCCAGCATAAAAAAATCAACTTGTGCTGTTGCCCGTCGTCCACCCATGCCCTTTGACTACTACCTTGGAAAAACGGTGCAAAAAACACTGGCTTGGATGGCCAGATTACTGGCTGCCTCAAACTGACTTGATGCGCGAAAGGATGGGATTTTGACAGCTTTTTCTGCTTCCTGAAATCCTTATGTTAGTGTGAATTCTTGCCAAAAACAGCAGTTGCCTGTTTCCATAGTGTAGTGGTTATCACGTTCGCCTCACACTCGAAAGGTCCCAAGTTCAAAACTGGGTGGAAACAATGTGTTGTTATGTACTGCGTTCAGCTGCCAAATACATGCCAGCATAAGAAAATCAACTTGTGCTGTTGCCCGTCGTCCACCCATGCCCTTTGACTACTACCTTGGTAAAATGGTGCAAAAGAAACTGGCTTGGAATGCCAGATTACTGGCTGCCTCGACCTGACAGGATGGGATTTTGACAGCTTTTTCCGCTTCCTGATATCCTCGACCTGACATGATGCGCGACAGGATAGGTTTTTGACAGCTTTTTCCGCTTCCTGAAATCCTTATGTTAGTGTGAATTCTTGCCGAAAACAGCAGTTGCCTGTTTCCATAGTGTAGTGGTTATCACGCTCGCCTCACACGCGAAAGGTCCCCAGTTCTAAACTGGGTGGAAACCAGTGGCGGCTGGTAGTCTTTCAAACAGGGGAGGCTGGTCAGTTAGGCACATAGAAAAAAATGTCAATTATGGCCCACACCCTTGCCTCTGAGTCGCCCCACTTTTGGCTGGGTCTCCAGTTCAGAAATGGCCCCACACACATCTGAGTGTCACCTGTGTTCCTGGCCCACCTACTGTGATATTATACATTGGTTCTTGGCCCAGTACTAAGTATTGGCCAACACCCTGAAATGACTTGATGGTTCTATTGGCCAAGGACTGGCCCAGCAAGCCCACAAATTGTGAAGTGCATTATT
This sequence comes from Coilia nasus, assembly GCA_027475355.1. Taxonomy (NCBI): domain Eukaryota; kingdom Metazoa; phylum Chordata; class Actinopteri; order Clupeiformes; family Engraulidae; genus Coilia; species Coilia nasus. Next base: position 31,236,758 of record CM050198.1, read on the forward strand.
ATTTTTTTGGCCCAGTACTGGCCAATATACTATGACAAAATTATTTAGTCTATTTCTGTTAATATTTTGTATGTAGGATATATTTTAAACTGTTAATAATAAGGCCTATGTTGCTTTATGCAGAAGAACCACCACCACAGCAATATTATGTATAAGAAAATACTGCCGTCCTTTCTTTTTTTCTAAAAATGTGTCTGTTACCCTGTCATACCAGCTGGACATCTTCTCTAGGGACTCTCGATGGCAAGTAGACCAGGTTGCTAAGTTAGCTTTAGCCCATTGTGCTACAGCTGCACCTGCAGTTAGCCAGTTGACCTTGTCATACTAGGAGAGCTGAAAACAACGATGATTTCGCCCTACCTTTTTAACTAAATCAATGTTAGGCGTTGGTCTGTCCTGCTGTTTAATTCAGATTTTCTCTTTGTAAGGAAGACTATCAAATTTGTTCGCTTAAATCAAATAAAAAATGCTAGCCGCCATAATGCACAGCTTTCTTGCTAGCTGGCTAGTTTCCCCCCTCTACAGGCTATAATAAACGAACTTTTCAAACTGAATTGAAAACAGGTATCAAACTTTATTAACACCAAATTTACACTTTAATTACAAAAATATGTACAAAGACACTAGTGAAGATTGAGTGAAGATTTCTCACCACTTCCCTATTTATGGTACTGACTGACTGAGCAGCATGAAATCCACCGCTACCTGTCGATATTTTTTAAGAAGCTGTCAATGAATAAAAATCCTCCCGGCTTAACAGTTCCTCCAATCACCACACAGAGCCTCAGCCTCCTCTAGGAAGCAGTTTAGCCCGCCCTCTCCATTCACTCCCAGTGAGTCTGAGCCTCCCTGGAAGTGACGATTTTTCAGCGTGTCCAATAAACGTCTAGGTTTTCGCACTGAAAGAGAGCATACTGCAAGTGCCATTGAAGTCCAGTGAGGCTGGACCTGGACTGGATCACGTTGTCAAAAAAAAACCAAAAAAAAAAAACGGACGCACTGTGGAAACTAATTGTTGAACAATTTTGTCTTGAACACATTATACAATGCTGGAGATGAAATACCAATGTAAATACAGTATAGTAAATATAGTACAACATAGTAGTAGTAAACTACTTTCTCCATGATTTTTAGAGGAGGCTGAGCCTCCCTTGTTGTCTTAGAGCAATCGCCTCTGGTGGAAACAATGTGTTTTTATGTACTGCGTTCAGCTGCCAAATACATGCCAGCATAAAAAAATCAACTTGTGCTGTTGCCCGTCGTCCACCCATGCCCTTTGACTACTACCTTTGAAAAACGGTGCAAAAAAAACTGTCTTGGATGGCCAGATTACTGGCTGCCTCGACCTGACAGGATGGTATTTTGACTGCTTTTTCCGCTTCCTGAAATCCTTATGTTAGTGTTAATTCTTACCGAAAGCAGCAGTTGCCTGTTTCCATAGTGTAGTGGTTATCACGTTCGCTTTACACGCGAAAGGTCCCCAGTTCGAAACTGGGTGGAAACAATGTGTTGTTATGTACTGCGTTCAGCTGCCAAATACATGCCAGCATAAAATATCAACTTGTGCTGCTGCCCGTCGGCCAACCATGCCCTTTGACTACTACCTTGGAAAAACGGTGCAAAAGAAACTGGCTTGGATGGCCAGATTACTGGCTGCCTCGACCTGACATGATGCGCAACAGGATGGGATTTTGACAGCTTTTTCCGCTTCCTGAAATCCTTATGTTAGTGTGAATTCTTGCCGAAAGCAGCAGCTGCCTGTTTCCATAGTGTAGTGGTTATCACATTCGCCTCACACGCGAATGGTCCCCAGTTCGAAACTGGGTGGAAACAATGTGTTGTTATGTACTGCGTTCAGCTGCAAAACACATGCCAGCATAAAAAAATCAACTTGTGCTGTTGCCCGTCGTCCACCCATGCCCTTTGACTACTACCTTGGAAAAACGGTGCAAAAGAAACTGGCTTGGATGGCCAGATTACTGGCTGCCTCGACCTGACATGATGCGCAACAGGATGGGATTTTGACAGCTTTTTCCGCTTCCTGAAATCCTTATGTTAGTGTGAATTCTTGCCGAAAGCAGCAGTTGCCTTTTTCCATAGTGTAGTGGTTATCACGTTCGCCTCACACGCGAAAGGTCCCCACTTCGAAACTGGGTGGAAACAATGTGTTGTTATGTACTGCGTTCAGCTGCCAAACACATGCCAGCATAAAAAATCAACTTGTGCTGTTGCCCGTCGTCCACCCATGCCCTTTGACTACTACCTTGGAAAAACGGTGCAAAAGAAACTAGCTTGGATGGCCAGATTACTGGCTGCCTCGACCTGACATGATGCGCAACAGGATGGGATTTTGACAGCTTTTTCCGCTTCCTGAAATCCTTATGTTAGTGTGAATTCTTGCCGAAAGCAGCAGTTGCCTGTTTCCATAGTGTAGTGGTTATCACGTTTGCCTCACACGCGAAAGGTCCCCACTTCGAAACTGGGTGGAAACAATGTTTTGTTATGTACTGCGTTCAGCTGCCAAATACATGCCAGCATAAACAAATCAACTTGTGCTGTTGCCCGTCGTCCACCAATGCCCTTTGACTACTACCTTGGAAAAACGGTGCAAAAGAAACTGGCTTGGATGGCCAGATTACTGGCTGCCTCGACCTGACATGATGCGCAACAGGATGGGATTTTGACAGCTTTTTCCGCTTCCTGAAATCCTTATGTTAGTGTGAATTCTTGCCGAAAGCAGCAGTTGCCTGTTTCCATAGTGTAGTGGTTATCACGTTCGCCTCGCACGCGAAAGGTCCCCACTTCGAAACTGGGTGGAAACAATGTGTTGTTATGTAATGCGTTCAGCTGCCAAATACATGCCAGCATAAAAAAATCAACTTGTGCTGTTGCCCGTCGTCCACCCATGCCCTTTGACTACTACCTTGGAAAAACGGTGCAAAAGAAACTGGCTTGGATGGCCAGATTACTGGCTGCCTCGACCTGACATGATGCGCAACAGGATGGGATTTTGACAGTTTTTTCCGCTTCCTGAAATCCTTATGTTAGTGTGAATTCTTTCCGAAAGCAGCAGTTGCCTGTTTCCATAGTGTAGTGGTTATCATGTTCGCCTCACACGCGAATGGTCCCCAGTTCGAAACTGGGTGGAAACAATGTGTTGTTATGTACTGCGTTCAGCTGCCAAACACATGCCAGCATAAAAAAATCAACTTGTGCTGTTGCCCGTCTCCCACCCATGCCCTTTGACTACTACCTTGGAAAAACGGTGCAAAAGAAACTGGCTTGGATGGCCAGATTACTGGCTGCCTCGACCTGACAAGATGCGCAACAGGATGGGATTTTGACAGCTTTTTCCGCTTCCTGAAATCCTTATGTTAGTGTGAATTCTTGCCGAGAGCAGCAGTTGCCTGTTTCCATAGTGTAGTGGTTATCATGTTCGCCTCACACGCGAATGGTCCCCAGTTCGAAACTGGGTGGAAACAATGTGTTGTTATGTACTGCGTTCAGCTGCCAAACACATGCCAGCATAAAAAAATCAACTTGTGCTGTTGCCCGTCTCCCACCCATGCCCTTTGACTACTACCTTGGAAAAACGGTGCAAAAGAAACTAGCTTGGATGGCCAGATTACTGGCTGCCTCGACCTGACAAGATGCGCAACAGGATGGGATTTTGACAGCTTTTTCCGCTTCCTGAAATCCTTATGTTAGTGTGAATTCTTGCCGAAAGCAGCAGTTGCCTTTTTCCATAGTGTAGTGGTTATCACGTTCGCCTCACACGCGAAAGGTCCCCACTTCGAAACTGGGTGGAAACAATGTGTTGTTATGTACTGCGTTCAGCTGCCAAATACATGCCAGCATAAAAAAATCAACTTGTGCTGTTGTCCGTCGTCCACCAATGCCCTTTGACTACTACCTTGGAAAAACGGTGCAAAAGAAACTGGCTTGGATGGCCAGATTACTGGCTGCCTCGACCTGACATGATGCGCAACAGGATGGGATTTTGACAGCTTTTTCCGCTTCCTGAAATCCTTATGTTAGTGTGAATTCTTGCCGAAAGCAGCAGTTGCCTGTTTCCATAGTGTAGTGGTTATCACGTTCGCCTCGCACGCGAAAGGTCCCCACTTCGAAACTGGGTGGAAACAATGTGTTGTTATGTAATGCGTTCAGCTGCCAAATACATGCCAGCATAAAAAAATCAACTTGTGCTGTTGCCCGTCGTCCACCCATGTCCTTTGACTACTACCTTGGAAAAACGGTGCAAAAGAAACTGGCTTGGATGGCCAGATTACTGGCTGCCTCGACCTGACATGATGCGCAACAGGATGGGATTTTGACAGCTTTTTCCGCTTCCTGAAATCCTTATGTTAGTGTGAATTCTTGCCGAAAGCAGCAGTTGCCTGTTTCCATAGTGTAGTGGTTATCACGTTCGCCTCGCACGCGAAAGGTCCCCACTTCGAAACTGGGTGGAAACAATGTGTTGTTATGTAATGCGTTCAGCTGCCAAATACATGCCAGCATAAAAAAATCAACTTGTGCTGTTGCCCGTCGTCCACCCATGTCCTTTGACTACTACCTTGGAAAAACGGTGCAAAAGAAACTGGCTTGGATGGCCAGATTACTGGCTGCCTCGACCTGACATGATGCGCAACAGGATGGGATTTTGACAGCTTTTTCCGCTTCCTGAAATCCTTATGTTAGTGTGAATTCTTTCCGAAAGCAGCAGTTGCCTGTTTCCATAGTGTAGTGGTTATCATGTTCGCCTCACACGCGAATGGTCCCCAGTTCGAAACTGGGTGGAAACAATGTGTTGTTATGTACTGCGTTCAGCTGCCAAACACATGCCAGCATAAAAAAATCAACTTGTGCTGTTGCCCGTCTCCCACCCATGCCCTTTGACTACTACCTTGGAAAAACGGTGCAAAAGAAACTAGCTTGGATGGCCAGATTACTGGCTGCCTCGACCTGACAAGATGCGCAACAGTATGGGATTTTGACAGCTTTTTCCGCTTCCTGAAATCCTTATGTTAGTGTGAATTCTTGCCGAAAGCAGCAGTTGCCTTTTTCCATAGTGTAGTGGTTATCACGTTCGCCTCACACGCGAAAGGTCCCCAGTTCGAAACTGGGTGGAAACAATGTTTTGTTATGTACTGCGTTCAGCTGCCAAATACATGCCAGCATAAACAAATCAACTTGTGCTGTTGCCCGTCGTCCACCAATGCCCTTTGACTACTACCTTGGAAAAACGGTGCAAAAGAAACTGGCTTGGATGGCCAGATTACTGGCTGCCTCGACCTGACATGATGCGCAACAGGATGGGATTTTGACAGCTTTTTCCGCTTCCTGAAATCCTTATGTTAGTGTGAATTCTTGCCGAAAGCAGCAGTTGCCTGTTTCCATAGTGTAGTGGTTATCATGTTCGCCTCACACGCGAATGGTCCCCAGTTCGAAACTGGGTGGAAACAATGTGTTGTTATGTACTGCGTTCAGCTGCCAAACACATGCCAGCATAAAAAAATCAACTTGTGCTGTTGCCCGTCTCCCACCCATGCCCTTTGACTACTACCTTGGAAAAACGGTGCAAAAGAAACTAGCTTGGATGGCCAGATTACTGGCTGCCTCGACCTGACAAGATGCGCAACAGGATGGGATTTTGACAGCTTTTTCCGCTTCCTGAAATCCTTATGTTAGTGTGAATTCTTGCCGAAAGCAGCAGTTGCCTTTTTCCATAGTGTAGTGGTTATCACGTTCGCCTCACACGCGAAAGGTCCCCACTTCGAAACTGGGTGGAAACAATGTGTTGTTATGTACTGCGTTCAGCTGCAAAATACATGCCAGCATAAAAAAATCAACTTGTGCTGTTGCCCGTCGTCCACCCATGCCCTTTGACTACTACCTTGGAAAAACGGTGCAAAAGAAACTGGCTTGGATGGCCAGATTACTGGCTGCCTCGACCTGACATGATGCGCAACAGGATAGGTTTTTGACAGCTTTTTCCGCTTCCTGAAATCCTTATGTTAGTGTGAATTCTTGCCGAAAACAGCAGTTGCCTGTTTCCATAGTGTAGTGGTTATCACGTTCGCCTCACACGCGAAAGGTCCCCAGTTCGAAACTGGGTGGAAACAATGTGTTGTTATGTACTGCGTTCAGCTGCCAAACACATGCCAGCATAAAAAAATCAACTTGTGCTGTTGCCCGTCGTCCACCCATGCCCTTTGACTACTACATTGGAAAAACGGTGCAAAAGAAACTGGCTTGGATGGCCAGATTACTGGCTGCCTCGACCTGACATGATGCGCAACAGGATGAGATATTGACAGCTTTTTCCGCTTCCTGAAATCCTTATGTTAGTGTGAATTCTTGCCGAAAGAAGCAGTTTCCTGTTTCCATAGTGTAGTGGTTATCACGTTCGCCTCACACGTGAAAGGTCCCCAGTTCGAAACTGGGTGGAAACAATGTGTTGTTATGTACTGCGTTCAGCTGCCAAACACATGCCAGCATAAGAAAATCAACTTGTGCTGTTGCCCGTCGTCCACCCATGCCCTTTGACTACTACCTTAGTAAAATGGTGCAAAAGAAACTGGCTTGGATGGCCAGAGTACTGGCTGCCTCGACCTGACATGATGCGCAACAGGATGGGATTTTGACAGCTTTTTCCGCTTCCTGAAATCCTTATGTTAGTGTGAATTCTTGCCGAAAGCAGCAGTTGCCTGTTTCCATAGTGTAGTGGTTATCACTTTCGCTTTACAAGCGAAAGGTCCCCAGTTTGAAACTGGGTGGAAACAATGTGTTGTTATGTACTGCGTTCAGCTGCCAAAAACATGCCAGCATAAAATATCAACTTGTGCTGTTGCCCGTCGGCCAACCATGCCCTTTGACTACTACCTTGGAAAAACGGTGGAAAAGAAACTGGCTTGGATGGACAGATTTCTGGCTGCCTCGACCTGACAGGATGGGATTTTGACAGCTTTTTCCGCTTCCTGATATCCTCGACCTGACATGAGCGCAACAGGATGGGATTTTGACAGCTTTTTCCGCTTCCTGAAATCCTTATGTTAGTGTGAATTCTTGCCGAAAGCAGCAGTTGCCTGTTTCCATAGTGTAGTGGTTATCACGTTCGCTTTACACGCGAAAGGTCCCCAGTTCGAAAATGGGTGGAAACAATTTGTTGTTATGTGCTGCGTTCAGCTGCCAAATACATGCCAGCATAAAATATCAACTTGTGCTGTTGCCCGTCGGCCAACCATGCCCTTTGACTACTACCTTGGAAAAACGGTGCAAAAGAAACTGGCTTGGATGGACAGATTTCTGGCTGCCTCGACCTGACAGGATGGGATTTTGACAGCTTTTTCCGCTTCCTGATATCCTCGACCTGACATGATGCGCGACAGGATAGGTTTTTGACAGCTTTTTCCGCTTCCTTAAATCCTTATTTTAGTGTGAATTCTTGCCGAAAACAGCAGTTGCCTGTTTCCATAGTGTAGTGGTTATCACGTTCGCCTCACACGCGAAAGGTCCCCAGTTCGAAACTGGGTGGAAACAATGTGTTGTTATGTACTGCGTTCAGCTGCCAAATACATGCCAGCATAAAATATCAACTTGTGCTGTTGCCCGTCGGCCAAACATGCCCTTTGACTACTACCTTGGAAAAACGGTGCAAAAGAAACTGGCTTGGATGGACAGATTTCTGGCTGCCTCGACCTGACAGGATGGGATTTTGACAGATTTGTCCGTTTTCTGAAATCCTTATGTTAGTGTGAATTCTTACCGAAAGCAGCAGTTGCCTGTTTCCATAGTGTAGTGGTTATCACGTTCGCCTCACACGCGAAAGGTCCCCAGTTCGAAACTGGGTGGAAACAATGTGTTGTTATGTACTGCGTTCAGCTGCCAAACACATGCCAGCATAAAAAAATAAACTTGTGCTGTTGCCCGTCGTCCACCCATGCCCTTTGACTACTACCTTGGAAAAACGGTGCAAAAGAAACTGGCTTGGATTGCCAGATTACTGGCTGCCTCGACCTGACATGATGCGCAACAGGATGGGATTTTGACAGCTTTTTCCGCTTCCTGAAATCCTTATGTTAGTGTGAATTCTTGCCGAAAGAAGCAGTTGCCTGTTTCCATAGTGTAGTGGTTATCACGTTCGCCTCACACGCGACAGGTCCCCACTTCGAAACTGGGTGGAAACAATGTGTTGTTATGTACTGCGTTCAGCTGCCAAATACATGCCAGCATAAAAATATCAACTTGTGCTGTTGCCCGTCATCCACCCATGCCCTTTGACTACTACCTTGGAAAAACGGTGCAAAAAAAACTGGCTTGGATTGCCAGATTACTTGCTGCCTCAAACTGACTTGATGTGCGAAAGGATGGGATTTTGACAGCTTTTTCTGCTTCCTGAAATCCTTATGTTAGTGTGAATTCTTGCCGAAAACAGCAGTTGCCTATTTCCATAGTGTAGTGGTTATAACGTTCGCCTCACACGCGAAAGGTCCCCATTTCGAAATTGGGTGGAAACAATGTGTTGTTATGTACTGCGTTCAGCTGCCAAATACATGCCAGCATAAGAAAATCAACTTGTGCTGTTGCCCGTCGTCCACCCATGCCCTTTGACTACTACCTTAGTAAAATTGTGCAAAAGAAACTGGCTTGGATGGCCAGATTACTGGCTGCCTCGACCTGACATGATGCGCAACAGGATGGGATTTTGACAGCTTTTTCCGCTTCCTGAAATCCTTATGTTAGTGTGAATTCTTGCCGAAAGCAGCAGTTGCCTTTTTCCATAGTGTAGTGGTTATCACGTTCGCCTCACACGCGAAAGGTCCCCAGTTCGAAACTGGGTGGAAACAATGTTTTGTTATGTACTGCGTTCAGCTGCCAAATACATGCCAGCATAAACAAATCAACTTGTGCTGTTGCCCGTCGTCCACCAATGCCCTTTGACTACTACCTTGGAAAAACGGTGCAAAAGAAACTGGCGTGGATGGCCAGATTACTGGCTGCCTCGACCTGACATGATGCGCAACAGGATGGGATTTTGACAGCTTTTTCCGCTTCCTGAAATCCTTATGTTAGTGTGAATTCTTGCCGAAAGCAGCAGTTGCCTGTTTCCATAGTGTAGTGGTTATCATGTTCGCCTCACACGCGAATGGTCCCCAGTTCGAAACTGGGTGGAAACAATGTGTTGTTATGTACTGCGTTCAGCTGCCAAACACATGCCAGCATAAAAAAATCAACTTGTGCTGTTGCCCGTCTCCCACCCATGCCCTTTGACTACTACCTTGGAAAAACGGTGCAAAAGAAACTAGCTTGGATGGCCAGATTACTGGCTGCCTCGACCTGACAAGATGCGCAACAGGATGGGATTTTGACAGCTTTTTCCGCTTCCTGAAATCCTTATGTTAGTGTGAATTCTTGCCGAAAGCAGCAGTTGCCTTTTTCCATAGTGTAGTGGTTATCACGTTCGCCTCACACGCGAAAGGTCCCCACTTCGAAACTGGGTGGAAACAATGTGTTGTTATGTACTGCGTTCAGCTGCAAAATACATGCCAGCATAAAAAAATCAACTTGTGCTGTTGCCCGTCGTCCACCCATGCCCTTTGACTACTACCTTGGAAAAACGGTGCAAAAGAAACTGGCTTGGATGGCCAGATTACTGGCTGCCTCGACCTGACATGATGCGCAACAGGATAGGTTTTTGACAGCTTTTTCCGCTTCCTGAAATCCTTATGTTAGTGTGAATTCTTGCCGAAAACAGCAGTTGCCTGTTTCCATAGTGTAGTGGTTATCACGTTCGCCTCACACGCGAAAGGTCCCCAGTTCGAAACTGGGTGGAAACAATGTGTTGTTATGTACTGCGTTCAGCTGCCAAACACATGCCAGCATAAAAAAATCAACTTGTGCTGTTGCCCGTCGTCCACCCATGCCCTTTGACTACTACATTGGAAAAACGGTGCAAAAGAAACTGGCTTGGATGGCCAGATTACTGGCTGCCTCGACCTGACATGATGCGCAACAGGATGGGATATTGACAGCTTTTTCCGCTTCCTGAAATCCTTATGTTAGTGTGAATTCTTGCCGAAAGAAGCAGTTGCCTGTTTCCATAGTGTAGTGGTTATCACGTTCGCCTCACACGTGAAAGGTCCCCAGTTTGAAACTGGGTGGAAACAATGTGTTGTTATGTACTGCGTTCAGCTGCCAAACACATGCCAGCATAAGAAAATCAACTTGTGCTGTTGCCCGTCGTCCACCCATGCCCTTTGACTACTACCTTAGTAAAATGGTGCAAAAGAAACTGGCTTGGATGGCCAGAGGACTGGCTGCCTCGACCTGACATGATGCGCAACAGGATGGGATTTTGACAGCTTTTTCCGCTTCCTGAAATCCTTATGTTAGTGTGAATTCTTGCCGAAAGCAGCAGTTGCCTGTTTCCATAGTGTAGTGGTTATCACTTTCGCTTTACAAGCGAAAGGTCCCCAGTTTGAAACTGGGTGGAAACAATGTGTTGTTATGTACTGCGTTCAGCTGCCAAAAACATGCCAGCATAAAATATCAACTTGTGCTGTTGCCCGTCGGCCAACCATGCCCTTTGACTACTACCTTGGAAAAACGGTGGAAAAGAAACTGGCTTGGATGGACAGATTTCTGGCTGCCTCGACCTGACAGGATGGGATTTTGACAGCTTTTTCCGCTTCCTGATATCCTCGACCTGACATGAGCGCAACAGGATGGGATTTTGACAGCTTTTTCCGCTTCCTGAAATCCTTATGTTAGTGTGAATTCTTGCCGAAAGCAGCAGTTGCCTGTTTCCATAGTGTAGTGGTTATCACGTTCGCTTTACACGCGAAAGGTCCCCAGTTCGAAAATGGGTGGAAACAATTTGTTGTTATGTGCTGCGTTCAGCTGCCAAATACATGCCAGCATAAAATATCAACTTGTGCTGTTGCCCGTCGGCCAACCATGCCCTTTGACTACTACCTTGGAAAAACGGTGCAAAAGAAACTGGCTTGGATGGACAGATTTCTGGCTGCCTCGACCTGACAGGATGGGATTTTGACAGCTTTTTCCGCTTCCTGATATCCTCGACCTGACATGATGCGCGACAGGATAGGTTTTTGACAGCTTTTTCCGCTTCCTTAAATCCTTATTTTAGTGTGAATTCTTGCCGAAAACAGCAGTTGCCTGTTTCCATAGTGTAGTGGTTATCACGTTCGCCTCACACGCGAAAGGTCCCCAGTTCGAAACTGGGTGGAAACAATGTGTTGTTATGTACTGCGTTCAGCTGCCAAATACATGCCAGCATAAAATATCAACTTGTGCTGTTGCCCGTCGGCCAAACATGCCCTTTGACTACTACCTTGGAAAAACGGTGCAAAAGAAACTGGCTTGGATGGACAGATTTCTGGCTGCCTCGACCTGACAGGATGGGATTTTGACAGATTTGTCCGTTTTCTGAAATCCTTATGTTAGTGTGAATTCTTACCGAAAGCAGCAGTTGCCTGTTTCCATAGTGTAGTGGTTATCACGTTCGCCTCACACGCGAAAGGTCCCCAGTTCGAAACTGGGTGGAAACAATGTGTTGTTATGTACTGCGTTCAGCTGCCAAACACATGCCAGCATAAAAAAATAAACTTGTGCTGTTGCCCGTCGTCCACCCATGCCCTTTGACTACTACCTTGGAAAAACGGTGCAAAAGAAACTGGCTTGGATTGCCAGATTACTGGCTGCCTCGACCTGACATGATGCGCAACAGGATGGGATTTTGACAGCTTTTTCCGCTTCCTGAAATCCTTATGTTAGTGTGAATTCTTGCCGAAAGAAGCAGTTGCCTGTTTCCATAGTGTAGTGGTTATCACGTTCGCCTCACACGCGACAGGTCCCCACTTCGAAACTGGGTGGAAACAATGTGTTGTTATGTACTGCGTTCAGCTGCCAAATACATGCCAGCATAAAAATATCAACTTGTGCTGTTGCCCGTCATCCACCCATGCCCTTTGACTACTACCTTGGAAAAACGGTGCAAAAAAAACTGGCTTGGATTGCCAGATTACTTGCTGCCTCAAACTGACTTGATGTGCGAAAGGATGGGATTTTGACAGCTTTTTCTGCTTCCTGAAATCCTTATGTTAGTGTGAATTCTTGCCGAAAACAGCAGTTGCCTATTTCCATAGTGTAGTGGTTATAACGTTCGCCTCACACGCGAAAGGTCCCCATTTCGAAATTGGGTGGAAACAATGTGTTGTTATGTACTGCGTTCAGCTGCCAAATACATGCCAGCATAAGAAAATCAACTTGTGCTGTTGCCCGTCGTCCACCCATGCCCTTTGACTACTACCTTAGTAAAATTGTGCAAAAGAAACTGGCTTGGATGGCCAGATTACTGGCTGCCTCGACCTGACATGATGCGCAACAGGATGGGATTTTGACAGCTTTTTCCGCTTCCTGAAATCCTTATGTTAGTGTGAATTCTTGCCGAAAGCAGCAGTTGCCTGTTTCCATAGTGTAGTGGTTATCACGTTCGCTTTACACGCGAAAGGTCCCCAGTTTGAAACTGGGTGGAAACAATGTGTTGTTATGTACTGCGTTCAGCTGCCAAATACATGCCAGCATAAAATATCAACTTGTGCTGTTGCCCGTCGGCCAACCATGCCCTTTGACTACTACCTTGGAAAAACGGTGCAAAAGAAACTGGCTTGGATGGACAGATTTCTGGCTGCCTCGACCTGACAGGATGGGATTTTGACAGCTTTTTCCGCTTCCTGATATCCTCGACCTGACATGATGCGCGACAGGATAGGTTTTTGACAGCTTTTTCCGCTTCCTGAAATCCTTATGTTAGTGTGAATTCTTGCCGAAAACAGCAGTTGCCTGTTTCCATAGTGTAGTGGTTATCACGTTCGCCTCACACGAGAAAGGTCCCCAGTTCGAAACTGGGTGGAAACAATGTGTTGTTATGGACTGCGTTCAGCTGCCAAACACATGCCAGCATAAAAAAATCAACTTGTGCTGTTGCCCGTCGTCCACCCATGCCCTTTGACTACTACCTTGGAAAAACGGTGCAAAAAAAACTGGCTTGGATGGCCAGATTACTGGCTGCCTCGACCTGACATGATGCGCAACAGGATGGGATATTGACAGCTTTTTCCGCTTCCTGAAATCCTTATGTTAGTGTGAATTCTTGCCGAAAGAAGCAGTTGCCTGTTTCCATAGTGTAGTGGTTATCACGTTCGCCTCACACGTGAAAGGTCCCCAGTTCGAAACTGGGTGGAAACAATGTGTTGTTATGTACTGCGTTCAGCTGCCAAACACATGCCAGCATAAGAAAATCAACTTGTGCTGTTGCCCGTCGTCCACCCATGCCCTTTGACTACTACCTTAGTAAAATGGTGCAAAAGAAACTGGCTTGGATGGCCAGAGTACTGGCTGCCTCGACCTGACATGATGCGCAACAGGATGGGATTTTGACAGCTTTTTCCGCTTCCTGAAATCCTTATGTTAGTGTGAATTCTTGCCGAAAGCAGCAGTTGCCTGTTTCCATAGTGTAGTGGTTATCACTTTCGCTTTACACGCGAAAGGTCCCCAGTTTGAAACTGGGTGGAAACAATGTGTTGTTATGTACTGCGTTCAGCTGCCAAATACATGCCAGCATAAAATATCAACTTGTGCTGTTGCCCGTCGGCCAACCATGCCCTTTGACTACTACCTTGGAAAAACGGTGCAAAAGAAACTGGCTTGGATGGACAGATTTCTGGCTGCCTCGACCTGACAGGATGGGATTTTGACAGCTTTTTCCGCTTCCTGATATCCTCGACCTGACATGAGCGCAACAGGATGGGATTTTGACAGCTTTTTCCGCTTCCTGAAATCCTTATGTTAGTGTGAATTCTTGCCGAAAGCAGCAGTTGCCTGTTTCCATAGTGTAGTGGTTATCACGTTCGCTTTACACGCGAAAGGTCCCCAGTTCGAAAATGGGTGGAAACAATGTGTTGTTATGTACTGCGTTCAGCTGCCAAATACATGCCAGCATAAAATATCAACTTGTGCTGTTGCCCGTCGGCCAACCATGCCCTTTGACTACTACCTTGGAAAAACGGTGCAAAAGAAACTGGCTTGGATGGACAGATTTCTGGCTGCCTCGACCTGACAGGATGGGATTTTGACAGATTTGTCCGTTTTCTGAAATCCTTATGTTAGTGTGAATTCTTACCGAAAGCAGCAGTTGCCTGTTTCAATAGTGTAGTGGTTATCACGTTCGCCTCACACGCGAAAGGTCCCCAGTTCGAAACTGGGTGGAAACAATGTGTTGTTATGTACTGCGTTCAGCTGCCAAACACATGCCAGCATAAAAAAATAAACTTGTGTTGTTGCCCGTCGTCCACCCATGCCCTTTGACTACTACCTTGGAAAAACGGTGCAAAAGAAACTGGCTTGGATGGCCAGATTACTGGCTGCCTCGACCTGACATGATGCGCAACAGGATGGGATTTTGACAGCTTTTTCCGCTTCCTGAAATCCTTATGTTAGTGTGAATTCTTGCCGAAAGAAGCAGTTACCTGTTTCCATAGTGTAGTGGTTATCACGTTCGCCTCACACGCGACAGGTCCCCACTTCGAAACTGGGTGGAAACAATGTGTTCTTATGTACTGCGTTCAGCTGCCAAATACATGCCAGCATAAAAAAATCAACTTGTGCTGTTGCCCGTCGTCCACCCATGCCCTTTGACTACTACCTTGGAAAAACGGTGCAAAAAAAACTGGCTTGGATTGCCAGATTACTTGCTGCCTCAAACTGACTTGATGTGCGAAAGGATGGGATTTTGACAGCTTTTTCTGCTTCCTGAAATCCTTATGTTAGTGTGAATTCTTGCCGAAAACAGCAGTTGCCTATTTCCATAGTGTAGTGGTTATAACGTTCGCCTCACACGCGAAAGGTCCCCATTTCGAAACTGGGTGGAAACAATGTGTTGTTATGTACTGCGTTCAGCTGCCAAATACATGCCAGCATAAGAAAATCAACTTGTGCTGTTGCCCGTCGTCCACCCATGCCCTTTGACTACTACCTTAGTAAAATGGTGCAAAAGAAACTGGCTTGGATGGCCAGATTACTGGCTGCCTCGACCTGACATGATGCGCAACAGGATGGGATTTTGACAGCTTTTTCTGCTTCCTGAAATCCTTATGTTAGTGTGAATTCTTGCCGAAAACAGCAGTTGCCTATTTCCATAGTGTAGTGGTTATAACGTTCGCCTCACACGCGAAAGGTCCCCATTTCGAAACTGGGTGGAAACAATGTGTTGTTATGTACTGCGTTCAGCTGCCAAATACATGCCAGCATAAGAAAATCAACTTGTGCTGTTGCCCGTCGTCCACCCATGCCCTTTGACTACTACCTTAGTAAAATGGTGCAAAAGAAACTGGCTTGGATGGCCAGATTACTGGCTGCCTCGACCTGACATGATGCGCAACAGGATGGGATTTTGACAGCTTTTTCTGCTTCCTGAAATCCTTATGTTAGTGTGAATTCTTGCCGAAAACAGCAGTTGCCTATTTCCATAGTGTAGTGGTTATAACGTTCGCCTCACACGCGAAAGGTCCCCATTTCGAAACTGGGTGGAAACAATGTGTTGTTATGTACTGCGTTCAGCTGCCAAATACATGCCAGCATAAGAAAATCAACTTGTGCTGTTGCCCGTCGTCCACCCATGCCCTTTGACTACTACCTTAGTAAAATGGTGCAAAAGAAACTGGCTTGGATGGCCAGATTACTGGCTGCCTCGACCTGACATGATGCGCAACAGGATGGGATTTTGACAGCTTTTTCCGCTTCCTGAAATCCTTATGTTAGTGTGAATTCTTGCCAAAAGCAGCAGTTGCCTGTTTCCATAGTGTAGTGGTTATCACGTTCGCTTTACACGCGAAAGGTCCCCAGTTTGAAACTGGGTGGAAACAATGTGTTGTTATGTACTGCGTTCAGCTGCCAAATACATGCCAGCATAAAATATCAACTTGTGCTGTTGCCCGTCGGCCAACCATGCCCTTTCACTACTACCTTGGAAAAACGGTGCAAAAGAAACTGGCTTGGATGGACAGATTTCTGGCTGCCTCGACCTGACAGGATGGGATTTTGACAGCTTTTTCCGCTTCCTGATATCCTCGACCTAACATGATGCGCGACAGGATAGGTTTTTGACAGCTTTTTCCGCTTCCTAAAATCCTTTTGTTAGTGTGAATTCTTGCCGAAAACAGCAGTTGCCTGTTTCCATAGTGTAGTGGTTATCACGTTCGCCTCACACGAGAAAGGTCCCCAGTTCGAAACTGGGTGGAAACAATGTGTTTTTATGTACTGCGTTCAGCTGCCAAATACATGCCAGCATAAAAAAATCAACTTGTGCTGTTGCCCGTCGTCCACCCATGCCCTTTAACTACTACCTTGGAAAAACGGTGCAAAAAAAACTGTCTTGGATGGCCAGATTACTGGCTGCCTCGACCTGACAGGATGGTATTTTGACTGCTTTTTCCGCTTCCTGAAATCCTTATGTTAGTTTTAATTCTTACCAAAAGCAGCAGTTGCCTGTTTCCATAGTGTAGTTGTTATCACGTTAGCTTTACACGCGAAAGGTCCCCAGTTCGAAACTGGGTGGAAACAATGTGTTGTTATGTACTGCGTTCAGCTGCCAAATACATATCAGCATAAAATATCAACTTGTGCTGTTGCCCGTCGGCCAACCATGCCCTTTGACTACTACCTTGGAAAAATGGTGCAAAAGAAACTGGCTTGGATGGCCAGATTGCTGGCTGCCTCGACCTGACATGATGCGCAACAGGATGGGATTTTTTACAGCTTTTTCCGCTTCCTGAAATCCTTATGTTAGTGTGAATTCTTGCCGAAAACAGCAGTTGCCTGTTTCCATAGTGTAGTGGTTATCACGTTCGCCTCACACGCGAAAGGTCCCCAGTTCGAAACTGGGTGGTAAAAATGTGTTTTTATGTACTGCGTTCAGCTGCCAAATACATGCCAGCATAAAAAAATCAACTTGTGCTGTTGCCCGTCGTCCACCCATGCCCTCTGACTACTACCTTGGAAAAACGGTGCAAAAAAAACTGTCTTGGATGGCCAGATTACTGGCTGCCTCGACCTGACAGGATGGTATTTTGACTGCTTTTTCCGCTTCCTGAAATCCTTATGTTAGTGTTAATTCTTACCGAAAGCAGCAGTTGCCTGTTTCCATAGTGTAGTGGTTATCACGTTCGCTTTACACGCGAAAGGTCCCCAGTTCGAAACTGGGTGGAAACAATGTGTTGTTATGTACTGCGTTCAGCTGCCAAATACATGCCAGCATAAAATATCAACTTGTGCTGTTGCCCGTCGGCCAACCATGCCCTTTGACTACTACCTTGGAAAAACGGTGCAAAAGAAACTGGCTTGGATGGACAGATTTCTAGCTGCCTCGACCTGACAGGATGGGATTTTGACAGATTTGTCCGTTTTCTGAAATCCTTATGTTAGTGTGAATTCTTGCCGAAAGCAGCAGTTGCCTGTTTCCATAGTGTAGTGGTTATCACGTTCGCCTCACACGCGAAAGGTCCCCAGTTCAAAACTGGGTGGAAACAATGTGTTGTTATGTACTGCGTTCAGCTGCCAAACACATGCCAGCATAAAAAAATCAACTTGTGCTGTTGCCCGTCGTCCACCCATGCCCTTTGACTACTACATTGGAAAAACGGTGCAAAAGAAACTGGCTTGGAGGGCCAGATTACTGGTTGCCTCGACCTGACATGATGCGCGACAGGATAGGATTTTGGCAGCTTATTCCGCTTCCTGAAATCCTTATGTTAGTGTGAATTCTTGCCACAAGCAGCAGTTGCCTGTTTCCATAGTGTAGTGGTTATCACGTTCGCCTCACACGCGAAAGGTCCCCAGTTCGAAACTGGGTGGAAACAATGTGTTGTTATGTACTGCGTTCAGCTGACAAACACATGCCAGCATAAAAAAATCAACTTGTGCTGTTGCCCGTCGTCCACCCATGCCCTTTGACTACTACCTTGGAAAAACGGTGCAAAAGAAACTGGCTTGGATGGCCAGATTACTGGCTGCCTCGACCTAACATGATGCGCAACAGGATTGGATTTTGACAGCTTTTTCCGCTTCCTGAAATCCTCATGTTAGTGTGAATTCTTGCCGAAAACATCAGTTGCCTGTTTCCATAGTGTAGTGGTTATCACGTTCGCCTCACACGCGAAAGGTCCCAACTTCGAAACTGGGTGGAAACAATGTGTTGTTATGTACTGCGTTCAGCTGCCAAATACATGCCAGCATAAAAAAATCAACTTGTGCTGTTGCCCGTCGTCCACCCATGCCCTTTGACTACTACCTTGGAAAAACGGTGCAATAGAAACTGGCTTGGATGGGCAGATTACTGGCTGCCTCGACCTGACATGATGCGCAACAGGATGGGATTTTTTACAGCTTTTTCCGCTTCCTGAAATCCTTATGTTAGTGTGAATTTTTGCCGAAAGCAGCAGTTGCCTGTTTCCATAGTGTAGTAGTTATCACGTTTGCCTCACACGCGAAAGGTCCCCACTTCGAAACTGGGTGGAAACAATGTGTTGTTATGTACTGCGTTCAGCTGCCAAATACATGCCAGCATAAAAAAATAAACTTGTGCTGTTGCCCGTCGTCCACCCATGCCCTTTGACTACTTCCTTGGAAAAACGGTGCAAAAAAAACTGACTTGGATGGCCAGATTACTGGCTGCCTCAAACTGACTTGATGCGCGAAAGGATGGGATTTTGACAGCTTTTTCCGCTTCCTGAAATCCTTATGTTAGTGTGAATTCTTGCCGAAAGCAGCAGTTGCCTGTTTCCATAGTGTAGTGGTTATCACGTTCGCCTCACACGCGAAAGGTCCCCAGTTCGAAACTGGGTGGAAACAATGTGTTGTTATGTACTGCGTTCAGCTGCCAAACACATGCCAGCATAAAAAAATCAATTTGTGCTGTTGCCCGTCGTCCACCCATGCCCTTTGACTACTACCTTGGAAAAACGGTGCAAAAGAAACTGGCTTGGATGGCCAGATTACTGGCTGCCTCGACCTAACATGATGCGCAACAGGATGGGATTTTGACAGCTTTTTCCGCTTCCTGAAATCCTCATGTTAGTGTGAATTCTTGCCGAAAACAGCAGTTGCCTGTTTCCATAGTGTAGTGGTTATCACGTTCGCCTTACACGCGAAAGGTCCCAACTTCGAAACTGGGTGGAAACAATGTGTTGTTATGTACTGCGTTCAGCTGCCAAATACATGCCAGCATAAAAAAATCAACTTGTGCTGTTGCCCGTTGTCCACCCATGCCCTTTGTCTACTACCTTGGAAAAACGGTGCAATAGAAACTGGCTTGGATGGGCAGATTACTGGCTGCCTCGACCTGACATGATGTGCAACAGGATGGGATTTTTTACAGCTTTTTCCGCTTCCTGAAATCCTTATGTTAGTGTGAATTCTTGCCGAAAGCAGCAGTTGCCTGTTTCCATAGTGTAGTAGTTATCACGTTTGCCTCACACGCGAAAGGTCCCCACTTCGAAACTGGGTGGAAACAACGTGTTGTTATGTACTGCGTTCAGCTGCCAAATACATGCCAGCATAAAAAAATAAACTTGTGCTGTTGCCCGTCGTCCACCCATGCCCTTTGACTACTTCCTTGGAAAAACGGTGCAAAAAAAATTGACTTGGATGGCCAGATTACTGGCTGCCTCAAACTGACTTGATGCGCGAAAGGATGGGATTTTGACAGCTTTTTCCGCTTCCTGAAATCCTTATGTTAGTGTGAATTCTTGCCGAAAGCAGCAGTTACCTGTTTCCATAGTGTAGTGGTTATCACGTTCGCCTCACACGCGAAAGGTCCCCAGTTCAAAACTGGGTGGAAACAATGTGTTGTTATGTACTGCGTTCAGCTGCCAAATACATGCCAGCATAAACAAATCAACTTGTGCTGTTGCCCGTCGTCCACCAATGCCCTTTGACTACTACCTTGGAAAAACGGTGCAAAAGAAACTGGCTTGGAGGGCCAGATTACTGGCTACCTCGACCTGACATGATGCGCGACAGGATAGGATTTTGACAGATTTGTCCGCTTCCTGAAATCCTTATGTTAGTGTGAATTCTTGCCGAAAGCAGCAGTTGCATGTTTCCATAGTGTAGTGGTTATCACGTTCGCCTCACACGGGAAAGGTCCCCAGTTCGAAACTGGGTGGAAACAATGTGTTGTTATGTACTGCGTTCAGCTGACAAACACATGCCAGCATAAAAAAATCAACTTGTGCTGTTGCCCATCGTCCACCCATGCCCTTTGACTACTACCTTGGAAAAACGGTGCAAAAGAAACTGGCTTGGATGGCCAGATTACTGGCTGCCTCGACCTAACATGATGCGCAACAGGATGGGATTTTGACAGCTTTTTCCGCTTCCTGAAATCCTTATGTTAGTGTGAATTCTTGCCGAAAGCAGCAGTTGCCTGTTTCCATAGTGTAGTGGTTATCACGTTCGCCTCACACGCGAAAGGTCCCCAGTTCAAAACTGGGTGGAAACAATGTGTTGTTATGTACTGCGTTCAGCTGCCAAATACATGCCAGCATAAACAAACCAACTTGTGCTGTTGCCCGTCGTCCACCAATGCCCTTTGACTACTACCTTGGAAAAACGGTGCAAAAGAAATTGGCTTGGAGGGCCAGATTACTGGCTACCTCGACCTGACATGATGCGCGACAGGATAGGATTTTGACAGATTTGTCCGCTTCCTGAAATCCTTATGTTAGTGTTAATTCTTGCCGAAAGCAGCAGTTGCCTGATTCCATAGTGTAGTGGTTATCACGTTCGCCTCACACGCAAAAGGTCCCCAGTTCGAAACTGGGTGGAAACAATGTGTTGTTATGTACTACGTTCAGCTGCCAAACACATGCCAGCATAAAAAAGTCAATTTGTGCTGTTGCCCGTCGTCCACCCATGCCCTTTGACTACTACCTTGGAAAAACGGTGCAAAAGAAACTGGCTTGGATGGCCAGATTACTGGCTGCCTCGACCTGACATGATGCGCAACAGGATGGGATTTTGACAGCTTTTTCCGCTTCCTGAAATCCTTATGTTAGTGTGAATTCTTGCCGAAAGCAGCAGTTGCCTGTTTCCATAGTGTAGTGGTTATCACTTTCGCTTTACACGCGAAAGGTCCCCAGTTTGAAACTGGGTGGAAACAATGTGTTGTTATGTACTGCGTTCAGCTGCCAAATACATGCCAGCATAAAATATCAACTTGTGCTGTTGCCCGTCGGCCAACCATGCCCTTTGACTACTACCTTGGAAAAACGGTGCAAAAGAAACTGGCTTGGATGGCCAGATTACTGGCTGCCTCGACCTAACATGATGCGCAACAGGATGGGATTTTGACAGCTTTTTCCGCTTCCTGAAATCCTCATGTTAGTGTGAATTCTTGCCGAAAACAGCAGTTGCCTGTTTCCATAGTGTAGTGGTTATCACGTTCGCCTCACACGCGAAAGGTCCCAACTTTGAAACTGGGTGGAAACAATGTGTTGTTATGTACTACGTTCAGCTGCCAAACACATGCCAGCATAAAAAAGTCAATTTGTGCTGTTGCCCGTCGTCCACCCATGCCCTTTGACTACTACCTTGGAAAAACGGTGCAATAGAAACTGGCTTGGATGGGCAGATTACTGGCTGCCTCGACCTGACATGATGCGCAACAGGATGGGATTTTTTACAGCTTTTTCCGCTTCCTGAAATCCTTATGTTAGTGTGAATTCTTGCCGAAAGCAGCAGTTGCCTGTTTCCATAGTGTAGTAGTTATCACGTTTGCCTCACACGCGAAAGGTCCCCACTTCGAAACTGGGTGGAAACAATGTGTTGTTATGTACTGCGTTCAGCTGCCAAATACATGCCAGCATAAAAAAATAAACTTGTGCTGTTGCCCGTCGTCCACCCATGCCCTTTGACTACTTCCTTGGAAAAACGGTGCAAAAAAAACTGACTTGGATGGCCAGATTACTGGCTGCCTCAAACTGACTTGATGCGCGAAAGGATGGGATTTTGACAGCTTTTTCCGCTTCCTGAAATCCTTATGTTAGTGTGAATTCTTGCCGAAAGCAGCAGTTGCCTGTTTCCATAGTGTAGTGGTTATCACGTTCGCCTCACACGCGAAAGGTCCCCAGT
This sequence comes from Coilia nasus, assembly GCA_027475355.1. NCBI lineage: Eukaryota > Metazoa > Chordata > Actinopteri > Clupeiformes > Engraulidae > Coilia > Coilia nasus. Next base: position 31,258,967 of record CM050198.1, read on the forward strand.
TCAAAACTGGGTGGAAACAATGTGTTGTTATGTACTGCGTTCAGCTGCCAAATACATGCCAGCATAAAAAAATAAACTTGTGCTGTTGCCCGTCGTCCACCAATGCCCTTTGACTACTACCTTGGAAAAACGGTGCAAAAGAAATTGGCTTGGAGGGCCAGATTACTGGCTACCTCGACCTGACATGATGCGCGACAGGATAGGATTTTGACAGATTTGTCCGCTTCCTGAAATCCTTATGTTAGTGTGAATTCTTGCCGAAAGCAGCAGTTGCCTGATTCCATAGTGTAGTGGTTATCACGTTCGCCTCACACGCAAAAGGTCCCCAGTTCGAAACTGGGTGGAAACAATGTGTTGTTATGTACTGCGTTCAGCTGCCAAACACATGCCAGCATAAAAAAGTCAATTTGTGTTGTTGCCCGTCGTCCACCCATGCCCTTTGACTACTACCTTGGAAAAACGGTGCAAAAGAAACTGGCTTGGATGGCCAGATTACTGGCTGCCTCGACCTGACATGATGCGCAACAGGATGGGATTTTGACAGCTTTTTCCGCTTCCTGAAATCCTTATGTTAGTGTGAATTCTTGCCGAAAGCAGCAGTTGCCTGTTTCCATAGTGTAGTGGTTATCACTTTCGCTTTACACGCGAAAGGTCCCCAGTTTGAAACTGGGTGGAAACAATGTGTTGTTATGTACTGCGTTCAGCTGCCAAATACATGCCAGCATAAAATATCAACTTGTGCTGTTGCCCGTCGGCCAACCATGCCCTTTGACTACTACCTTGGAAAAACGGTGCAAAAGAAACTGGCTTGGATGGACAGATTTCTCGCTGCCTCGACCTGACAGGATGGGATTTTGACAGCTTTTTCCGCTTCCTGATATCCTCGACCTGACATGAGCGCAACAGGATGGGATTTTGACAGCTTTTTCCGCTTCCTGAAATCCTTATGTTAGTGTGAATTCTTGCCGAAAGCAGCAGTTGCCTGTTTCCATAGTGTAGTGGTTATCACGTTCGCTTTACACGCGAAAGGTCCCCAGTTCGAAAATGGGTGGAAGCAATGTGTTGTTATGTACTGCGTTCAGCTGCCAAATACATGCCAGCATAAAATATCAACTTGTGCTGTTGCCCGTTAGCCAACCATGCCCTTTGACTACTACCTTGGAAAAACGGTGCAAAAGAAACTGGCTTGGATGGACAGATTTCTGGCTGCCTCGACCTGACAGGATGGGATTTTGACAGCTTTTTCCGCTTCCTGATATCCTCGACCTGACATGATGCGCGACAGGATAGGTTTTTGACAGCTTTTTCCGCTTCCTGAAATCCTTATGTTAGTGTGAATTCTTGCCGAAAGCAGCAGTTGCCTGTTTCCATAGTGTAGTGGTTATCACGTTCGCCTCACACGCGAAAGGTCCACAGTTCGAAACTGGGTGGAAACAATGTGTTTTAATGTACTGCGTTCAGCTGCCAAATACATGCCAGCATAAAAAAATCAACTTGTGCTGTTGCCCGTCGTCCACCCATGCCCTTTGACTACTACCTTGGAAAAACGGTGCAAAAAAAACTGTCTTGGATGGCCAGATTACTGGCTGCCTCGACCTGACAGGATGGTATTTTGACTGCTTTTTCCGCTTCCTGAAATCCTTATGTTAGTGTTAATTCTTACCGAAAGCAGCAGTTGCCTGTTTCCATAGTATAGTGGTTATCACGTTCGCTTTACACGCGAAAGGTCCCCAGTTCAAAACTGGGTGGAAACAATGTGTTGTTATGTACTGCGTTCAGCTGCCAAATACATGCCAGCATAAGAAAATCAACTTGTGCTGTTGTCCGTCGTCCACCCATGCCCTTTGACTACTACCTTGGAAAAATGGTGCAAAAGAAACTGGCTTGGATGGCCAGATTGCTGGCTGCCTCGACCTGACATGATGCGCAACAGGATGGGATTTTTTACAGCTTTTTCCGCTTCCTGAAATCCTTATGTTTGTGTGAATTCTTGCCGAAAACAGCAGTTGCCTGTTTCCATAGTGTAGTGGTTATCACGTTCGCCTCACACGCGAAAGGTCCCCAGTTCGAAACGGGGTGGTAAAAATGTGTTTTTATGTACTGCGTTCAGCTGCCAAATACATGCCAGCATAAAAAAATCAACTTGTGCTGTTGCCCGTCGTCCACCCATGCCCTTTGACTACTACCTTGGAAAAACGGTGCAAAAAAAACTGTCTTGGATGGCCAGATTACTGGCTGCCTCGACCTGACAGGATGGTATTTTGACTGCTTTTTCCGCTTCCTGAAATCCTTATGTTAGTGTTAATTCTTACCGAAAGCAGCAGTTGCCTGTTTCCATAGTGTAGTGATTATCACGTTCGCTTTACACGCGAAAGGTCCCCAGTTCGAAACTGGGTGGAAACAATGTGTTGTTATGTACTGCGTTCAGCTGCCAAATACATGCCAGAATAAAATATCAACTTGTGCTGTTGCCCGTCGGCCAACCATGCCCTTTGACTACTACCTTGGAAAAACGGTGCAAAAGAAACTGGCTTGGATGGACAGATTACTGGCTGCCTCAAACTGACTTGATGCGCGAAAGGATGGGATTTTGACAGCTTTTTCTGCTTCCTGACATCCTTATGTTAGTGTGAATTCTTGCCGAAAACAGCAGCTGCCTGTTTCCATAGTGTAGTGGTTATCACGTTCGCCTCACACGCGAAAGGTCCCCAGTTCGAAACTGGGTGGAAACGATGTGTTGTTACTTACTGCGTTCAGCTGCCAAATACATGCCAGCATAAGAAAATCAACTTGTGCTGTTGTCCGTCGTCAACCCATGCCCTTTGACTACTACCTTGGAAAAATGGTGCAAAAGAAACTGGCTTGGAATGCCAGATTACTGGCTGCCTCGACCTGACAGGATGGGATTTTGACAGCTTTTTCCGCTTCCTGATATCCTCGACCTGACATGATGCGCGACAGGATAGAATTTTGACAGCTTTTTCCGCTTCCTGAAATCCTTATGTTAGTGTGAATTCTTGCCGAAAACAGCAGTTGCCTGTTTCCATAGTGTAGTTGTTTTCGGGTTCGCCTCACACGCAAAAGGTCCCCAGTTCGAAACTGGGTGGAAAAAATGTGTTTTTATGTACTGCGTTCAGCTGCCAAATACATGCCAGCATAAAAAAATCAACTTGTGCTGTTGCCCGTCGTCCACCCATGCCCTTTGACTACTACCTTGGAAAAACGGTGCAAAAAAAACTGTCTTGGATGGCCAGATTACTGGCTGCCTCGACCTGACAGGATGGTATTTTGACTGCTTTTTCCGCTTCCTGAAATCCTTATGTTAGTGTTAATTCTTACCGAAAGCAGCAATAGCCTGTTTCCATAGTGTAGTGGTTATCACGTTCGCTTTACACGCGAAAGGTCCCCAGTTCGAAACTGGGTGGAAACAATGTGTTGTTATGTACTGCGTTCAGCTGCCAAATACATGCCAGCATAAAATATCAACTTGTGCTGTTGCCCGTCGGCCAACCATGCCCTTTGACTACTACCTTGGAAAAACGGTGCAAAAGAAACTGGCTTGGATGGACAGATTTCTGGCTGCCTCGACCTGACAGGATGGGATTTTGACAGATTTGTCCGTTTTCTGAAATCCTTATGTTAGTGTGAATTCTTGCCGAAAGCAGCAGTTGCCTGTTTCCATAGTGTAGTGGTTATCAAGTTCGCCTCACACGCGAAAGGTCCCCAGTTCGAAACTGGGTGGAAACAATGTGTTGTTATGTACTGCGTTCAGCTGCCAAACACATGCCAGCATAAAAAAATCAACTTGTGTTGTTGCCCGTCGTCCACCCATGCCCTTTGACTACTACCTTGGAAAAACGGTGCAAAAGAAACTGGTTTGGATGGCCAGATTACTGGCTGCCTCGACCTGACATGATGCGCAACAGGATGGGATTTTGACAGCTTTTTCCGCTTCCTGAAATCCTTATGTTAGTGTGAATTCTTGCCGGAAGCAGCAGTTGCCTGTTTCCATATTGTAGTGGTTATCACGTTCGTCTCACACGCGAAAGGTCCCCACTTCGAAACTGGGTGGAAACAATGAGTTGTTATGTACTGCGTTCAGCTGCCAAATACATGCCAGCATAAAAAAATAAACTTGTGCTGTTGCCCGTCGTCCACCCATGCCCTTTGACTACTACCTTGGAAAAACGGTGCAAAAGAAACTGGCTTGAAGGGCCAGATTACTGGTTGCCTCGACCTGACATGATGCGCTACAGGATAGGATTTTGGCAGCTTATTCCGCTTCCTGAAATCCTTATGTTAGTGTGAATTCTTGCCGAAAGCAGCAGTTGCCTGTTTCCATAGTGTAGTGGTTATCACGTTCGCCTCACACGCGAAAGGTCCCCAGTTCGAAACTGGGTGGAAACAATGTGTTGTTATGTACTGCGTTCAGCTGACAAACACATGCCAGCATAAAAAAATCAACTTGTGCTGTTGCCCGTCGTCCACCCATGCCCTTTGACTACTACCTTGGAAAAACGGTGCAAAAGAAACTGGCTTGAATGGCCAGATTACTGGCTGCCTCGACCTAACATGATGCGCAACAGGATGGGATTTTGACAGCTTTTTCCGCTTCCTGAAATCCTCATGTTAGTGTGAATTCTTGCCGAAAACAGTAGTTGCCTGTTTCCATAGTGTAGTGGTTATCACGTTCGCCTCACACGCGAAAGGTCCCAACTTCGAAACTGGGTGGAAACAATGTGTTGTTATGTACTGCGTTCAGCTGCCAAATACATGCCAGCATAAAAAAATCAACTTGTGCTGTTGCCCGTCGTCCACCCATGCCCTTTGACTACTACCTTGGAAAAACGGTGCAATAGAAACTGGCTTGGATGGGCAGATTACTGGCTGCCTCGACCTGACATGATGCGCAACAGGATGGGATTTTTTACAGCTTTTTCCGCTTCCTGAAATCCTTATGTTAGTGTGAATTCTTGCCGAAAGCAGCAGTTGCCTGTTTCCATAGTGTAGTAGTTATCACGTTTGCCTCACACGCGAAAGGTCCCCACTTCGAAACTGGGTGGAAACAATGTGTTGTTATGTACTGCGTTCAGCTGCCAAATACATGCCAGCATAAAAAAATAAACTTGTGCTGTTGCCCGTCGTCCACCCATGCCCTTTGACTACTTCCTTGGAAAAACGGTGCAAAAAAAACTGACTTGGATGGCCAGATTACTGGCTGCCTCAAACTGACTTGATGCGCGAAAGGATGGGATTTTGACAGCTTTTTCCGCTTCCTGAAATCCTTATGTTAGTGTGAATTCTTGCCGAAAGCAGCAGTTGCCTGTTTCCATAGTGTAGTGGTTATCACGTTAGCCTCACACGCGAAAGGTCCCCAGTTCAAAACTGGGTGGAAACAATGTGTTGTTATGTACTGCGTTCAGCTGCCAAATACATGCCAGCATAAACAAATCAACTTGTGCTGTTGCCCGTCGTCCACCAATGCCCTTTGACTACTACCTTGGAAAAACGGTGCAAAAGAAACTGGCTTGGAGGGCCAGATTACTGGCTACCTCGACCTGACATGATGCGCGACAGGATAGGATTTTGACAGATTTTTCCTCTTCCTGAAATCCTTATGTTAGTGTGAATTCTTGCCGAAAGCAGCAGTTGCCTGTTTCCATAGTGTAGTGGTTATCACGTTCGCCTCACACGCGAAAGGTCCCCAGTTCGAAACTGGGTGGAAACAATGTGTTGTTATGTACTGCGTTCAGCTGCCAAACACATGCCAGCATAAAAAAATCAATTTGTGCTGTTGCCCGTCGTCCACCCATGCCCTTTGACTACTACCTTGGAAAAACGGTGCAAAAGAAACTGGCTTGGATGGCCAGATTACTGGCTGCCTCGACCTAACATGATGCGCAACAGGATGGGATTTTGACAGCTTTTTCCGCTTCCTGAAATCCTCATGTTAGTGTGAATTCTTGCCGAAAACAGCAGTTGCCTGTTTCCATAGTGTAGTGGTTATCACGTTCGCCTCACACGCGAAAGGTCACAACTTCGAAACTGGGTGGAAACAATGTGTTGTTATGTACTGCGTTCAGCTGCCAAATACATGCCAGCATAAAAAAATCAACTTGTGCTGTTGCCCGTCATCCACCCATGCCCTTTGACTACTACCTTGGAAAAACGGTGCAATAGAAACTGGCTTGGATGGGCAGATTACTGGCTGCCTCGACCTGACATGATGCGCAACAGGATGGGATTTTTTACAGCTTTTTCCGCTTCCTGAAATCCTTATGTTAGTGTGAATTCTTGCCGAAAGCAGCAGTTGCCTGTTTCCATAGTGTAGTAGTTATCACGTTTGCCTCACACGCGAAAGGTCCCCACTTCGAAACTGGGTGGAAACAATGTGTTGTTATGTACTGCGTTCAGCTGCCAAATACATGCCAGCATAAAAAAATAAACTTGTGCTGTTGCCCGTCGTCCACCCATGCCCTTTGACTACTTCCTTGGAAAAACGGTGCAAAAAAAACTGACTTGGATGGCCAGATTACTGGCTGCCTCAAACTGACTTGATGCGCGAAAGGATGGGATTTTGACAGCTTTTTCCGCTTCCTGAAATCCTTATGTTAGTGTGAATTCTTGCCGAAAGCAGCAGTTGCCTGTTTCCATAGTGTAGTGGTTATCACGTTCGCCTCACACGCGAAAGGTCCCCAGTTCAAAACTGGGTGGAAACAATGTGTTGTTATGTACTGCGTTCAGCTGCCAAATACATGCCAGCATAAACAAATCAACTTGTGCTGTTGCCCGTCGTCCACCAATGCCCTTTGACTACTACCTTGGAAAAACGGTGCAAAAGAAACTGGCTTGGAGGGCCAGATTACTGGCTACCTCGACCTGATATGATGCGCGACAGGATAGGATTTTGACAGATTTGTCCGCTTCCTGAAATCCTTATGTTAGTGTGAATTCTTGCCGAAAGCAGCAGTTGCCTGTTTCCATAGTGTAGTGGTTATCACGTTCGCCTCACACGCGAAAGGTCCCCAGTTCGAAACTGGGTGGAAACAATGTGTTGTTATGTACTGCGTTCAGCTGCCAAATACATGCCAGCATAAAAAAATAAACTTGTGCTGTTGCCCGTCGTCCACCCATGCCCTTTGACTACTTCCTTGGAAAAACGGTGCAAAAAAAACTGACTTGGATGGCCAGATTACTGGCTGCCTCAAACTGACTTGATGCGCGAAAGGATGGGATTTTGACAGCTTTTTCCGCTTCCTGAAATCCTTATGTTAGTGTGAATTCTTGCCGAAAGCAGCAGTTGCCTGTTTCCATAGTGTAGTGGTTATCACGTTCGCCTCACACGCGAAAGGTCCCCAGTTCAAAACTGGGTGGAAACAATGTGTTGTTATGTACTGCGTTCAGCTGCCAAATACATGCCAGCATAAACAAATCAACTTGTGCTGTTGCCCGTCGTCCACCAATGCCCTTTGACTACTACCTTGGAAAAACGGTGCAAAAGAAACTGGCTTGGAGGGCCAGATTACTGGCTACCTCGACCTGATATGATGCGCGACAGGATAGGATTTTGACAGATTTGTCCGCTTCCTGAAATCCTTATGTTAGTGTGAATTCTTGCCGAAAGCAGCAGTTGCCTGTTTCCATAGTGTAGTGGTTATCACGTTCGCCTCACACGCGAAAGGTCCCCAGTTCGAAACTGGGTGTAAACAATGTGTTGTTATGTACTGCGTTCAGCTGACAAACACATGCCAGCATAAAAAAATCAACTTGTGCTGTTGCCCGTCGTCCACCCATGCCCTTTGACTACTACCTTGGAAAAACGGTGCAATAGAAACTGGCTTGGATTGGCAGATTACTGGCTGCCTCGACCTGACATGATGCGCAACAGGATGGGATTTTTTACAGCTTTTTCCGCTTCCTGAAATCCTTATGTTAGTGTGAATTCTCGCCGAAAGCAGCAGTTGCCTGTTTCCATAGTGTAGCAGTTATCACGTTTGCCTCACACGCGAAAGGTCCCCACTTCGAAACTGGGTGGAAACAATGTGTTGTTATGTACTGCGTTCAGCTGCCAAATACATGCCAGCATAAAAAAATAAACTTGTGCTGTTGCCCGTCGTCCACCCATGCCCTTTGACTACTTCCTTGGAAAAACGGTGCAAAAAAAACTGACTTGGATGGCCAGATTACTGGCTGCCTCAAACTGATTAGATGCGCGAAAGGATGGGATTTTGACAGCTTTTTCCGCTTCCTGAAATCCTTATGTTAGTGTGAATTCTTGCCGAAAGCAGCAGTTGCCTGTTTCCATAGTGTAGTGGTTATCACGTTCGCCTCACACGCGAAAGGTCCCCAGTTCAAAACTGGGTGGAAACAATGTGTTGTTATGTACTGCGTTCAGCTGCCAAATACATGCCAGCATAAACAAATCAACTTGTGCTGTTGCCCGTCGTCCACCAATGCCCTTTGACTACTACCTTGGAAAAACGGTGCAAAAGAAACTGGCTTGGAGGGCCAGATTACTGGCTACCTCGACCTGATATGATGCGCGACAGGATAGGATTTTGACAGATTTGTCCGCTTCCTGAAATCCTTATGTTAGTGTGAATTCTTGCCGAAAGCAGCAGTTGCCTGTTTCCATAGTGTAGTGGTTATCACGTTCGCCTCACACGCGAAAGGTCCCCAGTTCGAAACTGGGTGTAAACAATGTGTTGTTATGTACTGCGTTCAGCTGACAAACACATGCCAGCATAAAAAAATCAACTTGTGCTGTTGCCCGTAGTCCACCCATGCCCTTTGACTACTACCTTGGAAAAACGGTGCAATAGAAACTGGCTTGGATTGGCAGATTACTGGCTGCCTCGACCTGACATGATGCGCAACAGGATGGGATTTTTTACAGCTTTTTCCGCTTCCTGAAATCCTTATGTTAGTGTGAATTCTCGCCGAAAGCAGCAGTTGCCTGTTTCCATAGTGTAGTAGTTATCACGTTTGCCTCACACGCGAAAGGTCCCCACTTCGAAACTGGGTGGAAACAATGTGTTGTTATGTACTGCGTTCAGCTGCCAAATACATGCCAGCATAAAAAAATAAACTTGTGCTGTTGCCCGTCGTCCACCCATGCCCTTTGACTACTTCCTTGGAAAAACGGTGCAAAAAAAACTGACTTGGATGGCCAGATTACTGGCTGCCTCAAACTGATTAGATGCGCGAAAGGATGGGATTTTGACAGCTTTTTCCGCTTCCTGAAATCCTTATGTTAGTGTGAATTCTTGCCGAAAGCAGCAGTTGCCTGTTTCCATAGTGTAGTGGTTATCACGTTCGCCTCACACGCGAAAGGTCCCCAGTTCAAAACTGGGTGGAAACAATGTGTTGTTATGTACTGCGTTCAGCTGCCAAATACATGCCAGCATAAACAAATCAACTTGTGCTGTTGCCCGTCGTCCACCAATGCCCTTTGACTACTACCTTGGAAAAACGGTGCAAAAGAAACTGGCTTGGAGGGCCAGATTACTGGCTACCTCGACCTGACATGATGCGCGACAGGATAGGATTTTGACAGATTTGTCCGCTTCCTGAAATCCTTATGTTAGTGTGAATTCTTGCCGAAAGCAGCAGTTGCCTGTTTCCATAGTGTAGTGGTTATCACGTTCGCCTCACACGCAAAAGGTCCCCAGTTCGAAACTGGGTGGAAACAATGTGTTGTTATGTACTGCGTTCAGCTGACAAACACATGCCAGCATAAAAAAATCAATTTGTGCTGTTGCCCGTCGTCCACCCATGCCCTTTGACTACTACCTTGGAAAAACGGTGCAAAAGAAACTGGCTTGGATGGCCAGATTACTGGCTGCCTCGACCTGACATGATGCGCAACAGGATGGGATTTTGACAGCGTTTTCCGCTTCCTGAAATCCTTATGTTAGTGTGAGTTCTTGCCGAAAGCAGCAGTTGCCTGTTTCCATAGTGTAGTGGTTATCACTTTCGCTTTACACGCGAAAGGTCCCCAGTTTGAAACTGGGTGGAAACAATGTGTTGTTATGTACTGCGTTGAGCTGCCAAATACATGCCAGCATAAAATATCAACTTGTGCTGTTGCCCGTCGGCCAACCATGCCCTTTGACTACTACCTTGGAAAAACGGTGCAAAAGAAACTGGCTTGGATGGACAGATTTCTCGCTGCCTCGACCTGACAGGGTGGGATTTTGACAGCTTTTTCCGCTTCCTGATATCCTCGACCTGACATGAGCGCAACAGGATGGGATTTTGACAGCTTTTTCCGCTTCCTGAAATCCTTATGTTAGTGTGAATTCTTGCCGAAAGCAGCAGTTGCCTGTTTCCATAGTGTAGTGGTTATCACGTATGATAATGTGTAGTAAAGGGTCTGTAGTGCTCTTCAGAATATTGATACAAAATATTGCAATCAAATAATCTTTAACTTCATTCATAGTCAAAGTTTTATTGAAGTTGTGAATTCTTAACAAACACAGTTTATAGAATAGAATACCTTTTATTGACACTATAGTACACACTATACACATGCAAAATGAGACTGAAAGCAACTCTTCAGCGAAGATATGTATGCTGCATATTTACAACATAAAAGTATGTGGAGAGGTTTATCTACACAGTGATATTGTACACTGGTTAATATTGCACAGTAATGATTGTCTTATGCTATGTGTGGTGAGTAGACATGATAATACAGAGTGAAATTGCAGTGGAACAGTTTCCATTGTGTGCATGGATGCTGGATCATGTTGTATATTTTCTGATTCAATAAATTCTTTGAACATACATACATACATACATACATACATACATACATACATACATACATACATACATACATACATACATATATATTGCTACTAACGCATGGCAAAGTTAGTGCAGCACAAGGAGGGAACACAGATGATAGATGTGCCCTAAGCAAGTTTCCCGGAGCAGAGGCTCAGACACAAACACACACACACACATTCACACACATGCCAGCATAAAAAAATCAACTTGTGCTGTTGCCCGTCGTCCACCCATGCCCTTTGACTACTACCTTGGAAAAACGGTGCAATAGAAACTGGCTTGGATTGGCAGATTACTGGCTGCCTCGACCTGACATGATGCGCAACAGGATGGGATTTTTTACAGCTTTTTCCGCTTCCTGAAATCCTTATGTTAGTGTGAATTCTCGCCGAAAGCAGCAGTTGCCTGTTTCCATAGTGTAGTAGTTATCACGTTTGCCTCACACGCGAAAGGTCCCCACTTCGAAACTGGGTGGAAACAATGTGTTGTTATGTACTGCGTTCAGCTGCCAAATACATGCCAGCATAAAAAAATAAACTTGTGCTGTTGCCCGTCGTCCACCCATGCCCTTTGACTACTTCCTTGGAAAAACGGTGCAAAAAAAACTGACTTGGATGGCCAGATTACTGGCTGCCTCAAACTGATTAGATGCGCAAAAGGATGGGATTTTGACAGCTTTTTCCGCTTCCTGAAATCCTTATGTTAGTGTGAATTCTTGCCGAAAGCAGCAGTTGCCTGTTTCCATAGTGTAGTGGTTATCACGTTCGCCTCACACGCGAAAGGTCCCCAGTTCAAAACTGGGTGGAAACAATGTGTTGTTATGTACTGCGTTCAGCTGCCAAATACATGCCAGCATAAACAAATCAACTTGTGCTGTTGCCCGTCGTCCACCAATGCCGTTTGACTACTACCTTGGAAAAACGGTGCAAAAGAAACTGGCTTGGAGGGCCAGATTACTGGCTACCTCGACCTGACATGATGCGCGACAGGATAGGATTTTGATAGATTTGTCCGCTTCCTGAAATCCTTATGTTAGTGTGAATTCTTGCCGAAAGCAGCAGTTGCCTGTTTCCATAGTGTAGTGGTTATCACGTTCGCCTCACACGCAAAAGGTCCCCAGTTCGAAACTGGGTGGAAACAATGTGTTGTTATGTACTGCGTTCAGCTGACAAACACATGCCAGCATAAAAAAATCTATTTGTGCTGTTGCCCGTCGTCCACCCATGCCCTTTGACTACTACCTTGGAAAAACGGTGCAAAAGAAACTGGCTTGGATGGCCAGATTACTGGCTGCCTCGACCTGACATGATGCGCAACAGGATGGGATTTTGACAGCGTTTTCCGCTTCCTGAAATCCTTATGTTAGTGTGAGTTCTTGCCGAAAGCAGCAGTTGCCTGTTTCCATAGTGTAGTGGTTATCACTTTCGCTTTACACGCGAAAGGTCCCCAGTTTGAAACTGGGTGGAAACAATGTGTTGTTATGTACTGCGTTGAGCTGCCAAATACATGCCAGCATAAAATATCAACTTGTGCTGTTGCCCGTCGGCCAACCATGCCCTTTGACTACTACCTTGGAAAAACGGTGCAAAAGAAACTGGCTTGGATGGACAGATTTCTCGCTGCCTCGACCTGACAGGATGGGATTTTGACAGCTTTTTCCGCTTCCTGATATCCTCGACCTGACATGAGCGCAACAGGATGGGATTTTGACAGCTTTTTCCGCTTCCTGAAATCCTTATGTTAGTGTGAATTCTTGCCGAAAGCAGCAGTTGCCTGTTTCCATAGTGTAGTGGTTATCACGTATGATAATGTGTAGTAAAGGGTCTGTAGTGCTCTTCAGAATATTGATACAAAATATTGCAATCAAATAATCTTTAACTTCATTCATAGTCAAAGTTTTATTGAAGTTGTGAATTCTTAACAAACACAGTTTATAGAATAGAATACCTTTTATTGACACTATAATACACACTATACACATGCAAAATGAGACTGAAAGCAACTCTTCAGCGAAGATATGTATGCTGCATATTTACAACATAAAAGTATGTGGAGAGGTTTATCTACACAGTGATATTGTACACTGGTTAATATTGCACAGTAATGATTGTCTTATGCTATGTGTGGTGAGTAGACATGATAATACAGAGTGAAATTGCAGTGGAACAGTTTCCATTGTGTGCATGGATGCTGGATCATGTTGTATATTTTCTGATTCAATAAATTCTTTGAACATACATACATACATACATACATACATACATACATACATACATACATACATACATACATACATACATACATACATACATACATACATATATATTGCTACTAACGCATGGCAAAGTTAGTGCAGCACAAGGAGGGAACACAGATGATAGATGTGCCCTAAGCAAGTTTCCCGGAGCAGAGGCTCAGACACAAACACACACACACACATTCACACACATGCCAGCATAAAAAAATCAACTTGTGCTGTTGCCCGTCGTCCACCCATGCCCTTTGAGTACTACCTTGGAAAAACGGTGCAAAAGAAACTGGCTTGGATGGCCAGATTACTGGCTGCCTCGACCTGACATGATGCGCAACAGGATGGGATTTTTTACAGCTTTTTCCGCTTCCTGAAATCCTTATGTTAGTGTGAATTCTTGCCGAAAGCAGCAGTTGCCTGTTTCCATAGTGTAGTGGTTATCACGTTCGCCTCACACGCGAAAGGTCCCCAGTTCGAAACTGGGTGGAAACAATGTGTTGTTATGTACTGCGTTCAGCTGCCAAATACATGCCAGCATAAACAAATCAACTTGTGCTGTTGCCCGTCGTCCACCAATGCCCTTTGACTACTACCTTGGAAAAACGGTGCAAAAGAAACTGGCTTGGAGGGCCAGATTACTGGCTGCCTCGACCTGACATGATGCGCGACAGGATAGGATTTTGACAGATTTGTCCGTTTTCTGAAATCCTTATGTTAGTGTGAATTCTTGCCGACAGCAGCAGTTGCCTGTTTCCATAGTGTAGTGGTTATCACGTTCGCCTCACACGCGAAAGGTCCCCAGTTCGAAACTGGGTGGAAACAATGTGTTGTTATGTACTGCGTTCAGCTGCCAAATACATGCCAGCATAAAAAAATCAACTTGTGCTGTTGCCCGTCGTCCACCCATGCCCTTTGACTACTACCTTGGAAAAACGGTGCAAAAGAAACTGGCTTGGATGGCCAGATTACTGGCTGCCTCGACCTGACATGATGCGCAACAGGATGGGATTTTTTACAGCTTTTTCCGCTTCCTGAAATCCTTATGTTAGTGTGAATTCTTGCCGAAAGCAGCAGTTGCCTGTTTCCATAGTGTAGTGGTTATTACGTTTGCCTCACACGCGAAAGGTCCCCACTTCGAAACTGGGTGGAAACAATGTGTTGTTATGTACTGCGTTCAGCTGCCAAATACATGCCAGCATAAAAAAATCAACTTGTGCTTTTGCCCGTCGTCCACCCATGCCCTTTGACTACTACCTTGGAAAAACTGTGCAAAAAAAACTGACTTGGATGGCCAGATTACTGGCTGCCTCAAACTGACTTGATGCGCAAAAGGATGGGATTTTGACAGCTTTTTCCGCTTCCTGAAATCCTTATGTTAGTGTAAATTCTTGCCGAAAGCAGCAGTCGAATGTTTCCATAGTGTAGTGGTTATCACGTTCGCCTCACACGCGAAAGGTCCCCAGTTCGAAACTGGGTGGAAACAATGTGTTGTTATGTACTGCGTTCAGCTGCCAAATACATGCCAGCATAAACAAATCAACTTGTGCTGTTGCCCGTCGTCCACCAATGCCCTTTGACTACTACCTTGGAAAAACGGTGCAAAAGAAACTGGCTTGGAGGGCCAGATTACTGGCTGCCTCGACCTGACATGATGCGCGACAGGATAGGATTTTGACAGCTTTTTCCGCTTCCTGAAATCCTTATGTTAGTGTGAATTCTTGCCGAAAGCAGCAGCTGCCTGTTTCCATAGTGTAGTGGTTATCACGTTGGCCTCACACGCGAAAGGTCCCCAGTTCGAAACTGGGTGGAAACAATGTGTTGTTATGTACTGCGTTCAGCTGCCAAATAAATGCCACCATAAAAAAATCAACTTGTGCTGTTGCCCGTCGTCCACCCATGCCCTTTGACTACTACCTTGGAAAAACGGTGCAAAAGAAACTGGCTTGGATGGCCAGATTACTGGCTGCCTCGACCTGACATGATGCGCAACAGGATGGGATTTTGACAGCTTTTTCCGCTTCCTGAAATCCTTATGTTAGTGTGAATTCTTGCCGAAAGCAGCAGTTGCCTTTTTCCATAGTGTAGTGGTTATCACGTTCGCCTCACACGCGAAAGGTCCCCAGTTCGAAACTGGGTGGAAACAATGTGTTGTTATGTACTGCGTTCAGCTGCCAAATACATGCCAGCATGAACAAATCAACTTGTGCTGTTGCCCGTCGTCCACCAATGCCCTTTGACTACTACCTTGGAAAAACGGTGCAAAAGAAACTGGCTTGGATGGCCAGATTACTGGCTGCCTCGACCTGACATGATGCGCAACAGGATGGGATTTTGACAGCTTTTTCCGCTTCCTGAAATCCTTATGTTAGTGTGAATTCTTGCCGAAAGCAGCAGTTGCCTGTTTCCATAGTGCAGTGGTTATCACGTTTGCCTCACACGCGAAAGGTCCCCACTTCGAAACTGGGTGGAAACAATGTGTTGTTATGTACTGCGTTCAGCTGCCAAATACATGCCAGCATAAAATATCAACTTGTGCTGTTGCCCGTCGGCCAACCATGCCCTTTGACTACTACCTTGGAAAAACGGTGCAAAAGAAACTGGCTTGGATGGACAGATTTCTGGCTGCCTCGACCTGACAGGATGGGATTTTGACAGATTTGTCCGTTTTCTGAAATCCTTATTTTAGTGTGAATTCTTGCCGACAGCAGCAGTTGCCTGTTTCCATAGTGTAGTGGTTATCACGTTCGCCTAACACGCGAAAGGTCCCCAGTTCGAAACTGGGTTGAAACAATGTGTTGTTATGTACTGCGTTCAGCTGCCAAATACATGCCAGCATAAAAAAATCAACTTGTGCTGTTGCCCGTCGTCCACCCATGCGCTTTGACTACTACCTTGGAAAAACGGTGCAAAAGAAACTGGCTTGGAGGGCCAGATTACTGGCTGCCTCGACCTGACATGATGCGCGACAGGATAGGATTTTGGCAGCTTATTCCGCTTCCTGAAATCCTTATGTTAGTGTGAATTCTTGCCGAAAGCAGCAGTTGAATGTTTCCATAGTGTAGTGGTTATCACGTTCGCCTCACACGCGAAAGGTCCCCAGTTCAAAACTGGGTGGAAACAATGTGTTGTTATGTACTGCGTTCAGCTGCCAAATACATGCCAGCATAAACAAATCAACTTGTGCTGTTGCCCGTCGTCCACCAATGCCCTTTGACTACTACCTTGGAAAAACGGTGCAAAAGAAACTGGCTTGGAGGGCCAGATTACTGGCTGCCTCAAACTGACTTGATGCGCAAAAGGATGGGATTTTGACAGCTTTTTCCGCTTCCTGAAATCCTTATGTTAGTGTAAATTCTTGCCGAAAGCAGCAGTCGAATGTTTCCATAGTGTAGTGGTTATCACGTTCGCCTCACACGCGAAAGGTCCCCAGTTCGAAACTGGGTGGAAACAATGTGTTGTTATGTACTGCGTTCAGCTGCCAAATACATGCCAGCATAAACAAATCAACTTGTGCTGTTGCCCGTCGTCCACCAATGCCCTTTGACTACTACCTTGGAAAAACGGTGCAAAAGAAACTGGCTTGGAGGGCCAGATTACTGGCTGCCTCGACCTGACATGATGCGCGACAGGATAGGATTTTGACAGCTTTTTCCGCTTCCTGAAATCCTTATGTTAGTGTGAATTCTTGCCGAAAGCAGCAGCTGCCTGTTTCCATAGTGTAGTGGTTATCACGTTGGCCTCACACGCGAAAGGTCCCCAGTTCGAAACTGGGTGGAAACAATGTGTTGTTATGTACTGCGTTCAGCTGCCAAATAAATGCCACCATAAAAAAATCAACTTGTGCTGTTGCCCGTCGTCCACCCATGCCCTTTGACTACTACCTTGGAAAAACGGTGCAAAAGAAACTGGCTTGGATGGCCAGATTACTGGCTGCCTCGACCTGACATGATGCGCAACAGGATGGGATTTTGACAGCTTTTTCCGCTTCCTGAAATCCTTATGTTAGTGTGAATTCTTGCCGAAAGCAGCAGTTGCCTTTTTCCATAGTGTAGTGGTTATCACGTTCGCCTCACACGCGAAAGGTCCCCAGTTCGAAACTGGGTGGAAACAATGTGTTGTTATGTACTGCGTTCAGCTGCCAAATACATGCCAGCATGAACAAATCAACTTGTGCTGTTGCCCGTCGTCCACCAATGCCCTTTGACTACTACCTTGGAAAAACGGTGCAAAAGAAACTGGCTTGGATGGCCAGATTACTGGCTGCCTCGACCTGACATGATGCGCAACAGGATGGGATTTTGACAGCTTTTTCCGCTTCCTGAAATCCTTATGTTAGTGTGAATTCTTGCCGAAAGCAGCAGTTGCCTGTTTCCATAGTGCAGTGGTTATCACGTTTGCCTCACACGCGAAAGGTCCCCACTTCGAAACTGGGTGGAAACAATGTGTTGTTATGTACTGCGTTCAGCTGCCAAATACATGCCAGCATAAAATATCAACTTGTGCTGTTGCCCGTCGGCCAACCATGCCCTTTGACTACTACCTTGGAAAAACGGTGCAAAAGAAACTGGCTTGGATGGACAGATTTCTGGCTGCCTCGACCTGACAGGATGGGATTTTGACAGATTTGTCCGTTTTCTGAAATCCTTATTTTAGTGTGAATTCTTGCCGACAGCAGCAGTTGCCTGTTTCCATAGTGTAGTGGTTATCACGTTCGCCTAACACGCGAAAGGTCCCCAGTTCGAAACTGGGTTGAAACAATGTGTTGTTATGTACTGCGTTCAGCTGCCAAATACATGCCAGCATAAAAAAATCAACTTGTGCTGTTGCCCGTCGTCCACCCATGCGCTTTGACTACTACCTTGGAAAAACGGTGCAAAAGAAACTGGCTTGGAGGGCCAGATTACTGGCTGCCTCGACCTGACATGATGCGCGACAGGATAGGATTTTGGCAGCTTATTCCGCTTCCTGAAATCCTTATGTTAGTGTGAATTCTTGCCGAAAGCAGCAGTTGAATGTTTCCATAGTGTAGTGGTTATCACGTTCGCCTCACACGCGAAAGGTCCCCAGTTCAAAACTGGGTGGAAACAATGTGTTGTTATGTACTGCGTTCAGCTGCCAAATACATGCCAGCATAAACAAATCAACTTGTGCTGTTGCCCGTCGTCCACCAATGCCCTTTGACTACTACCTTGGAAAAACGGTGCAAAAGAAACTGGCTTGGAGGGCCAGATTACTGGCTGCCTCGACCTGACATGATGCGCGACAGGATAGGATTTTGACAGCTTTTTCCGCTTCCTGAAATCCTTATGTTAGTGTGAATTCTTGCCGAAAGCAGCAGTTGCCTGTTTCCATAGTGTAGTGGTTATCACGTTCGCCTCACACGCGAAAGGTCCCCAGTTCGAAACTGGGTGGAAACAATGTGTTGTTATGTACTGCGTTCCGCTGCCAAATACATGCCAGCATAAAAAAATCAACTTGTGCTGTTGCCCGTCGTCCACCCATGCCCTTTGAGTACTACCTTGGAAAAACGGTGCAAAAGAAACTGGCTTGGATGGCCAGATTACTGGCTGCCTCGACCTGACATGATGCGCAACAGGATGGGATTTTTTACAGCTTTTTCCGCTTCTTGAAATCCTTATGTTAGTGTGAATTCTTGCCGAAAGCAGCAGTTGCCTGTTTCCATAGTGTAGTGGTTATCACGTTCGCCTAACATGCGAAAGGTCCCCAGTTCGAAACTGGGTGGAAACAATGTGTTGTTATGTAATGCGTTCAGCTGCCAAATACATGCCAGCATAAAAAAATCAACTTGTGCTGTTGCCCGTCGTCCACCCATGCCCTTTGACTACTACCTTGGAAAAACGGTGCAAAAGAAACTGGCTTGGAGGGCCAGATTACTGGCTGCCTCGACCTGACATGATGCGCGACAGGATAGGATTTTGGCAGCTTATTCCGCTTCCTGAAATCCTTATGTTAGTGTGAATTCTTGCCGAAAGCAGCAGTTGCCTGTTTCCATAGTGTAGTGGTTATCACGTTCGCCTCACACGCGGAAGGTCCCCAGTTCGAAACTGGGTGGAAACAATGTGTTGTTATGTACTGCGTTCAGCTGCCAAATACATGCCAGCATAAAAAAATCAACTTGTGCTGTTGTCCGTCGTCCACCCATGCCTTTTGACTACTACCTTGGAAAAACGGTGCAAAAGAAACTGGCTTGGATGGCCAGATTACTGGCTGCCTCGACCTGACATGATGCGCAACAGGATGGGATTTTGACAGCTTTTTCCGCTTCCTGAAATCCTTATGTTAGTGTGAATTCTTGCCGAAAGCAGCAGTTGCCTGTTTCCATAGTGTAGTGGTTATCACGTTCGCCTCACACGCGAAAGGTCCCCAGTTCGAAACTGGGTGGAAACAATGTGTTGTTATGTACTGCGTTCAGCTGCCAAATACATGCCAGCATAAACAAATCAACTTGTGCTGTTGCCCGTCGTCCACCAATGCCCTTTGACTACTACCTTGGAAAAACGGTGCAAAAGAAACTGGCTTGGAGGGCCAGATTACTGGCTGCCTCGACCTGACATGATGCGCGACAGAATAGGATTTTGACAGATTTGTCCGTTTTCTGAAATCCTTATGTTAGTGTGAATTCTTGCCGACAGCAGCAGTTGCCTGTTTCCATAGTGTAGTGGTTATCACGTTCGCCTCACACGCGAAAGGTCCCCAGTTCGAAACTGGGTGGAAACAATGTGTTGTTATGTACTGCGTTCAGCTGCCAAATACATGCCAGCATAAAAAAATCAACTTGTGCTGTTGCCCGTCGTCCACCCATGCCCTTTGACTACTACCTTGGAAAAACGGTGCAAAAGAAACTGGCTTGGATGGCCAGATTACTGGCTGCCTCGACCTGACATGATGCGCAACAGGATGGGATTTTTTACAGCTTTTTCCGCTTCCTGAAATCCTTATGTTAGTGTGAATTCTTGCCGAAAGCAGCAGTTGCCTGTTTCCATAGTGTAGTGGTTATTACGTTTGCCTCACACGCGAAAGGTCCCCACTTCGAAACTGGGTGGAAACAATGTGTTGTTATGTACTGCGTTCAGCTGCCAAATACATGCCAGCATAAAAAAATCAACTTGTGCTTTTGCCCGTCGTCCACCCATGCCCTTTGACTACTACCTTGGAAAAACTGTGCAAAAAAAACTGACTTGGATGGCCAGATTACTGGCTGCCTCAAACTGACTTGATGCGCAAAAGGATGGGATTTTGACAGCTTTTTCCGCTTCCTGAAATCCTTATGTTAGTGTAAATTCTTGCCGAAAGCAGCAGTCGAATGTTTCCATAGTGTAGTGGTTATCACGTTCGCCTCACACGCGAAAGGTCCCCAGTTCGAAACTGGGTGGAAACAATGTGTTGTTATGTACTGCGTTCAGCTGCCAAATACATGCCAGCATAAACAAATCAACTTGTGCTGTTGCCCGTCGTCCACCAATGCCCTTTGACTACTACCTTGGAAAAACGGTGCAAAAGAAACTGGCTTGGAGGGCCAGATTACTGGCTGCCTCGACCTGACATGATGCGCGACAGGATAGGATTTTGACAGCTTTTTCCGCTTCCTGAAATCCTTATGTTAGTGTGAATTCTTGCCGAAAGCAGCAGCTGCCTGTTTCCATAGTGTAGTGGTTATCACGTTGGCCTCACACGCGAAAGGTCCCCAGTTCGAAACTGGGTGGAAACAATGTGTTGTTATGTACTGCGTTCAGCTGCCAAATAAATGCCACCATAAAAAAATCAACTTGTGCTGTTGCCCGTCGTCCACCCATGCCCTTTGACTACTACCTTGGAAAAACGGTGCAAAAGAAACTGGCTTGGATGGACAGATTTCTGGCTGCCTCGACCTGACAGGATGGGATTTTGACAGATTTGTCCGTTTTCTGAAATCCTTATGTTAGTGTGAATTCTTGCCGACAGCAGCAGTTGCCTGTTTCCATAGTGTAGTGGTTATCACGTTCACCTAACACGCGAAAGGTCCCCAGTTCGAAACTGGGTGGAAACAATGTGTTGTTATGTACTGCGTTCAGCTGCCAAATACATGCCAGCATAAAAAAATCAACTTGTGCTGTTGCCCGTCGTCCACCCATGCCCTTTGACTACTACCTTGGAAAAACGGTGCAAAAGAAACTGGCTTGGATGGCCAGATTACTGGCTGCCTCGACCTGACATGATGCGCAACAGGATGGGATTTTGACAGCTTTTTCCGCTTCCTGAAATCCTTATGTTAGTGTGAATTCTTGCCGAAAGCAGCAGTTGCCTTTTTCCATAGTGTAGTGGTTATCACGTTCGCCTCACACGCGAAAGGTCCCCAGTTCGAAACTGGGTGGAAACAATGTGTTGTTATGTACTGCGTTCAGCTGCCAAATACATGCCAGCATGAACAAATCAACTTGTGCTGTTGCCCGTCGTCCACCAATGCCCTTTGACTACTACCTTGGAAAAACGGTGCAAAAGAAACTGGCTTGGATGGCCAGATTACTGGCTGCCTCGACCTGACATGATGCGCAACAGGATGGGATTTTGACAGCTTTTTCCGCTTCCTGAAATCCTTATGTTAGTGTGAATTCTTGCCGAAAGCAGCAGTTGCCTGTTTCCATAGTGCAGTGGTTATCACGTTTGCCTCACACGCGAAAGGTCCCCAATTCGAAACTGGGTGGAAACAATGTGTTGTTATGTACTGCGTTCAGCTGCCAAATACATGCCAGCATAAAATATCAACTTGTGCTGTTGCCCGTCGGCCAACCATGCCCTTTGACTACTACCTTGGAAAAACGGTGCAAAAGAAACTGGCTTGGATGGACAGATTTCTGGCTGCCTCGACCTGACAGGATGGGATTTTGACAGATTTGTCCGTTTTCTGAAATCCTTATTTTAGTGTGAATTCTTGCCGACAGCAGCAGTTGCCTGTTTCCATAGTGTAGTGGTTATCACGTTCGCCTAACACGCGAAAGGTCCCCAGTTCGAAACTGGGTTGAGACAATGTGTTGTTATGTACTGCGTTCAGCTGCCAAATACATGCCAGCATAAAAAAATCAACTTGTGCTGTTGCCCGTCGTCCACCCATGCGCTTTGACTACTACCTTGGAAAAACGGTGCAAAAGAAACTGGCTTGGAGGGCCAGATTACTGGCTGCCTCGACCTGACATGATGCGCGACAGGATAGGATTTTGGCAGCTTATTCCGCTTCCTGAAATCCTTATGTTAGTGTGAATTCTTGCCGAAAGCAGCAGTTGAATGTTTCCATAGTGTAGTGGTTATCACGTTCGCCTCACACGCGAAAGGTCCCCAGTTCAAAACTGGGTGGAAACAATGTGTTGTTATGTACTGCGTTCAGCTGCCAAATACATGCCAGCATAAACAAATCAACTTGTGCTGTTGCCCGTCGTCCACCAATGCCCTTTGACTACTACCTTGGAAAAACGGTGCAAAAGAAACTGGCTTGGAGGGCCAGATTACTGGCTGCCTCGACCTGACATGATGCGCGACAGGATAGGATTTTGACAGCTTTTTCTGCTTCCTGAAATCCTTATGTTAGTGTGAATTCTTGCCGAAAGCAGCAGTTGCCTGTTTCCATAGTGTAGTGGTTATCACGTTCGCCTCACACGCGAAAGGTCCCCAGTTCGAAACTGGGTGGAAACAATGTGTTGTTATGTACTGCGTTCAGCTGCCAAATACATGCCAGCATAAAAAAATCAACTTGTGCTGTTGCCCGTCGTCCACCCATGCCCTTTGAGTACTACCTTGGAAAAACGGTGCAAAAGAAACTGGCTTGGATGGCCAGATTACTGGCTGCCTCGACCTGACATGATGCGCAACAGGATGGGATTTTTTACAGCTTTTTCCGCTTCTTGAAATCCTTATGTTAGTGTGAATTCTTGCCGAAAGCAGCAGTTGCCTGTTTCCATAGTGTAGTGGTTATCACGTTCGCCTAACATGCGAAAGGTCCCCAGTTCGAAACTGGGTGGAAACAATGTGTTGTTATGTACTGCGTTCAGCTGCCAAATACATGCCAGCATAAAAAAATCAACTTGTGCTGTTGCCCGTCGTCCACCCATGCCCTTTGACTACTACCTTGGAAAAACGGTGCAAAAGAAACTGGCTTGGAGGGCCAGATTACTGGCTGCCTCGACCTGACATGATGCGCGACAGGATAGGATTTTGGCAGCTTATTCCGCTTCCTGAAATCCTTATGTTAGTGTGAATTCTTGCCGAAAGCAGCAGTTGCCTGTTTCCATAGTGTAGTGGTTATCACGTTCGCCTCACACGCGGAAGGTCCCCAGTTCGAAACTGGGTGGAAACAATGTGTTGTTATGTACTGCGTTCAGCTGCCAAATACATGCCAGCATAAAAAAATCAACTTGTGCTGTTGTCCGTCGTCCACCCATGCCTTTTGACTACTACCTTGGAAAAACGGTGCAAAAGAAACTGGCTTGGATGGCCAGATTACTGGCTGCCTCGACCTGACATGATGCGCAACAGGATGGGATTTTGACAGCTTTTTCCGCTTCCTGAAATCCTTATGTTAGTGTGAATTCTTGCCGAAAGCAGCAGTTGCCTGTTTCCATAGTGCAGTGGTTATCACGTTTGCCTCACACGCGAAAGGTCCCCACTTCGAAACTGGGTGGAAACAATGTGTTGTTATGTACTGCGTTCAGCTGCCAAATACATGCCAGCATAAAATATCAACTTGTGCTGTTGCCCGTCGGCCAACCATGCCCTTTGACTACTACCTTGGAAAAACGGTGCAAAAGAAACTGGCTTGGATGGACAGATTTCTGGCTGCCTCGACCTGACAGGATGGGATTTTGACAGATTTGTCCGTTTTCTGAAATCCTTATGTTAGTGTGAATTCTTGCCGACAGCAGCAGTTGCCTGTTTCCATAGTGTAGTGGTTATCACGTTCACCTAACACGCGAAAGGTCCCCAGTTCGAAACTGGGTGGAAACAATGTGTTGTTATGTACTGCGTTCAGCTGCCAAATACATGCCAGCATAAAAAAATCAACTTGTGCTGTTGCCCGTCGTCCACCCATGCCCTTTGACTACTACCTTGGAAAAACGGTGCAAAAGAAACTGGCTTGGAGGGCCAGATTACTGGCTGCCTCGACCTGACATGATGCGCGACAGGATTGGATTTTGGCAGCTTATTCCGCTTCCTGAAATCCTTATGTTAGTGTGAATTCTTGCCGAAAGCAGCAGTTGCCTGTTTCCATAGTGTAGTGGTTATCACGTTCGCCTCACACGCGAAAGGTCCCCAGTTCGAAACTGGGTGGAAACAATGTGTTGTTATGTACTGCGTTCAGCTGCCAAACACATGCCAGCATAAAAAAATCAACTTGTGCTTTTGCCCGTCGTCCACCCATGCCCTTTGACTACTACCTTGGAAAAACGGTGCAAAAGAAACTGGCTTGGATGGCCAGATTACTGGCTGCCTCGACCTGACATGATGCGCGACAGGATAGGATTTTGGCAGCTTATTCCGCTTCCTGAAATCCTTATGTTAGTGTGAATTCTTGCCGAAAGCAGCAGTGGAATGTTTCCATAGTGTAGTGGTTATCACGTTCGCCTCACACGCGAAAGGTCCCCAGTTCGAAACTGGGTGGAAACAATGTGTTGTTATGTACTGCGTTCAGCTGCCAAATACATGCCAGCATAAACAAATCAACTTGTGCTGTTGCCCGTCGTCCACCAATGCCCTTTGACTACTACCTTGGAAAAACGGTGCAAAAGAAACTGGCTTGGAGGGCCAGATTACTGGCTGCCTCGACCTGACATGATGCGCGACAGGATAGGATTTTGACAGCTTTTTCCGCTTCCTGAAATCCTTATGTTAGTGTGAATTCTTGCCGAAAGCAGCAGTTGCCTGTTTCCATAGTGTAGTGGTTATCACGTTCGCCTCACACGCGAAAGGTCCCCAGTTCGAAACTGGGTGGAAACAATGTGTTGTTATGTACTGCGTTCAGCTGCCAAATACATGCCAGCATAAACAAATCAACTTGTGCTGTTGCCCGTCGTCCACCAATGCCCTTTGACTACTACCTTGGAAAAACGGTGCAAAAGAAACTGGCTTGGAGGGCCAGATTACTGGCTGCCTCGACCTGACATGATGCGCGACAGGATAGGATTTTGACAGATTTGTCCGTTTTCTGAAATCCTTATGTTAGTGTGAATTCTTGCCGACAGCAGCAGTTGCTTGTTTCCATAGTGTAGTGGTTATCACGTTCGCCTCACACGCGAAAGGTCCCCAGTTCGAAACTGGGTGGAAACAATGTGTTGTTATGTACTGCGTTCAGCTGCCAAATACATGCCAGCATAAAAAAATCAACTTGTGCTGTTGCCCGTCGTCCACCCATGCCCTTTGACTACTACCTTGGAAAAACGGTGCAAAAGAAACTGGCTTTGATGGCCAGATTACTGGCTGCCTCGACCTGACATGATGCGCAACAGGATGGGATTTTTTACAGCTTTTTCCGCTTCCTGAAATCCTTATGTTAGTGTGAATTCTTGCCGAAAGCAGCAGTTGCCTGTTTCCATAGTGTAGTGGTTATTACGTTTGCCTCACACGCGAAAGGTCCCCACTTCGAAACTGGGTGGAAACAATGTGTTGTTATGTACTGCGTTCAGCTGCCAAATACATGCCAGCATAAAAAAATCAACTTGTGCTTTTGCCCGTCGTCCACCCATGCCCTTTGACTACTACCTTGGAAAAACTGTGCAAAAAAAACTGACTTGGATGGCCAGATTACTGGCTGCCTCAAACTGACTTGATGCGCAAAAGGATGGGATTTTGACAGCTTTTTCCGCTTCCTGAAATCCTTATGTTAGTGTAAATTCTTGCCGAAAGCAGCAGTCGAATGTTTCCATAGTGTAGTGGTTATCACGTTCGCCTCACACGCGAAAGGTCCCCAGTTCGAAACTGGGTGGAAACAATGTGTTGTTATGTACTGCGTTCAGCTGCCAAATACATGCCAGCATAAACAAATCAACTTGTGCTGTTGCCCGTCGTCCACCAATGCCCTTTGACTACTACCTTGGAAAAACGGTGCAAAAGAAACTGGCTTGGAGGGCCAGATTACTGGCTGCCTCGACCTGACATGATGCGCGACAGGATAGGATTTTGACAGCTTTTTCCGCTTCCTGAAATCCTTATGTTAGTGTGAATTCTTGCCGAAAGCAGCAGCTGCCTGTTTCCATAGTGTAGTGGTTATCACGTTGGCCTCACACGCGAAAGGTCCCCAGTTCGAAACTGGGTGGAAACAATGTGTTGTTATGTACTGCGTTCAGCTGCCAAATAAATGCCACCATAAAAAAATCAACTTGTGCTGTTGCCCGTCGTCCACCCATGCCCTTTGACTACTACCTTGGAAAAACGGTGCAAAAGAAACTGGCTTGGATGGCCAGATTACTGGCTGCCTCGACCTGACATGATGCGCAACAGGATGGGATTTTGACAGCTTTTTCCGCTTCCTGAAATCCTTATGTTAGTGTGAATTCTTGCCGAAAGCAGCAGTTGCCTTTTTCCATAGTGTAGTGGTTATCACGTTCGCCTCACACGCGAAAGGTCCCCAGTTCGAAACTGGGTGGAAACAATGTGTTGTTATGTACTGCGTTCAGCTGCCAAATACATGCCAGCATGAACAAATCAACTTGTGCTGTTGCCCGTCGTCCACCAATGCCCTTTGACTACTACCTTGGAAAAACGGTGCAAAAGAAACTGGCTTGGATGGCCAGATTACTGGCTGCCTCGACCTGACATGATGCGCAACAGGATGGGATTTTGACAGCTTTTTCCGCTTCCTGAAATCCTTATGTTAGTGTGAATTCTTGCCGAAAGCAGCAGTTGCCTGTTTCCATAGTGCAGTGGTTATCACGTTTGCCTCACACGCGAAAGGTCCCCACTTCGAAACTGGGTGGAAACAATGTGTTGTTATGTACTGCGTTCAGCTGCCAAATACATGCCAGCATAAAATATCAACTTGTGCTGTTGCCCGTCGGCCAACCATGCCCTTTGACTACTACCTTGGAAAAACGGTGCAAAAGAAACTGGCTTGGATGGACAGATTTCTGGCTGCCTCGACCTGACAGGATGGGATTTTGACAGATTTGTCCGTTTTCTGAAATCCTTATTTTAGTGTGAATTCTTGCCGACAGCAGCAGTTGCCTGTTTCCATAGTGTAGTGGTTATCACGTTCGCCTAACACGCGAAAGGTCCCCAGTTCGAAACTGGGTTGAAACAATGTGTTGTTATGTACTGCGTTCAGCTGCCAAATACATGCCAGCATAAAAAAATCAACTTGTGCTGTTGCCCGTCGTCCACCCATGCGCTTTGACTACTACCTTGGAAAAACGGTGCAAAAGAAACTGGCTTGGAGGGCCAGATTACTGGCTGCCTCGACCTGACATGATGCGCGACAGGATAGGATTTTGGCAGCTTATTCCGCTTCCTGAGATCCTTATGTTAGTGTGAATTCTTGCCGAAAGCAGCAGTTGAATGTTTCCATAGTGTAGTGGTTATCACGTTCGCCTCACACGCGAAAGGTCCCCAGTTCAAAACTGGGTGGAAACAATGTGTTGTTATGTACTGCGTTCAGCTGCCAAATACATGCCAGCATAAACAAATCAACTTGTGCTGTTGCCCGTCGTCCACCAATGCCCTTTGACTACTACCTTGGAAAAACGGTGCAAAAGAAACTGGCTTGGAGGGCCAGATTACTGGCTGCCTCGACCTGACATGATGCGCGACAGGATAGGATTTTGACAGCTTTTTCCGCTTCCTGAAATCCTTATGTTAGTGTGAATTCTTGCCGAAAGCAGCAGTTGCCTGTTTCCATAGTGTAGTGGTTATCACGTTCGCCTCACACGCGAAAGGTCCCCAGTTCGAAACTGGGTGGAAACAATGTGTTGTTATGTACTGCGTTCAGCTGCCAAATACATGCCAGCATAAAAAAATCAACTTGTGCTGTTGCCCGTCGTCCACCCATGCCCTTTGAGTACTACCTTGGAAAAACGGTGCAAAAGAAACTGGCTTGCATGGCCAGATTACTGGCTGCCTCGACCTGACATGATGCGCAACAGGATGGGATTTTTTACAGCTTTTTCCGCTTCTTGAAATCCTTATGTTAGTGTGAATTCTTGCCGAAAGCAGCAGTTGCCTGTTTCCATAGTGTAGTGGTTATCACGTTCGCCTAACATGCGAAAGGTCCCCAGTTCGAAACTGGGTGGAAACAATGTGTTGTTATGTACTGCGTTCAGCTGCCAAATACATGCCAGCATAAAAAAATCAACTTGTGCTGTTGCCCGTCGTCCACCCATGCCCTTTGACTACTACCTTGGAAAAACGGTGCAAAAGAAACTGGCTTGGAGGGCCAGATTACTGGCTGCCTCGACCTGACATGATGCGCGACAGGATAGGATTTTGGCAGCTTATTCCGCTTCCTGAAATCCTTATGTTAGTGTGAATTCTTGCCGAAAGCAGCAGTTGCCTGTTTCCATAGTGTAGTGGTTATCACGTTCGCCTCACACGCGGAAGGTCCCCAGTTCGAAACTGGGTGGAAACAATGTGTTGTTATGTACTGCGTTCAGCTGCCAAATACATGCCAGCATAAAAAAATCAACTTGTGCTGTTGTCCGTCGTCCACACATGCCTTTTGACTACTAATTTGGAAAAACGGTGCAAAAGAAACTGGCTTGGATGGCCAGATTACTGGCTGCCTCGACCTGACATGATGCGCAACAGGATGGGATTTTGACAGCTTTTTCCGCTTCCTGAAATCCTTATGTTAGTGTGAATTCTTGCCGAAAGCAGCAGTTGCCTGTTTCCATAGTGTAGTGGTTATCACGTTCGCCTCACACGCGAAAGGTCCCCAGTTCGAAACTGGGTGGAAACAATGTGTTGTTATGTACTGCGTTCAGCTGCCAAATACATGCCAGCATAAACAAATCAACTTGTGCTGTTGCCCGTCGTCCACCAATGCCCTTTGACTACTACCTTGGAAAAACGGTGCAAAAGAAACTGGCTTGGAGGGCCAGATTACTGGCTGCCTCGACCTGACATGATGCGCGACAGGATAGGATTTTGACAGATTTGTCCGTTTTCTGAAATCCTTATGTTAGTGTGAATTCTTGCCGACAGCAGCAGTTGCCTGTTTCCATAGTGTAGTGGTTATCACGTTCGCCTCACACGCGAAAGGTCCCCAGTTCGAAACTGGGTGGAAACAATGTGTTGTTATGTACTGCGTTCAGCTGCCAAATACATGCCAGCATAAAAAAATCAACTTGTGCTGTTGCCCGTCGTCCACCCATGCCCTTTGACTACTACCTTGGAAAAACGGTGCAAAAGAAACTGGCTTGGATGGCCAGATTACTGGCTGCCTCGACCTGACATGATGCGCAACAGGATGGGATTTTTTACAGCTTTTTCCGCTTCCTGAAATCCTTATGTTAGTGTGAATTCTTGCCGAAAGCAGCAGTTGCCTGTTTCCATAGTGTAGTGGTTATTACGTTTGCCTCACACGCGAAAGGTCCCCACTTCGAAACTGGGTGGAAACAATGTGTTGTTATGTACTGCGTTCAGCTGCCAAATACATGCCAGCATAAAAAAATCAACTTGTGCTTTTGCCCGTCGTCCACCCATGCCCTTTGACTACTACCTTGGAAAAACTGTGCAAAAAAAACTGACTTGGATGGCCAGATTACTGGCTGCCTCAAACTGACTTGATGCGCAAAAGGATGGGATTTTGACAGCTTTTTCCGCTTCCTGAAATCCTTATGTTAGTGTAAATTCTTGCCGAAAGCAGCAGTCGAATGTTTCCATAATGTAGTGGTTATCACGTTCGCCTCACACGCGAAAGGTCCCCAGTTCGAAACTGGGTGGAAACAATGTGTTGTTATGTACTGCGTTCAGCTGCCAAATACATGCCAGCATAAACAAATCAACTTGTGCTGTTGCCCGTCGTCCACCAATGCCCTTTGACTACTACCTTGGAAAAACGGTGCAAAAGAAACTGGCTTGGAGGGCCAGATTACTGGCTGCCTCGACCTGACATGATGCGCGACAGGATAGGATTTTGACAGCTTTTTCCGCTTCCTGAAATCCTTATGTTAGTGTGAATTCTTGCCGAAAGCAGCAGCTGCCTGTTTCCATAGTGTAGTGGTTATCACGTTGGCCTCACACGCGAAAGGTCCCCAGTTCGAAACTGGGTGGAAACAATGTGTTGTTATGTACTGCGTTCAGCTGCCAAATAAATGCCACCATAAAAAAATCAACTTGTGCTGTTGCCCGTCGTCCACCCATGCCCTTTGACTACTACCTTGGAAAAACGGTGCAAAAGAAACTGGCTTGGATGGCCAGATTACTGGCTGCCTCGACCTGACATGATGCGCAACAGGATGGGATTTTGACAGCTTTTTCCGCTTCCTGAAATCCTTATGTTAGTGTGAATTCTTGCCGAAAGCAGCAGTTGCCTTTTTCCATAGTGTAGTGGTTATCACGTTCGCCTCACACGCGAAAGGTCCCCAGTTCGAAACTGGGTGGAAACAATGTGTTGTTATGTACTGCGTTCAGCTGCCAAATACATGCCAGCATGAACAAATCAACTTGTGCTGTTGCCCGTCGTCCACCAATGCCCTTTGACTACTACCTTGGAAAAACGGTGCAAAAGAAACTGGCTTGGATGGCCAGATTACTGGCTGCCTCGACCTGACATGATGCGCAACAGGATGGGATTTTGACAGCTTTTTCCGCTTCCTGAAATCCTTATGTTAGTGTGAATTCTTGCCGAAAGCAGCAGTTGCCTGTTTCCATAGTGCAGTGGTTATCACGTTTGCCTCACACGCGAAAGGTCCCCAATTCGAAACTGGGTGGAAACAATGTGTTGTTATGTACTGCGTTCAGCTGCCAAATACATGCCAGCATAAAATATCAACTTGTGCTGTTGCCCGTCGGCCAACCATGCCCTTTGACTACTACCTTGGAAAAACGGTGCAAAAGAAACTGGCTTGGATGGACAGATTTCTGGCTGCCTCGACCTGACAGGATGGGATTTTGACAGATTTGTCCGTTTTCTGAAATCCTTATTTTAGTGTGAATTCTTGCCGACAGCAGCAGTTGCCTGCTTCCATAGTGTAGTGGTTATCACGTTCGCCTAACACGCGAAAAGTCCCCAGTTCGAAACTGGGTTGAAACAATGTGTTGTTATGTACTGCGTTCAGCTGCCAAATACATGCCAGCATAAAAAAATCAACTTGTGCTGTTGCCCGTCGTCCACCCATGCGCTTTGACTACTACCTTGGAAAAACGGTGCAAAAGAAACTGGCTTGGAGGGCCAGATTACTGGCTGCCTCGACCTGACATGATGCGCGACAGGATAGGATTTTGGCAGCTTATTCCGCTTCCTGAAATCCTTATGTTAGTGTGAATTCTTGCCGAAAGCAGCAGTTGAATGTTTCCATAGTGTAGTGGTTATCACGTTCGCCTCACACGCGAAAGGTCCCCAGTTCAAAACTGGGTGGAAACAATGTGTTGTTATGTACTGCGTTCAGCTGCCAAATACATGCCAGCATAAACAAATCAACTTGTGCTGTTGCCCGTCGTCCACCAATGCCCTTTGACTACTACCTTGGAAAAACGGTGCAAAAGAAACTGGCTTGGAGGGCCAGATTACTGGCTGCCTCGACCTGACATGATGCGCGACAGGATAGGATTTTGACAGCTTTTTCCGCTTCCTGAAATCCTTATGTTAGTGTGAATTCTTGCCGAAAGCAGCAGCTGCCTGTTTCCATAGTGTAGTGGTTATCACGTTGGCCTCACACGCGAAAGGTCCCCAGTTCGAAACTGGGTGGAAACAATGTGTTGTTATGTACTGCGTTCAGCTGCCAAATAAATGCCACCATAAAAAAATCAACTTGTGCTGTTGCCCGTCGTCCACCCATGCCCTTTGACTACTACCTTGGAAAAACGGTGCAAAAGAAACTGGCTTGGATGGCCAGATTACTGGCTGCCTCGACCTGACATGATGCGCAACAGGATGGGATTTTGACAGCTTTTTCCGCTTCCTGAAATCCTTATGTTAGTGTGAATTCTTGCCGAAAGCAGCAGTTGCCTTTTTCCATAGTGTAGTGGTTATCACGTTCGCCTCACACGCGAAAGGTCCCCAGTTCGAAACTGGGTGGAAACAATGTGTTGTTATGTACTGCGTTCAGCTGCCAAATACATGCCAGCATGAACAAATCAACTTGTGCTGTTGCCCGTCGTCCACCAATGCCCTTTGACTACTACCTTGGAAAAACGGTGCAAAAGAAACTGGCTTGGATGGCCAGATTACTGGCTGCCTCGACCTGACATGATGCGCAACAGGATGGGATTTTGACAGCTTTTTCCGCTTCCTGAAATCCTTATGTTAGTGTGAATTCTTGCCGAAAGCAGCAGTTGCCTGTTTCCATAGTGCAGTGGTTATCACGTTTGCCTCACACGCGAAAGGTCCCCAATTCGAAACTGGGTGGAAACAATGTGTTGTTATGTACTGCGTTCAGCTGCCAAATACATGCCAGCATAAAATATCAACTTGTGCTGTTGCCCGTCGGCCAACCATGCCCTTTGACTACTACCTTGGAAAAACGGTGCAAAAGAAACTGGCTTGGATGGACAGATTTCTGGCTGCCTCGACCTGACAGGATGGGATTTTGACAGATTTGTCCGTTTTCTGAAATCCTTATTTTAGTGTGAATTCTTGCCGAAAGCAGCAGTTGAATGTTTCCATAGTGTAGTGGTTATCACGTTCGCCTCACACGCGAAAGGTCCCCAGTTCAAAACTGGGTGGAAACAATGTGTTGTTATGTACTGCGTTCAGCTGCCAAATACATGCCAGCATAAACAAATCAACTTGTGCTGTTGCCCGTCGTCCACCAATGCCCTTTGACTACTACCTTGGAAAAACGGTGCAAAAGAAACTGGCTTGGAGGGCCAGATTACTGGCTGCCTCGACCTGACATGATGCGCGACAGGATAGGATTTTGACAGCTTTTTCTGCTTCCTGAAATCCTTATGTTAGTGTGAATTCTTGCCGAAAGCAGCAGTTGCCTGTTTCCATAGTGTAGTGGTTATCACGTTCGCCTCACACGCGAAAGGTCCCCAGTTCGAAACTGGGTGGAAACAATGTGTTGTTATGTACTGCGTTCAGCTGCCAAATACATGCCAGCATAAAAAAATCAACTTGTGCTGTTGCCCGTCGTCCACCCATGCCCTTTGAGTACTACCTTGGAAAAACGGTGCAAAAGAAACTGGCTTGGATGGCCAGATTACTGGCTGCCTCGACCTGACATGATGCGCAACAGGATGGGATTTTTTACAGCTTTTTCCGCTTCTTGAAATCCTTATGTTAGTGTGAATTCTTGCCGAAAGCAGCAGTTGCCTGTTTCCATAGTGTAGTGGTTATCACGTTCGCCTAACATGCGAAAGGTCCCCAGTTCGAAACTGGGTGGAAACAATGTGTTGTTATGTACTGCGTTCAGCTGCCAAATACATGCCAGCATAAAAAAATCAACTTGTGCTGTTGCCCGTCGTCCACCCATGCCCTTTGACTACTACCTTGGAAAAACGGTGCAAAAGAAACTGGCTTGGAGGGCCAGATTACTGGCTGCCTCGACCTGACATGATGCGCGACAGGATAGGATTTTGGCAGCTTATTCCGCTTCCTGAAATCCTTATGTTAGTGTGAATTCTTGCCGAAAGCAGCAGTTGCCTGTTTCCATAGTGTAGTGGTTATCACGTTCGCCTCACACGCGGAAGGTCCCCAGTTCGAAACTGGGTGGAAACAATGTGTTGTTATGTACTGCGTTCAGCTGCCAAATACATGCCAGCATAAAAAAATCAACTTGTGCTGTTGTCCGTCGTCCACCCATGCCTTTTGACTACTACCTTGGAAAAACGGTGCAAAAGAAACTGGCTTGGATGGCCAGATTACTGGCTGCCTCGACCTGACATGATGCGCAACAGGATGGGATTTTGACAGCTTTTTCCGCTTCCTGAAATCCTTATGTTAGTGTGAATTCTTGCCGAAAGCAGCAGTTGCCTGTTTCCATAGTGCAGTGGTTATCACGTTTGCCTCACACGCGAAAGGTCCCCACTTCGAAACTGGGTGGAAACAATGTGTTGTTATGTACTGCGTTCAGCTGCCAAATACATGCCAGCATAAAATATCAACTTGTGCTGTTGCCCGTCGGCCAACCATGCCCTTTGACTACTACCTTGGAAAAACGGTGCAAAAGAAACTGGCTTGGATGGACAGATTTCTGGCTGCCTCGACCTGACAGGATGGGATTTTGACAGATTTGTCCGTTTTCTGAAATCCTTATGTTAGTGTGAATTCTTGCCGACAGCAGCAGTTGCCTGTTTCCATAGTGTAGTGGTTATCACGTTCGCCTAACACGCGAAAGGTCCCCAGTTGGAAACTGGGTGGAAACAATGTGTTGTTATGTACTGCGTTCAGCTGCCAAATACATGCCAGCATAAAAAAATCAACTTGTGCTGTTGCCCGTCGTCCACCCATGCCCTTTGACTACTACCTTGGAAAAACGGTGCAAAAGAAACTGGCTTGGAGGGCCAGATTACTGGCTGCCTCGACCTGACATGATGCGCGACAGGATTGGATTTTGGCAGCTTATTCCGCTTCCTGAAATCCTTATGTTAGTGTGAATTCTTGCCGAAAGCAGCAGTTGCCTGTTTCCATAGTGTAGTGGTTATCACGTTCGCCTCACACGCGAAAGGTCCCCAGTTCGAAACTGGGTGGAAACAATGTGTTGTTATGTACTGCGTTCAGCTGCCAAACACATGCCAGCATAAAAAAATCAACTTGTGCTTTTGCCCGTCGTCCACCCATGCCCTTTGACTACTACCTTGGAAAAACGGTGCAAAAGAAACTGGCTTGGATGGCCAGATTACTGGCTGCCTCGACCTGACATGATGCGCGACAGGATAGGATTTTGGCAGCTTATTCCGCTTCCTGAAATCCTTATGTTAGTGTGAATTCTTGCCGAAAGCAGCAGTTGAATGTTTCCATAGTGTAGTGGTTATCACGTTCGCCTCACACGCGAAAGGTCCCCAGTTCGAAACTGGGTGGAAACAATGTGTTGTTATGTACTGCGTTCAGCTGCCAAATACATGCCAGCATAAACAAATCAACTTGTGCTGTTGCCCGTCGTCCACCAATGCCCTTTGACTACTACCTTGGAAAAACGGTGCAAAAGAAACTGGCTTGGAGGGCCAGATTACTGGCTGCCTCGACCTGACATGATGCGCGACAGGATAGGATTTTGACAGCTTTTTCCGCTTCCTGAAATCCTTATGTTAGTGTGAATTCTTGCCGAAAGCAGCAGTTGCCTGTTTCCATAGTGTAGTGGTTATCACGTTCGCCTCACACGCGAAAGGTCCCCAGTTCGAAACTGGGTGGAAACAATGTGTTGTTATGTACTGCGTTCAGCTGCCAAATACATGCCAGCATTAAAAAATCAACTTGTGCTGTTGCCCGTCGTCCACCCATGCCCTTTGAGTACTACCTTGGAAAAACGGTGCAAAAGAAACTGGCTTGGATGGCCAGATTACTGGCTGCCTCGACCTGACATGATGCGCAACAG
The DNA here is from genome assembly GCA_027475355.1 of Coilia nasus. NCBI lineage: Eukaryota > Metazoa > Chordata > Actinopteri > Clupeiformes > Engraulidae > Coilia > Coilia nasus. Next base: position 31,294,685 of record CM050198.1, read on the forward strand.
GATGGGATTTTGACAGCTTTTTCCGCTTCCTGAAATCCTTATGTTAGTGTGAATTCTTGCCGAAAGCAGCAGTTGCCTGTTTCCATAGTGCAGTGGTTATCACGTTTGCCTCACACGCGAAAGGTCCCCACTTCGAAACTGGGTGGAAACAATGTGTTGTTATGTACTGCGTTCAGCTGCCAAATACATGCCAGCATAAAATATCAACTTGTGCTGTTGCCCGTCGGCCAACCATGCCCTTTGACTACTACCTTGGAAAAACGGTGCAAAAGAAACTGGCTTGGATGGACAGATTTCTGGCTGCCTCGACCTGACAGGATGGGATTTTGACAGATTTGTCCGTTTTCTGAAATCCTTATGTTAGTGTGAATTCTTGCCGACAGCAGCAGTTGCCTGTTTCCATAGTGTAGTGGTTATCACGTTCGCCTAACACGCGAAAGGTCCCCAGTTCGAAACTGGGTGGAAACAATGTGTTGTTATGTACTGCGTTCAGCTGCCAAATACATGCCAGCATAAAAAAATCAACTTGTGCTGTTGCCCGTCGTCCACCCATGCCCTTTGACTACTACCTTGGAAAAACGGTGCAAAAGAAACTGGCTTGGAGGGCCAGATTACTGGCTGCCTCGACCTGACATGATGCGCGACAGGATTGGATTTTGGCAGCTTATTCCGCTTCCTGAAATCCTTATGTTAGTGTGAATTCTTGCCGAAAGCAGCAGTTGCCTGTTTCCATAGTGTAGTGGTTATCACGTTCGCCTCACACGCGAAAGGTCCCCAGTTCGAAACTGGGTGGAAACAATGTGTTGTTATGTACTGCGTTCAGCTGCCAAACACATGCCAGCATAAAAAAATCAACTTGTGCTTTTGCCCGTCGTCCACCCATGCCCTTTGACTACTACCTTGGAAAAACGGTGCAAAAGAAACTGGCTTGGATGGCCAGATTACTGGCTGCCTCGACCTGACATGATGCGCGACAGGATAGGATTTTGGCAGCTTATTCCGCTTCCTGAAATCCTTATGTTAGTGTGAATTCTTGCCGAAAGCAGCAGTTGAATGTTTCCATAGTGTAGTGGTTATCACGTTCGCCTCACACGCGAAAGGTCCCCAGTTCGAAACTGGGTGGAAACAATGTGTTGTTATGTACTGCGTTCAGCTGCCAAATACATGCCAGCATAAACAAATCAACTTGTGCTGTTGCCCGTCGTCCACCAATGCCCTTTGACTACTACCTTGGAAAAACGGTGCAAAAGAAACTGGCTTGGAGTGCCAGATTACTGGCTGCCTCGACCTGACATGATGCGCGACAGGATAGGATTTTGACAGCTTTTTCCGCTTCCTGAAATCCTTATGTTAGTGTGAATTCTTGCCGAAAGCAGCAGTTGCCTGTTTCCATAGTGTAGTGGTTATCACGTTCGCCTCACACGCGAAAGGTCCCCAGTTCGAAACTGGGTGGAAACAATGTGTTGTTATGTACTGCGTTCAGCTGCCAAATACATGCCAGCATTAAAAAATCAACTTGTGCTGTTGCCCGTCGTCCACCCATGCCCTTTGAGTACTACCTTGGAAAAACGGTGCAAAAGAAACTGGCTTGGATGGCCAGATTACTGGCTGCCTCGACCTGACATGATGCGCAACAGGATGGGATTTTTTACAGCTTTTTCCGCTTCTTGAAATCCTTATGTTAGTGTGAATTCTTGCCGAAAGCAGCAGTTGCCTGTTTCCATAGTGTAGTGGTTATCACGTTCGCCTAACACGCGAAAGGTCCCCAGTTCGAAACTGGGTGGAAACAATGTGTTGTTATGTACTGCGTTCAGCTGCCAAATACATGCCAGCATAAAAAAATCAACTTGTGCTGTTGCCCGTCGTCCACCCATGCCCTTTGACTACTACCTTGGAAAAACGGTGCAAAAGAAACTGGCTTGGAGGGCCAGATTACTGGCTGCCTCGACCTGACATGATGCGCGACAGGATAGGATTTTGGCAGCTTATTCCGCTTCCTGAAATCCTTATGTTAGTGTGAATTCTTGCCGAAAGCAGCAGTTGCCTGTTTCCATAGTGTAGTGGTTATCACATTCGCCTCACACGCGGAAGGTCCCCAGTTCGAAACTGGGTGGAAACAATGTGTTGTTATGTACTGCGTTCAGCTGCCAAATACATGCCAGCATAAAAAAATCAACTTGTGCTGTTGCCCGTCGTCCACCCATGCCTTTTGACTACTACCTTGGAAAAACGGTGCAAAAGAAACTGGCTTTGATGGCCAGATTACTGGCTGCCTCGACCTGACATGATGCGCAACAGGATGGGATTTTGACAGCTTTTTCCGCTTCCTGAAATCCTTATGTTAGTGTGAATTCTTGCCGAAAGCAGCAGTTGCCTGTTTCCATAGTGCAGTGGTTATCACGTTTGCCTCACACGCGAAAGGTCCCCACTTCGAAACTGGGTGGAAACAATGTGTTGTTATGTACTGCGTTCAGCTGCCAAATACATGCCAGCATAAAATATCAACTTGTGCTGTTGCCCGTCGGCCAACCATGCCCTTTGACTACTACCTTGGAAAAACGGTGCAAAAGAAACTGGCTTGGATGGACAGATTTCTGGCTGCCTCGACCTGACAGGATGGATTTTGACAGATTTGTCCGTTTTCTGAAATCCTTATGTTAGTGTGAATTCTTGCCGACAGCAGCAGTTGCCTGTTTCCATAGTGTAGTGGTTATCACGTTCGCCTAACACGCGAAAGGTCCCCAGTTCGAAACTGGGTGGAAACAATGTGTTGTTATGTACTGCGTTCAGCTGCCAAATACATGCCAGCATAAAAAAATCAACTTGTGCTGTTGCCCGTCGTCCACCCATGCCCTTTGACTACTACCTTGGAAAAACGGTGCAAAAGAAACTGGCTTGGATGGCCAGATTACTGGCTGCCTCGACCTGACATGATGCGCAACAGGATGGGATTTTTTACAGCTTTTTCCGCTTCTTGAAATCCTTATGTTAGTGTGAATTCTTGCCGAAAGCAGCAGTTGCCTGTTTCCATAGTGTAGTGGTTATCACGTTCGCCTAACATGCGAAAGGTCCCCAGTTCGAAACTGGGTGGAAACAATGTGTTGTTATGTACTGCGTTCAGCTGCCAAATACATGCCAGCATAAAAAAATCAACTTGTGCTGTTGCCCGTCGTCAACCCATGCCCTTTGACTACTACCTTGGAAAAACGGTGCAAAAGAAACTGGCTTGGAGGGCCAGATTACTGGCTGCCTCGACCTGACATGATGCGCGACAGGATAGGATTTTGGCAGCTTATTCCGCTTCCTGAAATCCTTATGTTAGTGTGAATTCTTGCCGAAAGCAGCAGTTGCCTGTTTCCATAGTGTAGTGGTTATCACGTTCGCCTCACACGCGGAAGGTCCCCAGTTCGAAACTGGGTGGAAACAATGTGTTGTTATGTACTGCGTTCAGCTGCCAAATACATGCCAGCATAAAAAAATCAACTTGTGCTGTTGTCCGTCGTCCACCCTTGCCTTTTGACTACTACCTTGGAAAAACGGTGCAAAAGAAACTGGCTTGGATTGCCAGATTACTGGCTGCCTCGACCTGACATGATGCGCAACAGGATGGGATTTTGACAGCTTTTTCCGCTTCCTGAAATCCTTATGTTAGTGTGAATTCTTGCCGAAAGCAGCAGTTGCCTGTTTCCATAGTGCAGTGGTTATCACGTTTGCCTCACACGCGAAAGGTCCCCACTTCGAAACTGGGTGGAAACAATGTGTTGTTATGTACTGCGTTCAGCTGCCAAATACATGCCAGCATAAAATATCAACTTGTGCTGTTGCCCGTCGGCCAACCATGCCCTTTGACTACTACCTTGGAAAAACGGTGCAAAAGAAACTGGCTTGGATGGACAGATTTCTGGCTGCCTCGACCTGACAGGATGGGATTTTGACAGATTTGTCCGTTTTCTGAAATCCTTATGTTAGTGTGAATTCTTGCCAACAGCAGCAGTTGCCTGTTTCCATAGTGTAGTGGTTATCACGTTCGCCTAACACGCGAAAGGTCCCCAGTTCGAAACTGGGTGGAAACAATGTGTTGTTATGTACTGCGTTCAGCTGCCAAATACATGCCAGCATAAAAGAATCAACTTGTGCTGTTGCCCGTCGTCCACCCATGCCCTTTGACTACTACCTTGGAAAAACGGTGCAAAAGAAACTGGCTTGGAGGGCCAGATTACTGGCTGCCTCGACCTGACATGATGCGCGACAGGATTGGATTTTGGCAGCTTATTCCGCTTCCTGAAATCCTTATGTTAGTGTGAATTCTTGCCGAAAGCAGCAGTTTCCTGTTTCCATAGTGTAGTGGTTATCACGTTCGCCTCACACGCGAAAGGTCCCCAGTTCGAAACTGGGTGGAAACAATGTGTTGTTATGTACTGCGTTCAGCTGCCAAACACATGCCAGCATAAAAAAATCAACTTGTGCTTTTGCCCGTCGTCCACCCATGCCCTTTGACTACTACCTTGGAAAAACGGTGCAAAAGAAACTGGCTTGGATGGCCAGATTACTGGCTGCCTCGACCTGACATGATGCGCGACAGGATAGGATTTTGGCAGCTTATTCCGCTTCCTGAAATCCTTATGTTAGTGTGAATTCTTGCCGAAAGCAGCAGTTGCCTGTTTCCATAGTGTAGTGGTTATCACGTTCGCCTCACACGCGAAAGGTCCCCAGTTCGACACTGGGTGGAAACAATGTGTTGTTATGTACTGCGTTCAGCTGCCAAATACATGCCAGCATTAAAAAATCAACTTGTGCTGTTGCCCGTCGTCCACCCATGCCCTTTGAGTACTACTTTGGAAAAACGGTGCAAAAGAAACTGGCTTGGATGGCCAGATTACTGGCTGCCTCGACCTGACATGATGCGCAACAGGATGGGATTTTGACAGCTTTTTCCGCTTCCTGAAATCCTTATGTTAGTGTGAATTCTTGCCGAAAGCAGCAGTTGCCTGTTTCCATAGTGCAGTGGTTATCACGTTTGCCTCACACGCGAAAGGTCCACACTTCGAAACTGGGTGGAAACAATGTGTTGTTATGTACTGCGTTCAGCTGCCAAATACATGCCAGCATAAAATATCAACTTGTGCTGTTGCCCGTCGGCCAACCATGCCCTTTGACTACTACCTTGGAAAAACGGTGCAAAAGAAACTGGCTTGGATGGACAGATTTCTGGCTGCCTCGACCTGACAGGATGGGATTTTGACAGATTTGTCCGTTTTCTGAAATCCTTATGTTAGTGTGAATTCTTGCCGACAGCAGCAGTTGCCTGTTTCCATAGTGTAGTGGTTATCACGTTCGCCTAACACGCGAAAGGTCCCCAGTTCGAAACTGGGTGGAAACAATGTGTTGTTATGTACTGCGTTCAGCTGCCAAATACATGCCAGCATAAAAAAATCAACTTGTGCTGTTGCCCGTCGTCCACCCATGCCCTTTGACTACTACCTTGGAAAAACGGTGCAAAAGAAACTGGCTTGGATGGCCAGATTACTGGCTGCCTCGACCTGACATGATGCGCGACAGGATTGGATTTTGGCAGCTTATTCCGCTTCCTGAAATCCTTATGTTAGTGTGAATTCTTGCCGAAAGCAGCAGTTGAATGTTTCCATAGTGTAGTGGTTATCACGTTCGCCTCACACGCGAAAGGTCCCCAGTTCGAAACTGGGTGGAAACAATGTGTTGTTATGTACTGCGTTCAGCTGCCAAATACATGCCAGCATAAACAAATCAACTTGTGCTGTTGCCCGTCGTCCACCAATGCCCTTTGACTACTACCTTGGAAAAACGGTGCAAAAGAAACTGGCTTGGAGGGCCAGATTACTGGCTGCCTCGACCTGACATGATGCGCGACAGGATAGGATTTTGACAGCTTTTTCCGCTTCCTGAAATCCTTATGTTAGTGTGAATTCTTGCCGAAAGCAGCAGTTGCCTGTTTCCATAGTGTAGTGGTTATCACGTTCGCCTCACACGCGAAAGGTCCCCAGTTTGAAACTGGGTGGAAACAATGTGTTGTTATGTACTGCGTTCAGCTGCCAAATACATGCCAGCATTAAAAAATCAACTTGTGCTGTTGCCCGTCGTCCACCCATGCCCTTTGAGTACTACCTTGGAAAAACGGTGCAAAAGAAACTGGCTTGGATGGCCAGATTACTGGCTGCCTCGACCTGACATGATGCGCAACAGGATGGGATTTTTTACAGCTTTTTCCGCTTCTTGAAATCCTTATGTTAGTGTGAATTCTTGCCGAAAGCAGCAGTTGCCTGTTTCCATAGTGTAGTGGTTATCACGTTCGCCTAACACGCGAAAGGTCCCCAGTTCGAAACTGGGTGGAAACAATGTGTTGTTATGTACTGCGTTCAGCTGCCAAATACATGCCAGCATAAAAAAATCAACTTGTGCTGTTGCCCGTCGTCCACCCATGCCCTTTGACTACTACCTTGGAAAAACGGTGCAAAAGAAACTGGCTTGGAGGGCCAGATTACTGGCTGCCTCGACCTGACATGATGCGCGACAGGATAGGATTTTGGCAGCTTATTCCGCTTCCTGAAATCCTTATGTTAGTGTGAATTCTTGCCGAAAGCAGCAGTTGCCTGTTTCCATAGTGTAGTGGTTATCACATTTCGCCTCACACGCGGAAGGTCCCCAGTTCGAAACTGGGTGGAAACAATGTGTTGTTATGTACTGCGTTCAGCTGCCAAATACATGCCAGCATAAAAAAATCAACTTGTGCTGTTGCCCGTCGTCCACCCATGCCTTTTGACTACTACCTTGGAAAAACGGTGCAAAAGAAACTGGCTTTGATGGCCAGATTACTGGCTGCCTCGACCTGACATGATGCGCAACAGGATGGGATTTTGACAGCTTTTTCCGCTTCCTGAAATCCTTATGTTAGTGTGAATTCTTGCCGAAAGCAGCAGTTGCCTGTTTCCATAGTGCAGTGGTTATCACGTTTGCCTCACACGCGAAAGGTCCCCACTTCGAAACTGGGTGGAAACAATGTGTTGTTATGTACTGCGTTCAGCTGCCAAATACATGCCAGCATAAAATATCAACTTGTGCTGCTGCCCGTCGGCCAACCATGCCCTTTGACTACTACCTTGGAAAAACGGTGCAAAAGAAACTGGCTTGGATGGACAGATTTCTGGCTGCCTCGACCTGACAGGATGGATTTTGACAGATTTGTCCGTTTTCTGAAATCCTTATGTTAGTGTGAATTCTTGCCGACAGCAGCAGTTGCCTGTTTCCATAGTGCAGTGGTTATCACGTTTGCCTCACACGCGAAAGGTCCCCACTTCGAAACTGGGTGGAAACAATGTGTTGTTATGTACTGCGTTCAGCTGCCAAATACATGCCAGCATAAAAAAATCAACTTGTGCTGTTGCCCGTCGTCCACCCATGCCCTTTGACTACTACCTTGGAAAAACGGTGCAAAAGAAACTGGCTTGGATGGCCAGATTACTGGCTGCCTCGACCTGACATGATGCGCAACAGGATGGGATTTTTTACAGCTTTTTCCGCTTCTTGAAATCCTTATGTTAGTGTGAATTCTTGCCGAAAGCAGCAGTTGCCTGTTTCCATAGTGTAGTGGTTATCACGTTCGCCTAACATGCGAAAGGTCCCCAGTTCGAAACTGGGTGGAAACAATGTGTTGTTATGTACTGCGTTCAGCTGCCAAATACATGCCAGCATAAAAAAATCAACTTGTGCTGTTGCCCGTCGTCCACCCATGCCCTTTGACTACTACCTTGGAAAAACGGTGCAAAAGAAACTGGCTTGGAGGGCCAGATTACTGGCTGCCTCGACCTGACATGATGCGTGACAGGATAGGATTTTGGCAGCTTATTCCGCTTCCTGAAATCCTTATGTTAGTGTGAATTCTTGCCGAAAGCAGCAGTTGCCTGTTTCCATAGTGAAGTGGTTATCATGTTCGCCTCACACGCGGAAGGTCCCCAGTTCGAAACTGGGTGGAAACAATGTGTTGTTATGTACTGCGTTCAGCTGCCAAATACATGCCAGCATAAAAAAATCAACTTGTGCTGTTGTCCGTCGTCCACCCTTGCCTTTTGACTACTACCTTGGAAAAACGGTGCAAAAGAAACTGGCTTTGATGGCCAGATTACTGGCTGCCTCGACCTGACATGATGCGCAACAGGATGGGATTTTGACAGCTTTTTCCGCTTCCTGAAATCCTTATGTTAGTGTGAATTCTTGCCGAAAGCAGCAGTTGCCTGTTTCCATAGTGCAGTGGTTATCACGTTTGCCTCACACGCGAAAGGTCCCCACTTCGAAACTGGGTGGAAACAATGTGTTGTTATGTACTGCGTTCAGCTGCCAAATACATGCCAGCATAAAATATCAACTTGTGCTGCTGCCCGTCGGCCAACCATGCCCTTTGACTACTACCTTGGAAAAACGGTGCAAAAGAAACTGGCTTGGATGGACAGATTTCTGGCTGCCTCGACCTGACAGGATGGATTTTGACAGATTTGTCCGTTTTCTGAAATCCTTATGTTAGTGTGAATTCTTGCCGACAGCAGCAGTTGCCTGTTTCCATAGTGCAGTGGTTATCACGTTTGCCTCACACGCGAAAGGTCCCCACTTCGAAACTGGGTGGAAACAATGTGTTGTTATGTACTGCGTTCAGCTGCCAAATACATGCCAGCATAAAAAAATCAACTTGTGCTGTTGCCCGTCGTCCACCCATGCCTTTTGACTACTACCTTGGAAAAACGGTGCAAAAGAAACTGGCTTTGATGGCCAGATTACTGGCTGCCTCGACCTGACATGATGCGCAACAGGATGGGATTTTGACAGCTTTTTCCGCTTCCTGAAATCCTTATGTTAGTGTGAATTCTTGCCGAAAGCAGCAGTTGCCTGTTTCCATAGTGCAGTGGTTATCACGTTTGCCTCACACGCGAAAGGTCCCCACTTCGAAACTGGGTGGAAACAATGTGTTGTTATGTACTGCGTTCAGCTGCCAAATACATGCCAGCATAAAATATCAACTTGTGCTGCTGCCCGTCGGCCAACCATGCCCTTTGACTACTACCTTGGAAAAACGGTGCAAAAGAAACTGGCTTGGATGGACAGATTTCTGGCTGCCTCGACCTGACAGGATGGATTTTGACAGATTTGTCCGTTTTCTGAAATCCTTATGTTAGTGTGAATTCTTGCCGACAGCAGCAGTTGCCTGTTTCCATAGTGCAGTGGTTATCACGTTTGCCTCACACGCGAAAGGTCCCCACTTCGAAACTGGGTGGAAACAATGTGTTGTTATGTACTGCGTTCAGCTGCCAAATACATGCCAGCATAAAAAAATCAACTTGTGCTGTTGCCCGTCGTCCACCCATGCCCTTTGACTACTACCTTGGAAAAACGGTGCAAAAGAAACTGGCTTGGATGGCCAGATTACTGGCTGCCTCGACCTGACATGATGCGCAACAGGATGGGATTTTTTACAGCTTTTTCCGCTTCTTGAAATCCTTATGTTAGTGTGAATTCTTGCCGAAAGCAGCAGTTGCCTGTTTCCATAGTGTAGTGGTTATCACGTTCGCCTAACATGCGAAAGGTCCCCAGTTCGAAACTGGGTGGAAACAATGTGTTGTTATGTACTGCGTTCAGCTGCCAAATACATGCCAGCATAAAAAAATCAACTTGTGCTGTTGCCCGTCGTCCACCCATGCCCTTTGACTACTACCTTGGAAAAACGGTGCAAAAGAAACTGGCTTGGAGGGCCAGATTACTGGCTGCCTCGACCTGACATGATGCGTGACAGGATAGGATTTTGGCAGCTTATTCCGCTTCCTGAAATCCTTATGTTAGTGTGAATTCTTGCCGAAAGCAGCAGTTGCCTGTTTCCATAGTGAAGTGGTTATCATGTTCGCCTCACACGCGGAAGGTCCCCAGTTCGAAACTGGGTGGAAACAATGTGTTGTTATGTACTGCGTTCAGCTGCCAAATACATGCCAGCATAAAAAAATCAACTTGTGCTGTTGTCCGTCGTCCACCCTTGCCTTTTGACTACTACCTTGGAAAAACGGTGCAAAAGAAACTGGCTTGGATGGCCAGATTACTGGCTGCCTCGACCTGACATGATGCGCAACAGGATGGGATTTTGACAGCTTTTTCCGCTTCCTGAAATCCTTATGTTAGTGTGAATTCTTGCCGAAAGCAGCAGTTGCCTGTTTCCATAGTGCAGTGGTTATCACGTTTGCCTCACACGCGAAAGGTCCCCACTTCGAAACTGGGTGGAAACAATGTGTTGTTATGTACTGCGTTCAGCTGCCAAATACATGCCAGCATAAAATATCAACTTGTGCTGTTGCCCGTCGGCCAACCATGCCCTTTGACTACTACCTTGGAAAAACGGTGCAAAAGAAACTGGCTTGGATGGACAGATTTCTGGCTGCCTCGACCTGACAGGATGGGATTTTGACAGATTTGTCCGTTTTCTGAAATCCTTATGTTAGTGTGAATTCTTGCCGACAGCAGCAGTTGCCTGTTTCCATAGTGTAGTGGTTATCACGTTCGCCTAACACGCGAAAGGTCCCCAGTTCGAAACTGGGTGGAAACAATGTGTTGTTATGTACTGCGTTCAGCTGCCAAATACATGCCAGCATAAAAAAATCAACTTGTGCTGTTGCCCGTCGTCCACCCATGCCCTTTGACTACTACCTTGGAAAAACGGTGCAAAAGAAACTGGCTTGGAGGGCCAGATTACTGGCTGCCTCGACCTGACATGATGCGCGACAGGATTGGATTTTGGCAGCTTATTCCGCTTCCTGAAATCCTTATGTTAGTGTGAATTCTTGCCGAAAGCAGCAGTTTCCTGTTTCCATAGTGTAGTGGTTATCACGTTCGCCTCACACGCGAAAGGTCCCCAGTTCGAAACTGGGTGGAAACAATGTGTTGTTATGTACTGCGTTCAGCTGCCAAACACATGCCAGCATAAAAAAATCAACTTGTGCTTTTGCCCGTCGTCCACCCATGCCCTTTGACTACTACCTTGGAAAAACGGTGCAAAAGAAACTGGCTTGGATGGCCAGATTACTGGCTGCCTCGACCTGACATGATGCGCGACAGGATAGGATTTTGGCAGCTTATTCCGCTTCCTGAAATCCTTATGTTAGTGTGAATTCTTGCCGAAAGCAGCAGTTGCCTGTTTCCATAGTGTAGTGGTTATCACGTTCGCCTCACACGCGAAAGGTCCCCAGTTCGAAACTGGGTGGAAACAATGTGTTGTTATGTACTGCGTTCAGCTGCCAAATACATGCCAGCATTAAAAAATCAACTTGTGCTGTTGCCCGTTGTCCACCCATGCCCTTTGAGTACTACCTTGGAAAAACGGTGCAAAAGAAACTGGCTTGGATGGCCAGATTACTGGCTGCCTCGACCTGACATGATGCGCAACAGGATGGGATTTTTTACAGCTTTTTCCGCTTCTTGAAATCCTTATGTTAGTGTGAATTCTTGCCGAAAGCAGCAGTTGCCTGTTTCCATAGTGTAGTGGTTATCACGTTCGCCTAACACGCGAAAGGTCCCCAGTTCGAAACTGGGTGGAAACAATGTGTTGTTATGTACTGCGTTCAGCTGCCAAATACATGCCAGCATAAAAAAATCAACTTGTGCTGTTGCCCGTCGTCCACCCATGCCCTTTGACTACTACCTTGGAAAAACGGTGCAAAAGAAACTGGCTTGGAGGGCCAGATTACTGGCTGCCTCGACCTGACATGATGCGCGACAGGATAGGATTTTGGCAGCTTATTCCGCTTCCTGAAATCCTTATGTTAGTGTGAATTCTTGCCGAAAGCAGCAGTTGCCTGTTTCCATAGTGTAGTGGTTATCACATTCGCCTCACACGCGGAAGGTCCCCAGTTCGAAACTGGGTGGAAACAATGTGTTGTTATGTACTGCGTTCAGCTGCCAAATACATGCCAGCATAAAAAAATCAACTTGTGCTGTTGCCCGTCGTCCACCCATGCCTTTTGACTACTACCTTGGAAAAACGGTGCAAAAGAAACTGGCTTTGATGGCCAGATTACTGGCTGCCTCGACCTGACATGATGCGCAACAGGATGGGATTTTGACAGCTTTTTCCGCTTCCTGAAATCCTTATGTTAGTGTGAATTCTTGCCGAAAGCAGCAGTTGCCTGTTTCCATAGTGTAGTGGTTATCACGTTCGCCTCACACGCGAAAGGTCCCCAGTTTGAAACTGGGTGGAAACAATGTGTTGTTATGTACTGCGTTCAGCTGCCAAATACATGCCAGCATTAAAAAATCAACTTGTGCTGTTGCCCGTCGTCCACCCATGCCCTTTGAGTACTACCTTGGAAAAACGGTGCAAAAGAAACTGGCTTGGATGGCCAGATTACTGGCTGCCTCGACCTGACATGATGCGCAACAGGATGGGATTTTTTACAGCTTTTTCCGCTTCTTGAAATCCTTATGTTAGTGTGAATTCTTGCCGAAAGCAGCAGTTGCCTGTTTCCATAGTGTAGTGGTTATCACGTTCGCCTAACACGCGAAAGGTCCCCAGTTCGAAACTGGGTGGAAACAATGTGTTGTTATGTACTGCGTTCAGCTGCCAAATACATGCCAGCATAAAAAAATCAACTTGTGCTGTTGCCCGTCGTCCACCCATGCCCTTTGACTACTACCTTGGAAAAACGGTGCAAAAGAAACTGGCTTGGAGGGCCAGATTACTGGCTGCCTCGACCTGACATGATGCGCGACAGGATAGGATTTTGGCAGCTTATTCCGCTTCCTGAAATCCTTATGTTAGTGTGAATTCTTGCCGAAAGCAGCAGTTGCCTGTTTCCATAGTGTAGTGGTTATCACATTCGCCTCACACGCGGAAGGTCCCCAGTTCGAAACTGGGTGGAAACAATGTGTTGTTATGTACTGCGTTCAGCTGCCAAATACATGCCAGCATAAAAAAATCAACTTGTGCTGTTGCCCGTCGTCCACCCATGCCTTTTGACTACTACCTTGGAAAAACGGTGCAAAAGAAACTGGCTTTGATGGCCAGATTACTGGCTGCCTCGACCTGACATGATGCGCAACAGGATGGGATTTTGACAGCTTTTTCCGCTTCCTGAAATCCTTATGTTAGTGTGAATTCTTGCCGAAAGCAGCAGTTGCCTGTTTCCATAGTGCAGTGGTTATCACGTTTGCCTCACACGCGAAAGGTCCCCACTTCGAAACTGGGTGGAAACAATGTGTTGTTATGTACTGCGTTCAGCTGCCAAATACATGCCAGCATAAAATATCAACTTGTGCTGTTGCCCGTCGGCCAACCATGCCCTTTGACTACTACCTTGGAAAAACGGTGCAAAAGAAACTGGCTTGGATGGACAGATTTCTGGCTGCCTCGACCTGACAGGATGGATTTTGACAGATTTGTCCGTTTTCTGAAATCCTTATGTTAGTGTGAATTCTTGCCGACAGCAGCAGTTGCCTGTTTCCATAGTGTAGTGGTTATCACGTTCGCCTAACACGCGAAAGGTCCCCAGTTCGAAACTGGGTGGAAACAATGTGTTGTTATGTACTGCGTTCAGCTGCCAAATACATGCCAGCATAAAAAAATCAACTTGTGCTGTTGCCCGTCGTCCACCCATGCCCTTTGACTACTACCTTGGAAAAACGGTGCAAAAGAAACTGGCTTGGATGGCCAGATTACTGGCTGCCTCGACCTGACATGATGCGCAACAGGATGGGATTTTTTACAGCTTTTTCCGCTTCTTGAAATCCTTATGTTAGTGTGAATTCTTGCCGAAAGCAGCAGTTGCCTGTTTCCATAGTGTAGTGGTTATCACGTTCGCCTAACATGCGAAAGGTCCCCAGTTCGAAACTGGGTGGAAACAATGTGTTGTTATGTACTGCGTTCAGCTGCCAAATACATGCCAGCATAAAAAAATCAACTTGTGCTGTTGCCCGTCGTCCACCCATGCCCTTTGACTACTACCTTGGAAAAACGGTGCAAAAGAAACTGGCTTGGAGGGCCAGATTACTGGCTGCCTCGACCTGACATGATGCGTGACAGGATAGGATTTTGGCAGCTTATTCCGCTTCCTGAAATCCTTATGTTAGTGTGAATTCTTGCCGAAAGCAGCAGTTGCCTGTTTCCATAGTGAAGTGGTTATCATGTTCGCCTCACACGCGGAAGGTCCCCAGTTCGAAACTGGGTGGAAACAATGTGTTGTTATGTACTGCGTTCAGCTGCCAAATACATGCCAGCATAAAAAAATCAACTTGTGCTGTTGTCCGTCGTCCACCCTTGCCTTTTGACTACTACCTTGGAAAAACGGTGCAAAAGAAACTGGCTTGGATGGCCAGATTACTGGCTGCCTCGACCTGACATGATGCGCAACAGGATGGGATTTTGACAGCTTTTTCCGCTTCCTGAAATCCTTATGTTAGTGTGAATTCTTGCCGAAAGCAGCAGTTGCCTGTTTCCATAGTGCAGTGGTTATCACGTTTGCCTCACACGCGAAAGGTCCCCACTTCGAAACTGGGTGGAAACAATGTGTTGTTATGTACTGCGTTCAGCTGCCAAATACATGCCAGCATAAAATATCAACTTGTGCTGTTGCCCGTCGGCCAACCATGCCCTTTGACTACTACCTTGGAAAAACGGTGCAAAAGAAACTGGCTTGGATGGACAGATTTCTGGCTGCCTCGACCTGACAGGATGGGATTTTGACAGATTTGTCCGTTTTCTGAAATCCTTATGTTAGTGTGAATTCTTGCCGACAGCAGCAGTTGCCTGTTTCCATAGTGTAGTGGTTATCACGTTCGCCTAACACGCGAAAGGTCCCCAGTTCGAAACTGGGTGGAAACAATGTGTTGTTATGTACTGCGTTCAGCTGCCAAATACATGCCAGCATAAAAAAATCAACTTGTGCTGTTGCCCGTCGTCCACCCATGCCCTTTGACTACTACCTTGGAAAAACGGTGCAAAAGAAACTGGCTTGGAGGGCCAGATTACTGGCTGCCTCGACCTGACATGATGCGCGACAGGATTGGATTTTGGCAGCTTATTCCGCTTCCTGAAATCCTTATGTTAGTGTGAATTCTTGCCGAAAGCAGCAGTTTCCTGTTTCCATAGTGTAGTGGTTATCACGTTCGCCTCACACGCGAAAGGTCCCCAGTTCGAAACTGGGTGGAAACAATGTGTTGTTATGTACTGCGTTCAGCTGCCAAACACATGCCAGCATAAAAAAATCAACTTGTGCTTTTGCCCGTCGTCCACCCATGCCCTTTGACTACTACCTTGGAAAAACGGTGCAAAAGAAACTGGCTTGGATGGCCAGATTACTGGCTGCCTCGACCTGACATGATGCGCGACAGGATAGGATTTTGGCAGCTTATTCCGCTTCCTGAAATCCTTATGTTAGTGTGAATTCTTGCCGAAAGCAGCAGTTGCCTGTTTCCATAGTGTAGTGGTTATCACGTTCGCCTAACACGCGAAAGGTCCCCAGTTCGAAACTGGGTGGAAACAATGTGTTGTTATGTACTGCGTTCAGCTGCCAAATACATGCCAGCATTAAAAAATCAACTTGTGCTGTTGCCCGTCGTCCACCCATGCCCTTTGAGTACTACCTTGGAAAAACGGTGCAAAAGAAACTGGCTTGGATGGCCAGATTACTGGCTGCCTCGACCTGACATGATGCGCAACAGGATGGGATTTTTTACAGCTTTTTCCGCTTCTTGAAATCCTTATGTTAGTGTGAATTCTTGCCGAAAGCAGCAGTTGCCTGTTTCCATAGTGTAGTGGTTATCACGTTCGCCTAACACGCGAAAGGTCCCCAGTTCGAAACTGGGTGGAAACAATGTGTTGTTATGTACTGCGTTCAGCTGCCAAATACATGCCAGCATAAAAAAATCAACTTGTGCTGTTGCCCGTCGTCCACCCATGCCCTTTGACTACTACCTTGGAAAAACGGTGCAAAAGAAACTGGCTTGGAGGGCCAGATTACTGGCTGCCTCGACCTGACATGATGCGCGACAGGATAGGATTTTGGCAGCTTATTCCGCTTCCTGAAATCCTTATGTTAGTGTGAATTCTTGCCGAAAGCAGCAGTTGCCTGTTTCCATAGTGTAGTGGTTATCACATTCGCCTCACACGCGGAAGGTCCCCAGTTCGAAACTGGGTGGAAACAATGTGTTGTTATGTACTGCGTTCAGCTTCCAAATACATGCCAGCATAAAAAAATCAACTTGTGCTGTTGCCCGTCGTCCACCCATGCCTTTTGACTACTACCTTGGAAAAACGGTGCAAAAGAAACTGGCTTTGATGGCCAGATTACTGGCTGCCTCGACCTGACATGATGCGCAACAGGATGGGATTTTGACAGCTTTTTCCGCTTCCTGAAATCCTTATGTTAGTGTGAATTCTTGCCGAAAGCAGCAGTTGCCTGTTTCCATAGTGCAGTGGTTATCACGTTTGCCTCACACGCGAAAGGTCCCCACTTCGAAACTGGGTGGAAACAATGTGTTGTTATGTACTGCGTTCAGCTGCCAAATACATGCCAGCATAAAATATCAACTTGTGCTGTTGCCCGTCGGCCAACCATGCCCTTTGACTACTACCTTGGAAAAACGGTGCAAAAGAAACTGGCTTGGATGGACAGATTTCTGGCTGCCTCGACCTGACAGGATGGATTTTGACAGATTTGTCCGTTTTCTGAAATCCTTATGTTAGTGTGAATTCTTGCCGACAGCAGCAGTTGCCTGTTTCCATAGTGTAGTGGTTATCACGTTCGCCTAACACGCGAAAGGTCCCCAGTTCGAAACTGGGTTGAAACAATGTGTTGTTATGTACTGCGTTCAGCTGCCAAATACATGCCAGCATAAAAAAATCAACTTGTGCTGTTGCCCGTCGTCCACCCATGCCCTTTGACTACTACCTTGGAAAAACGGTGCAAAAGAAACTGGCTTGGATGGCCAGATTACTGGCTGCCTCGACCTGACATGATGCGCAACAGGATGGGATTTTTTACAGCTTTTTCCGCTTCTTGAAATCCTTATGTTAGTGTGAATTCTTGCCGAAAGCAGCAGTTGCCTGTTTCCATAGTGTAGTGGTTATTACGTTCGCCTAACATGCGAAAGGTCCCCAGTTCGAAACTGGGTGGAAACAATGTGTTGTTATGTACTGCGTTCAGCTGCCAAATACATGCCAGCATAAAAAAATCAACTTGTGCTGTTGCCCGTCGTCCACCCATGCCCTTTGAGTACTACCTTGGAAAAACGGTGCAAAAGAAACTGGCTTGGATGGCCAGATTACTGGCTGCCTCGACCTGACATGATGCGCAACAGGATGGGATTTTTTACAGCTTTTTCCGCTTCTTGAAATCCTTATGTTAGTGTGAATTCTTGCCGAAAGCAGCAGTTGCCTGTTTCCATAGTGTAGTGGTTATCACGTTTGCCTCACACGCGAAAGGTCCCCACTTCGAAACTGGGTTGAAATAATGTGTTGTTATGTACTGCGTTCAGCTGCCAAATACATGCCAGCATAAAAAAATCAACTTGTGCTGTTGCCCGTCGTCCACCCATGCCCTTTGACTACTACCTTGGAAAAACTGTGCAAAAAAAACTGACTTGGATGGCCAGATTACTGGCTGCCTCAAACTGACTTGATGCGCGAAAGGATGGGATTTTGACAGCTTTTTCCGCTTCCTGAAATCCTTATGTTAGTGTGAATTCTTGCCGAAAGCAGCAGTTGCCTGTTTCCATAGTGTAGTGGTTATCACGTTCGCCTAACACGCGAAAGGTCCCCAGTTCGAAAATGGGTGGAAACAATTTGTTGTTATGTACTGCGTTCAGCTGCCAAATACATGCCAGCATAAAAAAATCAACTTGTGCTGTTGCCCGTCGTCCACCCATGCCCTTTGACTACTACTTTGGAAAAACGGTGCAAAAGAAACTGGCTTGGATGGCCAGATTACTGGCTGCCTCGACCTGACATGATGCGCAACAGGATGGGATTTTGACAGCTTTTTCCGCTTCCTGAAATCCTTATGTTAGTGTAAATTCTTGCCGAAAGCAGCAGTTGAATGTTTCCATAGTGTAGTGGTTATCACGTTTGCCTCACACGCGAAAGGTCCCCAGTTCGAAACTGGGTGGAAACAATGTGTTGTTATGTACTGCGTTCAGCTGCCAAATACATGCCAGCATAAACAAATCAACTTGTGCTGTTGCCCGTCGGCCAACCATGCCCTTTGACTACTACCTTGGAAAAACGGTGCAAAAGAAACTGCCTTGGATGGACAGATTTCTGGCTGCCTCGACCTGACAGGATGGGATTTTGAAAGATTTGTCCGTTTTCTGAAATCCTTATGTTAGTGTGAATTCTTGCCGACAGCAGCAGTTGCCTGTTTCCATAGTGTAGTGGTTATCACGTTCGCCTAACACGCGAAAGGTCCCCAGTTCGAAACTGGGTGGAAACAATGTGTTGTTATGTACTGCGTTCAGCTGCCAAATACATGCCAGCATAAAAAAATCAACTTGTGCTGTTGCCCGTTGTCCACCCATGCCTTTTGACTACTACCTTGGAAAAACGGTGCAAAAGAAACTGGCTTGGAGGGCCAGATTACTGGCTGCCTCGACCTGACATGATGCGCGACAGGATAGGATTTTGGCAGCGTTTTCCGCTTCCTGAAATCCTTATGTTAGTGTGAATTCTTGCCGAAAGCAGCAGTTGCCTGTTTCCATAGTGTAGTGGTTATCACGTTCGCCTCACACGCGAAAGGTCCCCAGTTCGAAACTGGGTGGAAACAATGTGTTGTTATGTACTGCGTTTAGCTGCCAAACACATGCCAGCATAAAAAAATCAACTTGTGCTTTTGCCCGTCGTCCACCCATGCCCTTTGACTACTACCTTGGAAAAACGGTGCAAAAGATACTGGCTTGGATGGCCAGATTACTGGCTGCCTCGACCTGACATGATGCGCAACAGGATGGGATTTTGACAGCTTTTTCCGCTTCCTGAAATCCTTATGTTAGTGTGAATTCTTGCCGAAAGCAGCAGTTGCCTGTTTCCATAGTGCAGTGGTTATCACGTTTGCCTCACACGCGAAAGGTCCCCACTTCGAAACTGGGTGGAAACAATGTGTTGTTATGTACTGCGTTCAGCTGCCAAATACATGCCAGCATAAAATATCAACTTGTGCTGTTGCCCGTCGGCCAACCATGCCCTTTGACTACTACCTTGGAAAAACGGTGCAAAAGAAACTGGCTTGGATGGACAGATTTCTGGCTGCCTCGACCTGACAGGATGGGATTTTGACAGATTTGTCCGTTTTCTGAAATCCTTATGTTAGTGTGAATTCTTGCCGACAGCAGCAGTTGCCTGTTTCCATAGTGTAGTGGTTATCACGTTCGCCTAACACGCGAAAGGTCCCCAGTTCGAAACTGGGTTGAAACAATGTGTTGTTATGTACTGCGTTCAGCTGCCAAATACATGCCAGCATAAAAAAATCAACTTGTGCTGTTGCCCGTCGTCCACCCATGCCCTTTGACTACTACCTTGGAAAAACGGTGCAAAAGAAACTGGCTTGGATGGCCAGATTACTGGCTGCCTCGACCTGACATGATGCGCAACAGGATGGGATTTTTTACAGCTTTTTCCGCTTCTTGAAATCCTTATGTTAGTGTGAATTCTTGCCGAAAGCAGCAGTTGCCTGTTTCCATAGTGTAGTGGTTATTACGTTCGCCTAACATGCGAAAGGTCCCCAGTTCGAAACTGGGTGGAAACAATGTGTTGTTATGTACTGCGTTCAGCTGCCAAATACATGCCAGCATAAAAAAATCAACTTGTGCTGTTGCCCGTCGTCCACCCATGCCCTTTGAGTACTACCTTGGAAAAACGGTGCAAAAGAAACTGGCTTGGATGGCCAGATTACTGGCTGCCTCGACCTGACATGATGCGCAACAGGATGGGATTTTTTACAGCTTTTTCCGCTTCTTGAAATCCTTATGTTAGTGTGAATTCTTGCCGAAAGCAGCAGTTGCCTGTTTCCATAGTGTAGTGGTTATCACGTTTGCCTCACACGCGAAAGGTCCCCACTTCGAAACTGGGTTGAAATAATGTGTTGTTATGTACTGCGTTCAGCTGCCAAATACATGCCAGCATAAAAAAATCAACTTGTGCTGTTGCCCGTCGTCCACCCATGCCCTTTGACTACTACCTTGGAAAAACTGTGCAAAAAAAACTGACTTGGATGGCCAGATTACTGGCTGCCTCAAACTGACTTGATGCGCGAAAGGATGGGATTTTGACAGCTTTTTCCGCTTCCTGAAATCCTTATGTTAGTGTGAATTCTTGCCGAAAGCAGCAGTTGCCTGTTTCCATAGTGTAGTGGTTATCACGTTCGCCTAACACGCGAAAGGTCCCCAGTTCGAAAATGGGTGGAAACAATTTGTTGTTATGTACTGCGTTCAGCTGCCAAATACATGCCAGCATAAAAAAATCAACTTGTGCTGTTGCCCGTCGTCCACCCATGCCCTTTGACTACTACTTTGGAAAAACGGTGCAAAAGAAACTGGCTTGGATGGCCAGATTACTGGCTGCCTCGACCTGACATGATGCGCAACAGGATGGGATTTTGACAGCTTTTTCCGCTTCCTGAAATCCTTATGTTAGTGTAAATTCTTGCCGAAAGCAGCAGTTGAATGTTTCCATAGTGTAGTGGTTATCACGTTTGCCTCACACGCGAAAGGTCCCCAGTTCGAAACTGGGTGGAAACAATGTGTTGTTATGTACTGCGTTCAGCTGCCAAATACATGCCAGCATAAACAAATCAACTTGTGCTGTTGCCCGTCGGCCAACCATGCCCTTTGACTACTACCTTGGAAAAACGGTGCAAAAGAAACTGCCTTGGATGGACAGATTTCTGGCTGCCTCGACCTGACAGGATGGGATTTTGAAAGATTTGTCCGTTTTCTGAAATCCTTATGTTAGTGTGAATTCTTGCCGACAGCAGCAGTTGCCTGTTTCCATAGTGTAGTGGTTATCACGTTCGCCTAACACGCGAAAGGTCCCCAGTTCGAAACTGGGTGGAAACAATGTGTTGTTATGTACTGCGTTCAGCTGCCAAATACATGCCAGCATAAAAAAATCAACTTGTGCTGTTGCCCGTTGTCCACCCATGCCTTTTGACTACTACCTTGGAAAAACGGTGCAAAAGAAACTGGCTTGGAGGGCCAGATTACTGGCTGCCTCGACCTGACATGATGCGCGACAGGATAGGATTTTGGCAGCGTTTTCCGCTTCCTGAAATCCTTATGTTAGTGTGAATTCTTGCCGAAAGCAGCAGTTGCCTGTTTCCATAGTGTAGTGGTTATCACGTTCGCCTCACACGCGAAAGGTCCCCAGTTCGAAACTGGGTGGAAACAATGTGTTGTTATGTACTGCGTTTAGCTGCCAAACACATGCCAGCATAAAAAAATCAACTTGTGCTTTTGCCCGTCGTCCACCCATGCCCTTTGACTACTACCTTGGAAAAACGGTGCAAAAGATACTGGCTTGGATGGCCAGATTACTGGCTGCCTCGACCTGACATGATGCGCAACAGGATGGGATTTTGACAGCTTTTTCCGCTTCCTGAAATCCTTATGTTAGTGTGAATTCTTGCCGAAAGCAGCAGTTGCCTGTTTCCATAGTGCAGTGGTTATCACGTTTGCCTCACACGCGAAAGGTCCCCACTTCGAAACTGGGTGGAAACAATGTGTTGTTATGTACTGCGTTCAGCTGCCAAATACATGCCAGCATAAAATATCAACTTGTGCTGTTGCCCGTCGGCCAACCATGCCCTTTGACTACTACCTTGGAAAAACGGTGCAAAAGAAACTGGCTTGGATGGACAGATTTCTGGCTGCCTCGACCTGACAGGATGGGATTTTGACAGATTTGTCCGTTTTCTGAAATCCTTATTTTAGTGTGAATTCTTGCCAACAGCAGCAGTTGCCTGTTTCCATAGTGTAGTGGTTATCACGTTCGCCAAACACGCGAAAGGTCCCCAGTTCGAAACTGGGTGGAAACAATGTGTTGTTATGTACTGCGTTCAGCTGCCAAATACATGCCAGCATAAACAAATCAACTTGTGCTGTTGCCCGTCGTCCACCCATGCCCTTTGACTACTACCTTGGAAAAACGGTGCAAAAGAAACTGGCTTGGAGGGCCAGATTACTGGCTGCCTCGACCTGACATGATGCGCGACAGGATAGGATTCTGGCAGCTTATTCCGCTTCCTGAAATCCTTATGTTAGTGTGAATTCTTGCCGAAAGCAGCAGTTGCCTGTTTCCATAGTGTAGTGGTTATCACGTTCGCCTCACACCGAAAGGTCCCCAGTTCGAAACTGGGTGGAAACAATGTGTTGTTATGTAGTGCGTTCAGCTGCCAAATACATGCCAGCATAAAAAAATCAACTTTTGCTGTTGCCCGTCGTCCACCCATGCCCTTTGACTACTACCTTGGAAAAACGGTGCAAAAGAAACTGGCTTGGATGGACAGATTTCTGGCTGCCTCGACCTGACAGGATGGGATTTTGACAGATTTGTCCGTTTTCTGAAATCCTTATGTTAGTGTGAATTCTTGCCGACAGCAGCAGTTGCCTGTTTCCATAGTGTAGTGGTTATCACGTTCGCCTAACACGCGAAAGGTCCCCAGTTCGAAACTGGGTTGAAACAATGTGTTGTTATGTACTGCGTTCAGCTGCCAAATACATGCCAGCATAAAAAAATCAACTTGTGCTGTTGCCCGTCGTCCACCCATGCCCTTTGACTACTACCTTGGAAAAACGGTGCAAAAGAAACTGGCTTGGATGGCCAGATTACTGGCTGCCTCGACCTGACATGATGCGCAACAGGATGGGATTTTTTACAGCTTTTTCCGCTTCTTGAAATCCTTATGTTAGTGTGAATTCTTGCCGAAAGCAGCAGTTGCCTGTTTCCATAGTGTAGTGGTTATTACGTTCGCCTAACATGCGAAAGGTCCCCAGTTCGAAACTGGGTGGAAACAATGTGTTGTTATGTACTGCGTTCAGCTGCCAAATACATGCCAGCATAAAAAAATCAACTTGTGCTGTTGCCCGTCGTCCACCCATGCCCTTTGAGTACTACCTTGGAAAAACGGTGCAAAAGAAACTGGCTTGGATGGCCAGATTACTGGCTGCCTCGACCTGACATGATGCGCAACAGGATGGGATTTTTTACAGCTTTTTCCGCTTCTTGAAATCCTTATGTTAGTGTGAATTCTTGCCGAAAGCAGCAGTTGCCTGTTTCCATAGTGTAGTGGTTATCACGTTTGCCTCACACGCGAAAGGTCCCCACTTCGAAACTGGGTTGAAATAATGTGTTGTTATGTACTGCGTTCAGCTGCCAAATACATGCCAGCATAAAAAAATCAACTTGTGCTGTTGCCCGTCGTCCACCCATGCCCTTTGACTACTACCTTGGAAAAACTGTGCAAAAAAAACTGACTTGGATGGCCAGATTACTGGCTGCCTCAAACTGACTTGATGCGCAAAAGGATGGGATTTTGACAGCTTTTTCCGCTTCCTGAAATCCTTATGTTAGTGTGAATTCTTGCCGAAAGCAGCAGTTGCCTGTTTCCATAGTGTAGTGGTTATCACGTTCGCCTAACACGCGAAAGGTCCCCAGTTCGAAAATGGGTGGAAACAATTTGTTGTTATGTACTGCGTTCAGCTGCCAAATACATGCCAGCATAAAAAAATCAACTTGTGCTGTTGCCCGTCGTCCACCCATGCCCTTTGACTACTACTTTGGAAAAACGGTGCAAAAGAAACTGGCTTGGATGGCCAGATTACTGGCTGCCTCGACCTGACATGATGCGCAACAGGATGGGATTTTGACAGCTTTTTCCGCTTCCTGAAATCCTTATGTTAGTGTAAATTCTTGCCGAAAGCAGCAGTTGAATGTTTCCATAGTGTAGTGGTTATCACGTTTGCCTCACACGCGAAAGGTCCCCAGTTCGAAACTGGGTGGAAACAATGTGTTGTTATGTACTGCGTTCAGCTGCCAAATACATGCCAGCATAAACAAATCAACTTGTGCTGTTGCCCGTCGGCCAACCATGCCCTTTGACTACTACCTTGGAAAAACGGTGCAAAAGAAACTGCCTTGGATGGACAGATTTCTGGCTGCCTCGACCTGACAGGATGGGATTTTGAAAGATTTGTCCGTTTTCTGAAATCCTTATGTTAGTGTGAATTCTTGCCGACAGCAGCAGTTGCCTGTTTCCATAGTGTAGTGGTTATCACGTTCGCCTAACACGCGAAAGGTCCCCAGTTCGAAACTGGGTGGAAACAATGTGTTGTTATGTACTGCGTTCAGCTGCCAAATACATGCCAGCATAAAAAAATCAACTTGTGCTGTTGCCCGTTGTCCACCCATGCCTTTTGACTACTACCTTGGAAAAACGGTGCAAAAGAAACTGGCTTGGAGGGCCAGATTACTGGCTGCCTCGACCTGACATGATGCGCGACAGGATAGGATTTTGGCAGCGTTTTCCGCTTCCTGAAATCCTTATGTTAGTGTGAATTCTTGCCGAAAGCAGCAGTTGCCTGTTTCCATAGTGTAGTGGTTATCACGTTCGCCTCACACGCGAAAGGTCCCCAGTTCGAAACTGGGTGGAAACAATGTGTTGTTATGTACTGCGTTTAGCTGCCAAACACATGCCAGCATAAAAAAATCAACTTGTGCTTTTGCCCGTCGTCCACCCATGCCCTTTGACTACTACCTTGGAAAAACGGTGCAAAAGATACTGGCTTGGATGGCCAGATTACTGGCTGCCTCGACCTGACATGATGCGCAACAGGATGGGATTTTGACAGCTTTTTCCGCTTCCTGAAATCCTTATGTTAGTGTGAATTCTTGCCGAAAGCAGCAGTTGCCTGTTTCCATAGTGCAGTGGTTATCACGTTTGCCTCACACGCGAAAGGTCCCCACTTCGAAACTGGGTGGAAACAATGTGTTGTTATGTACTGCGTTCAGCTGCCAAATACATGCCAGCATAAAATATCAACTTGTGCTGTTGCCCGTCGGCCAACCATGCCCTTTGACTACTACCTTGGAAAAACGGTGCAAAAGAAACTGGCTTGGATGGACAGATTTCTGGCTGCCTCGACCTGACAGGATGGGATTTTGACAGATTTGTCCGTTTTCTGAAATCCTTATTTTAGTGTGAATTCTTGCCAACAGCAGCAGTTGCCTGTTTCCATAGTGTAGTGGTTATCACGTTCGCCAAACACGCGAAAGGTCCCCAGTTCGAAACTGGGTGGAAACAATGTGTTGTTATGTACTGCGTTCAGCTGCCAAATACATGCCAGCATAAACAAATCAACTTGTGCTGTTGCCCGTCGTCCACCCATGCCCTTTGACTACTACCTTGGAAAAACGGTGCAAAAGAAACTGGCTTGGAGGGCCAGATTACTGGCTGCCTCGACCTGACATGATGCGCGACAGGATAGGATTCTGGCAGCTTATTCCGCTTCCTGAAATCCTTATGTTAGTGTGAATTCTTGCCGAAAGCAGCAGTTGCCTGTTTCCATAGTGTAGTGGTTATCACGTTCGCCTCACACCGAAAGGTCCCCAGTTCGAAACTGGGTGGAAACAATGTGTTGTTATGTAGTGCGTTCAGCTGCCAAATACATGCCAGCATAAAAAAATCAACTTTTGCTGTTGCCCGTCGTCCACCCATGCCCTTTGACTACTACCTTGGAAAAACGGTGCAAAAGAAACTGGCTTGGATGGACAGATTTCTGGCTGCCTCGACCTGACAGGATGGGATTTTGACAGATTTGTCCGTTTTCTGAAATCCTTATTTTAGTGTGAATTCTTGCCAACCGCAGCAGTTGCCTGTTTCCATAGTGTAGTGGTTATCACGTTCGCCTAACACGCGAAAGGTCCCCAGTTCGAAACTGGGTGGAAACAATGTGTTGTTATGTACTGCGTTCAGCTGCCAAATACATGCCAGCATAAACAAATCAACTTGTGCTGTTGCCCGTCGTCCACCCATGCCCTTTGACTACTACCTTGGAAAAACGGTGCAAAAAAAACTGTCTTGGATGGCCAGATTACTGGCTGCCTCGACCTGACAGGATGGCATTTTGACTGCTTTTTCCGCTTCCTGAAATCCTTATGTTAGTGTGAATTCTTGCCGACAGCAGCAGTTGCCTGTTTCCATAGTGTAGTGGTTATCACGTTCGCCTAACACGCGAAAGGTCCCCAGTTCGAAACTGGGTGGAAACAATGTGTTGTTATGTACTGCGTTCAGCTGCCAAATACATGCCAGCATAAAAAAATCAACTTGTGCTGTTGCCCGTCGTCCACCCATGCCTTTTGACTACTACCTTGGAAAAACGGTGCAAAAGAAACTGGCTTGGAGGGCCAGATTACTGGCTGCCTCGACCTGACATGATGCGCGACAGGATAGGATTTTGGCAGCGTTTTCCGCTTCCTGAAATCCTTATGTTAGTGTGAATTCTTGCCGAAAGCAGCAGTTGCCTGTTTCCATAGTGTAGTGGTTATCACGTTCGCCTCACACGCGAAAGGTCCCCAGTTCGAAACTGGGTGGAAACAATGTGTTGTTATGTACTGCGTTTAGCTGCCAAACACATGCCAGCATAAAAAAATCAACTTGTGCTTTTGCCCGTCGTCCACCCATGCCCTTTGACTACTACCTTGGAAAAACGGTGCAAAAGAAACTGGCTTGGATGGCCAGATTACTGGCTGCCTCGACCTGACATGATGCGCAACAGGATGGGATTTTGACAGCTTTTTCCGCTTCCTGAAATCCTTATGTTAGTGTGAATTCTTGCCGAAAGCAGCAGTTGCCTGTTTCCATAGTGCAGTGGTTATCACGTTTGCCTCACACGCGAAAGGTCCCCACTTCGAAACTGGGTGGAAACAATGTGTTGTTATGTACTGCGTTCAGCTGCCAAATACATGCCAGCATAAAATATCAACTTGTGCTGTTGCCCGTCGGCCAACCATGCCCTTTGACTACTACCTTGGAAAAACGGTGCAAAAGAAACTGGCTTGGATGGACAGATTTCTGGCTGCCTCGACCTGACAGGATGGGATTTTGACAGATTTGTCCGTTTTCTGAAATTCTTATTTTAGTGTGAATTCTTGCCAACAGCAGCAGTTGCCTGTTTCCATAGTGTAGTGGTTATCACGTTCGCCTAACACGCGAAAGGTCCCCAGTTCGAAACTGGGTGGAAACAATGTGTTGTTATGTACTGCGTTCAGCTGCCAAATACATGCCAGCATAAACAAATCAACTTGTGCTGTTGCCCGTCGTCCACCCATGCCCTTTGACTACTACCTTGGAAAAACGGTGCAAAAAAAACTGTCTTGGATGGCCAGATTACTGGCTGCCTCGACCTGACAGGATGGTATTTTGACTGCTTTTTCCGCTTCCTGAAATCCTTATGTTAGTGTGAATTCTTGCCGACAGCAGCAGTTGCCTGTTTCCATAGTGTAGTGGTTATCACGTTCGCCTAACACGCGAAAGGTCCCCAGTTCAAAACTAGGTGGAAACAATGTGTTGTTATGTACTGCGTTCAGCTGCCAAATACATGCCAGCATAAAAAAATCAACTTTTGCTGTTGCCCGTCGTCCACCCATGCCCTTTGACTACTACCTTGGAAAAACGGTGCAAAAGAAACTGGCTTGGAGGGCCAGATTACTCGCTGCCTCGACCTGACATGATGCGCGACAGGATAGGATTTTGGCAGCTTATTCCGCTTCCTGAAATCCTTATGTTAGTGTGAATTCTTGCCGAAAGCAGCAGTTGCCTGTTTCCATAGTGTAGTGGTTATCACGTTCGCCTCACACCGAAAGGTCCCCAGTTCGAAACTGGGTGGAAACAATGTGTTGTTATGTAGTGCGTTCAGCTGCCAAATACATGCCAGCATAAAAAAATCAACTTTTGCTGTTGCCCGTCGTCCACCCATGCCCTTTGACTACTACCTTGGAAAAACGGTGCAAAAGAAACTGGCTTGGATGGACAGATTTCTGGCTGCCTCGACCTGACAGGATGGGATTTTGACAGATTTGTCTGTTTTCTGAAATCCTTATTTTAGTGTGAATTCTTGCCAACCGCAGCAGTTGCCTGTTTCCATAGTGTAGTGGTTATCACGTTCGCCTAACACGCGAAAGGTCCCCAGTTCGAAACTGGGTGGAAACAATGTGTTGTTATGTACTGCGTTCAGCTGCCAAATACATGCCAGCATAAACAAATCAACTTGTGCTGTTGCCCGTCGTCCACCCATGCCCTTTGACTACTACCTTGGAAAAACGGTGCAAAAAAAACTGTCTTGGATGGCCAGATTACTGGCTGCCTCGACCTGACAGGATGGCATTTTGACTGCTTTTTCCGCTTCCTGAAATCCTTATGTTAGTGTGAATTCTTGCCGACAGCAGCAGTTGCCTGTTTCCATAGTGTAGTGGTTATCACGTTCGCCTAACACGCGAAAGGTCCCCAGTTCAAAACTAGGTGGAAACAATGTGTTGTTATGTACTGCGTTCAGCTGCCAAATACATGCCAGCATAAAAAAATCAACTTTTGCTGTTGCCCGTCGTCCACCCATGCCCTTTGACTACTACCTTGGAAAAACGGTGCAAAAGAAACTGGCTTGGAGGGCCAGATTACTGGCTGCCTCGACCTGACATGATGCGCGACAGGATAGGATTTTGGCAGCTTATTCCGCTTCCTGAAATCCTTATGTTAGTGTGAATTCTTGCCGAAAGCAGCAGTTGCCTGTTTCCATAGTGTAGTGGTTATCACGTTCGCCTCACACCGAAAGGTCCCCAGTTCGAAACTGGGTGGAAACAATGTGTTGTTATGTACTGCGTTCAGCTGCCAAATACATGCCAGCATAAAAAAATCAACTTTTGCTGTTGCCCGTCGTCCACCCATGCCCTTTGACTACTACCTTGGAAAAACGGTGCAAAAGATACTGGCTTGGATGGCCAGATTACTGGCTGCCTCGACCTGACATGATGCGCAACAGGATGGGATTTTGACAGCTTTTTCCGCTTCCTGAAATCCTTATGTTAGTGTGAATTCTTGCCGAAAGCAGCAGTTGCCTGTTTCCATAGTGCAGTGGTTATCACGTTTGCCTCACACGCGAAAGGTCCCCACTTCGAAACTGGGTGCAAACAATGTGTTGTTATGTACTGCGTTCAGCTGCCAAATACATGCCAGCATAAAATATCAACTTGTGCTGTTGCCCGTCGGCCAACCATGCCCTTTGACTACTACCTTGGAAAAACGGTGCAAAAGAAACTGGCTTGGATGGACAGATTTCTGGCTGCCTCGACCTGACAGGATGGGATTTTGACAGATTTGTCCGTTTTCTGAAATCCTTATTTTAGTGTGAATTCTTGCCGACAGCAGCAGTTGCCTGTTTCCATAGTGTAGTGGTTATCACGTTTGCCTAACACGCGAAAGGTCCCCAGTTCGAAACTGGGTGGAAACAATGTGTGGTTATGTACTGCGTTCAGCTGCCAAATACATGCCAGCATATAAAAATCAACTTGTGCTGTTGCCCGTCGTCCACCCATGCCCTTTGACTACTACCTTGGAAAAACGGTGCAAAAGAAACTGGCTTGGATGGCCAGATTACTGGCTGCCTCGACCTGACATGATGCGCAACAGGATGGGATTTTGACAGCTTTTTCCGCTTCCTGAAATCCTTATGTTAGTGTGAATTCTTGCCGAAAGCAGCAGTTGCCTGTTTCCATAGTGTTGTGGTTATCACGTTTGCCTCACACGCGAAAGGTCCCCACTTCGAAACTGGGTGGAAACAATGTGTTGTTATGTACTGCGTTCAGCTGCCAAATACATGCCAGCATAAAAAATCAACTTGTGCTGTTGCCCGTCGTCCACCCATGCCCTTTTAGTACTACCTTGGAAAAACGGTGCAAAAGAAACTGGCTTGGATGGCCAGATTACTGGCTGCCTCGACCTGACATGATGCGCAACAGGATGGGATTTTTTACAGCTTTTTCCGCTTCCTGAAATCCTTATGTTAGTGTGAATTCTTGCCGAAAGCAGCAGTTGCCTGTTTCCATAGTGTAGTGGTTATCACGTTTGCCTCACACCCGAAAGGTCCCCACTTCGAAACTGGGTGGAAATAATGTGTTGTTATGTACTGCGTTCAGCTGCCAAATACATGCCAGCATAAAAAAATCAACTTGTGCTGTTGCCCGTCGTCCACCCATGCCCTTTGACTACTAACTTGGAAAAACTGTGCAAAAAAAACTGACTTGGATGGCCAGATTACTGGCTGCCTCAAACTGACTTGATGCGCGAAAGGATGGGATTTTGACAGCTTTTTCCGCTTCCTGAAATCCTTATGTTAGTGTGAATTCTTGCCAACAGCAGCAGTTGCCTGTTTCCATAGTGTAGTGGTTATCACGTTCGCCTAACACGCGAAAGGTCCCCAGTTCAAAACTAGGTGGAAACAATGTGTTGTTATGTACTGCGTTCAGCTGCCAAATACATGCCAGCATAAAAAAATCAACTTTTGCTGTTGCCCGTCGTCCACCCATGCCCTTTGACTACTACCTTGGAAAAACGGTGCAAAAGAAACTGGCTTGGAGGGCCAGATTACTGGCTGCCTCGACCTGACATGATGCGCGACAGGATAGGATTTTGGCAGCTTATTCCGCTTCCTGAAATCCTTATGTTAGTGTGAATTCTTGCCGAAAGCAGCAGTTGCCTGTTTCCATAGTGTAGTGGTTATCACGTTCGCCTCACACCGAAAGGTCCCCAGTTCGAAACTGGGTAGAAACAATGTGTTGTTATGTACTGCGTTCAGCTGCCAAATACATGCCAGCATAAAAAAATCAACTTTTGCTGTTGCCCGTCGTCCACCCATGCCCTTTGACTACTACCTTGGAAAAACGGTGCAAAAGATACTGGCTTGGATGGCCAGATTACTGGCTGCCTCGACCTGACATGATGCGCAACAGGATGGGATTTTGACAGCTTTTTCCGCTTCCTGAAATCCTTATGTTAGTGTGAATTCTTGCCGAAAGCAGCAGTTGCCTGTTTCCATAGTGCAGTGGTTATCACGTTTGCCTCACACGCGAAAGGTCCCCACTTCGAAACTGGGTGGAAACAATGTGTTGTTATGTACTGCGTTCAGCTGCCAAATACATGCCAGCATAAAATATCAACTTGTGCTGTTGCCCGTCGGCCAACCATGCCCTTTGACTACTACCTTGGAAAAACGGTGCAAAAGAAACTGGCTTGGATGGACAGATTTCTGGCTGCCTCGACCTGACAGGATGGGATTTTGACAGATTTGTCCGTTTTCTGAAATTCTTATTTTAGTGTGAATTCTTGCCAACAGCAGCAGTTGCCTGTTTCCATAGTGTAGTGGTTATCACGTTCGCCTAACACGCGAAAGGTCCCCAGTTCGAAACTGGGTGGAAACAATGTGTTGTTATGTACTGCGTTCAGCTGCCAAATACATGCCAGCATAAACAAATCAACTTGTGCTGTTGCCCGTCGTCCACCCATGCCCTTTGACTACTACCTTGGAAAAACGGTGCAAAAAAAACTGTCTTGGATGGCCAGATTACTGGCTGCCTCGACCTGACAGGATGGTATTTTGACTGCTTTTTCCGCTTCCTGAAATCCTTATGTTAGTGTGAATTCTTGCCGAAAGCAGCAGTTGCCTGTTTCCATAGTGTAGTGGTTATCACGTTCGCCTAACACGCGAAAGGTCCCCAGTTCGAAACTGGGTGGAAACAATGTGTTGTTATGTACTGCGTTCAGCTGCCAAATACATGCCAGCATAAAAAAATCAACTTGTGCTGTTGCCCGTCGTCCACCCATGCCCTTTGACTACTACCTCGGAAAAACGGTGCAAAAGAAACTGGCTTGGATGGCCAGATTACTGGCTGCCTCGACCTGACATGATGCGCAACAGGATGGGATTTTTTACAGCTTTTTCCGCTTCCTGAAATCCTTATGTTAGTGTGAATTCTTGCCGAAAGCAGCAGTTGCCTGTTTCCATAGTGCAGTGGTTATCACGTTTGCCTCACACGCGAAAGGTCCCCACTTCGAAACTGGGTGGAAACAATGTGTTGTTATGTACTGCGTTCAGCTGCCAAATACATGCCAGCATAAAATATCAACTTGTGCTGTTGCCCGTCGGCCAACCATGCCCTTTGACTACTACCTTGGAAAAACGGTGCAAAAGAAACTGGCTTGGATGGACAGATTTCTGGCTGCCTTGACCTGACAGGATGGGATTTTGACAGATTTGTCCGTTTTCTGAAATCCTTATTTTAGTGTGAATTCTTGCCGACAGCAGCAGTTGCCTGTTTCCATAGTGTAGTGGTTATCACGTTTGCCTAACACGCGAAAGGTCCCCAGTTCGAAACTGGGTGGAAACAATGTGTGGTTATGTACTGCGTTCAGCTGCCAAATACATGCCAGCATATAAAAATCAACTTGTGCTGTTGCCCGTCGTCCACCCATGCCCTTTGACTACTACCTTGGAAAAACGGTGCAAAAGAAACTGGCTTGGATGGCCAGATTACTGGCTGCCTCGACCTGACATGATGCGCAACAGGATTGGATTTTGACAGCTTTTTCCGCTTCCTGAAATCCTTATGTTAGTGTGAATTCTTGCCGAAAGCAGCAGTTGCCTGTTTCCATAGTGTTGTGGTTATCACGTTTGCCTCACACGCGAAAGGTCCCCACTTCGAAACTGGGTGGAAACAATGTGTTGTTATGTACTGCGTTCAGCTGCCAAATACATGCCAGCATAAAAAAATCAACTTGTGCTGTTGCCCGTCGTCCACCCATGCCCTTTGACTACTACCTTGGAAAAACGGTGCAAAAGAAACTGGCTTGGATGGCCAGATTACTGGCTGCCTCGACCTGACATGATGCGCAACAGGATGGGATTTTTTACAGCTTTTTCCGCTTCCTGAAATCCTTATGTTAGTGTGAATTCTTGCCGAAAGCAGCAGTTGCCTGTTTCCATAGTGTAGTGGTTATCACGTTTGCCTCACACCCGAAAGGTCCCCACTTCGAAACTGGGTGGAAATAATGTGTTGTTATGTACTGCGTTCAGCTGCCAAATACATGCCAGCATAAAAAAATCAACTTGTGCTGTTGCCCGTCGTCCACCCATGCCCTTTGACTACTAACTTGGAAAAACTGTGCAAAAAAAACTGACTTGGATGGCCAGATTACTGGCTGCCTCAAACTGACTTGATGCGCGAAAGGATGGGATTTTGACAGCTTTTTCCGCTTCCTGAAATCCTTATGTTAGTGTGAATTCTTGCCAAAAGCAGCAGTTGCCTGTTTCCATAGTGTAGTGGTTATCACGTTCGCCTCACACGCGAAAGGTCCCCAGTTCGAAACTGGGTGGAAACAATGTGTTGTTATGTACTGCGTTCAGCTGCCAAATACATGCCAGCATAAAATATCAACTTGTGCTGTTGCCCGTCGTCCACCCATGCCCTTTGACTACTACCTTGGAAAAACGGTGCAAAAAAAAATTGTCTTGGATGGCCAGATTACTGGCTGCCTCGACCTGACAGGATGGTATTTTGACTGCTTTTTCCGCTTCCTGAAATCCTTATGTTAGTGTGAATTCTTGCCGACAGCAGCAGTTGCCTGTTTCCATAGTGTAGTGGTTATCACGTTCGCCTAACACGCGAAAGGTCCCCAGTTCAAAACTAGGTGGAAACAATGTGCTGTTATGTACTGCGTTCAGCTGCCAAATACATGCCAGCATAAAAAAATCAACTTTTGCTGTTGCCCGTCGTCCACCCATGCCCTTTGACTACTACCTTGGAAAAACGGTGCAAAAGAAACTGGCTTGGAGGGCCAGATTACTGGCTGCCTCGACCTGACATGATGCGCGACAGGATAGGATTTTGGCAGCTTATTCCGCTTCCTGAAATCCTTATGTTAGTGTGAATTCTTGCCGAAAGCAGCAGTTGCCTGTTTCCATAGTGTAGTGGTTATCACGTTCGCCTCACACGCGAAAGGTCCCCAGTTTGAAACTGGGTGGAAATAATGTGTTGTTATGTACTGCGTTCAGCTGCCAAATACATGCCAGCATAAACAAATCAACTTGTGCTGTTGCCCGTCGTCCACCCATGCCCTTTGACTACTACCTTGGAAAAACGGTGCAAAAAAACCTGTCTTGGATGGCCAGATTACTGGCTGCCTCGACCTGACAGGATGGTATTTTGACTGCTTTTTCCGCTTCCTGAAATACTTATGTTAGTGTGAATTCTTGCCGACAGCAGCAGTTGCCTGTTTCCATAGTGTAGTGGTTATCACGTTCGCCTAACACGTGAAAGGTCCCCAGTTCAAAACTAGGTGGAAACAATGTGTTGTTATGTACTGCGTTCAGCTGCCAAATACATGCCAGCATAAAAAAATCAACTTTTGCTGTTGCCTGTCGTCCACCCATGCCCTTTGACTACTACCTTGGAAAAACGGTGCAAAAGAAACTGGCTTGGAGGGCCAGATTACTGGCTGCCTCGACCTGACATGATGCGCGACAGGATAGGATTTTGGCAGCTTATTCCGCTTCCTGAAATCCTTATGTTAGTGTGAATTCTTGCCGAAAGCAGCAGTTGCCTGTTTCCATAGTGTAGTGGTTATCACGTTCGCCTCACACCGAAAGGTCCCCAGTTCGAAACTGGGTGGAAACAATGTGTTGTTATGTACTGCGTTCAGCTGCCAAATACATGCCAGCATAAAAAAATCAACTTTTGCTGTTGCCCGTCGTCCACCCATGCCCTTTGACTACTACCTTGGAAAAACGGTGCAAAAGATACTGGCTTGGATGGCCAGATTACTGGCTGCCTCGACCTGACATGATGCGCAACAGGATGGGATTTTGACAGCTTTTTCCGCTTCCTGAAATCCTTATATTAGTGTGAATTCTTGCCGAAAGCAGCAGTTGCCTGTTTCCATAGTGCAGTGGTTATCACGTTTGCCTCACACGCGAAAGGTCCCCACTTCGAAACTGGGTGGAAACAATGTGTT
The DNA here is from genome assembly GCA_027475355.1 of Coilia nasus. Lineage (NCBI taxonomy): Eukaryota > Metazoa > Chordata > Actinopteri > Clupeiformes > Engraulidae > Coilia > Coilia nasus. The sequence continues at coordinate 31,329,781 of CM050198.1, forward strand.
GTTATGTACTGCGTTCAGCTGCCAAATACATGCCAGCATAAAATATCAACTTGTGCTGTTGCCCGTCGGCCAACCATGCCCTTTGACTACTACCTTGGAAAAACGGTGCAAAAGAAACTGTCTTGGATGGACAGATTTCTGGCTGCCTCGACCTGACAGGATGGGATTTTGACAGATTTGTCCGTTTTCTGAAATCCTTATTTTAGTGTGAATTCTTGCCGACAGCAGCAGTTGCCTGTTTCCATAGTGTAGTGGTTATCACGTTCGCCTAACACGCGAAAGGTCCCCAGTTCGAAACTGGGTTGAAACAATGTGTTGTTATGTACTGCGTTCAGCTGCCAAATACATGCCAGCATAAAAAAATCAACTTGTGCTGTTGCCCGTCGTCCACCCATGCCCTTTGACTACTACCTTGGAAAAACGGTGCAAAAGAAACTGGCTTGGAGGGCCAGATTACTGGCTGCCTCGACCTGACATGATGCGCGACAGGATAGGATTTTGGCAGCTTATTCCGCTTCCTGAAATCCTTATGTTAGTGTGAATTCTTGCCGAAAGCAGCAGTTGAATGTTTCCATCGCATAAAATATCAACTTGTGCTGTTGCCCGTCGTCCACCCATGCCCTTTGACTACTACCTTGGAAAAACGGTGCAAAAAAAAATTGTCTTGGATGGCCAGATTACTGGCTGCCTCGACCTGACAGGATGGTATTTTGACTGCTTTTTCCGCTTCCTGAAATCCTTATGTTAGTGTGAATTCTTGCCGACAGCAGAAGTTGCCTGTTTCCATAGTGTAGTGGTTATCACGTTCGCCTAACACGCGAAAGGTCCCCAGTTCAAAACTAGGTGGAATCAATGTGCTGTTATGTACTGCGTTCAGCTGCCAAATACATGCCAGCATAAAAAAATCAACTTTTGCTGTTGCCCGTCGTCCACCCATGCCCTTTGACTACTACCTTGGAAAAACGGTGCAAAAGAAACTGGCTTGGAGGGCCAGATTACTGGCTGCCTCGACCTGACATGATGCGCGACAGGATAGGATTTTGGCAGCTTATTCCGCTTCCTGAAATCCTTATGTTAGTGTGAATTCTTGCCGAAAGCAGCAGTTGCCTGTTTCCATAGTGTAGTGGTTATCACGTTCGCCTCACACGCGAAAGGTCCCCAGTTTGAAACTGGGTGGAAATAATGTGTTGTTATGTACTGCGTTCAGCTGCCAAATACATCCCAGCATAAACAAATCAACTTGTGCTGTTGCCCGTCGTCCACCCATGCCCTTTGACTACTACCTTGGAAAAACGGTGCAAAAAAACCTGTCTTGGATGGCCAGATTACTGGCTGCCTCGACCTGACAGGATGGTATTTTGACTGCTTTTTCCGCTTCCTGAAATACTTATGTTAGTGTGAATTCTTGCCGACAGCAGCAGTTGCCTGTTTCCATAGTGTAGTGGTTATCACGTTTGCCTAACACGCGAAAGGTCCCCAGTTCAAAACTAGGTGGAAACAATGTGTTGTTATGTACTGCGTTCAGCTGCCAAATACATGCCAGCATAAAAAAATCAACTTTTGCTGTTGCCCGTCGTCCACCCATGCCCTTTGACTACTACCTTGGAAAAACGGTGCAAAAGAAACTGGCTTGGAGGGCCAGATTACTGGCTGCCTCGACCTGACATGATGCGCGACAGGATAGGATTTTGGCAGCTTATTCCGCTTCCTGAAATCCTTATGTTAGTGTGAATTCTTGCCGAAAGCAGCAGTTGCCTGTTTCCATAGTGTAGTGGTTATCACGTTCGCCTCACACCGAAAGGTCCCCAGTTCGAAACTGGGTGGAAACAATGTGTTGTTATGTACTGCGTTCAGCTGCCAAATACATGCCAGCATAAAAAAATCAACTTTTGCTGTTGCCCGTCGTCCACCCATGCCCTTTGACTACTACCTTGGAAAAACGGTGCAAAAGATACTGGCTTGGATGGCCAGATTACTGGCTGCCTCGACCTGACATGATGCGCAACAGGATGGGATTTTGACAGCTTTTTCCGCTTCCTGAAATCCTTATATTAGTGTGAATTCTTGCCGAAAGCAGCAGTTGCCTGTTTCCATAGTGCAGTGGTTATCACGTTTGCCTCACACGCGAAAGGTCCCCACTTTGAAACTGGGTGGAAACAATGTGTTGTTATGTACTGCGTTCAGCTGCCAAATACATGCCAGCATAAAATATCAACTTGTGCTGTTGCCCGTCGGCCAACCATGCCCTTTGACTACTACCTTGGAAAAACGGTGCAAAAGAAACTGTCTTGGATGGACAGATTTCTGGCTGCCTCGACCTGACAGGATGGGATTTTGACAGATTTGTCCGTTTTCTGAAATCCTTATTTTAGCGTGAATTCTTGCCGACAGCAGCAGTTGCCTGTTTCCATAGTGTAGTGGTTATCACGTTCGCCTAACACGCAAAAGGTCCCCAGTTCGAAACTGGTTTGAAACAATGTGTTGTTATGTACTGCGTTCAGCTGCCAAATACATGCCAGCATAAAAAAATCAACTTGTGCTCTTGCCCGTCGTCCACCCATGCCCTTTGACTACTACCTTGGAAAAACGGTGCAAAAGAAACTGGCTTGGAGGGCCAGATTACTGGCTGCCTCGACCTGACATGATGCGCGACAGGATAGGATTTTGGCAGCTTATTCCGCTTCCTGAAATCCTTATGTTAGTGTGAATTCTTGCCGAAAGCAGCAGTTTCCTGTTTCCATAGTGTAGTGGTTATCACGTTCGCCTCACACGCGAAAGGTCCCCAGTTCGAAACTGGGTGGAAACAATGTGTTGTTATGTACTGCGTTCAGCTGCCAAATACATGCCAGCATAAACAAATCAACTTGTGCTGTTGCCCGTCGTCCACCAATGCCCTTTGACTACTACCTTGGAAAAACGGTGCAAAAGAAACTGGCTTGGAGGGCCAGATTACTGGCTGCCTCGACCTGACATGATGCGCGACAGGATAGGATTTTGGCAGCTTATTCCGCTTCCTGAAATCCTTATGTTAGTGTGAATTCTTGCCGAAAGCAGCAGTTGAATGTTTCCATAGTGTAGTGGTTATCACGTTCGCCTCACACGCGAAAGGTCCCCAGTTCGAAACTGGGTGGAAACAATGTGTTGTTATGTACTGCGTTCAGCTGCCAAATACATGCCAGCATAAACAAATCAACTTGTGCTGTTGCCCGTCGTCCACCAATGCCCTTTGACTACTACCTTGGAAAAACGGTGCAAAAGAAACTGGCTTGGAGGGCCAGATTACTGGCTGCCTCGACCTGACATGATGCGCGACAGGATAGGATTTTGACAGCTTTTTCCTCTTCCTGAAATCCTTATGTTAGTGTGAATTCTTGCCGAAAGCAGCAGTTGCCTGTTTCCATAGTGTAGTGGTTATCACGTTCGCCTCACACGCGAAAGGTCCCCAGTTCGAAACTGGGTGGAAACAATGTGTTGTTATGTACTGCGTTCAGCTGCCAAATAAATGCCAGCATAAAAAAATCAACTTGTGCTGTTGCCCGTCGTCCACCCATGCCCTTTGACTACTACCTTGGAAAAACGGTGCAAAAGAAACTGGCTTGGATGGCCAGATTACTGGCTGCCTCGACCTGACATGATGCGCAACAGGATGGGATTTTGACAGCTTTTTCCGCTTCCTGAAATCCTTATGTTAGTGTGAATTCTTGCCGAAAGCAGCAGTTGCCTGTTTCCATAGTGCAGTGGTTATCACGTTTGCCTCACACGCGAAAGGTCCCCACTTTGAAACTGGGTGGAAACAATGTGTTGTTATGTACTGCGTTCAGCTGCCAAATACATGCCAGCATAAAATATCAACTTGTGCTGTTGCCCGTCGGCCAACCATGCCCTTTGACTACTACCTTGGAAAAACGGTGCAAAAGAAACTGGCTTGGATGGACAGATTTCTGGCTGCCTCGACCTGACAGGATGGGATTTTGACAGATTTGTCCGTTTTCTGAAATCCTTATTTTAGTGTGAATTCTTGCCGACAGCAGCAGTTGCCTGTTTCCATAGTGTAGTGGTTATCACGTTCGCCTAACACGCGAAAGGTCCCCAGTTCGAAACTGGGTTGAAACAATGTGTTGTTATGTACTGCGTTCAGCTGCCAAATACATGCCAGCATAAAAAAATCAACTTGTGCTGTTGCCCGTCGTCCACCCATGCCCTTTGACTACTACCTTGGAAAAACGGTGCAAAAGAAACTGGCTTGGAGGGCCAGATTACTGGCTGCCTCGACCTGACATGATGCGCGACAGGATAGGATTTTGGCAGCTTATTCCGCTTCCTGAAATTCTTATGTTAGTGTGAATTCTTGCCGAAAGCAGCAGTTGAATGTTTCCATAGTGTAGTGGTTATCACGTTCGCCTCACACGCGAAAGGTCCCCAGTTCGAAACTGGGTGGAAACAATGTGTTGTTATGTACTGCGTTCAGCTGCCAAATACATGCCAGCATAAACAAATCAACTTGTGCTGTTGCCCGTCGTCCACCAATGCCCTTTGACTACTACCTTGGAAAAACGGTGCAAAAGAAACTGGCTTGGAGGGCCAGATTACTGGCTGCCTCGACCTGACATGATGCGCGACAGGATGGGATTTTGACAGCTTTTTCCGCTTCCTGAAATCCTTATGTGAGTGTGAATTCTTGCCGAAAGCAGCAGTTGCCTGTTTCCATAGTGTAGTGGTTATCACGTTCGCCTCACACGCGAAAGGTCCCCAGTTCGAAACTGGGTGGAAACAATGTGTTGTTATGTACTGCGTTCAGCTGCCAAACACATGCCAGCATAAAAAAATCAACTTGTGCTTTTGCCTGTCGTCCACCCATGCCCTTTGACTACTACCTTGGAAAAACAGTGCAAAAGAAACTGGCTTGGATGGCCAGATTACTGGCTGCCTCGACCTGACATGATGCGCAACAGGATGGGATTTTGACAGCTTTTTCCGCTTCCTGAAATCCTTATGTTAGTGTGAATTCTTGCCGAAAGCAGCAGTTGCCTGTTTCCATAGTGTAGTGGTTATCACGTTCGCCTCACACGCGAAAGGTCCCCACTTCGAAACTGGGTGGAAACAATGTGCTGTTATGTACTGCATTCAGCTGCCAAATACATGCCAGCATAAAAAAATCAACTTGTGCTGTTGCCCGTCGTCCACCCATGCCCTTTGAGTACTACCTTCGAAAAACGGTGCAAAAGAAACTGGCTTGGATGGCCAGATTACTGGCTGCCTCGACCTGACATGATGCGCAACAGGATGGGATTTTTTGCAGCTTTTTCCGCTTCTTGAAATCCTTATGTTAGTGTGAATTCTTGCCGAAAGCAGCAGTTGCCTGTTTCCATAGTGTAGTGGTTATCACGTTTGCCTCACACGCGAAAGGTCCCCACTTCGAAACTGGGTGGAAATAATGTGTTGTTATGTACTGCGTTCAGCTGCTAAATAAATGCCAGCATAAAAAAATCAACTTGTGCTGTTGCCCGTCGTCCACCCATGCCCTTTGACTACTACCTTGGAAAAACTGTGCAAAAAAAACTGACTTGGATGGCCAGATTACTGGCTGCCTCAAACTGACTTGATGCGCGAAAGGATGGGATTTTGACAGCTTTTTCCGCTTCCTGAAATCCTTATGTTAGTGTGAATTCTTGCTGAAAGCAGCAGTTGCCTGTTTCCATAGTGTAGTGGTTATCACGTTCGCCTAACACGCGAAAGGTCCCCAGTTCGAAACTGGGTGGAAACAATGTGTTGTTATGTACTGCGTTCAGCTGCCAAATACATGCCAGCATAAAAAAATCAACTTGTGCTGTTGCCCGTCGTCCACCCATGCCCTTTGACTACTACCTCGGAAAAACGGTGCAAAAGAAACTGGCTTGGATGGCCAGATTACTGGCTGCCTCGACCTGACATGATGCGCAACAGGATGGGATTTTTTACAGCTTTTTCCGCTTCCTGAAATCCTTATGTTAGTGTGAATTCTTGCCGAAAGCAGCAGTTGCCTGTTTCCATAGTGCAGTGGTTATCACGTTTGCCTCACACGCGAAAGGTCCCCACTTCGAAACTGGGTGGAAACAATGTGTTGTTATGTACTGCGTTCAGCTGCCAAATACATGCCAGCATAAAATATCAACTTGTGCTGTTGCCCGTCGGCCAACCATGCCCTTTGACTACTACCTTGGAAAAACGGTGCAAAAGAAACTGGCTTGGATGGACAGATTTCTGGCTGCCTCGACCTGACAGGATGGGATTTTGACAGATTTGTCCGTTTTCTGAAATCCTTATTTTAGTGTGAATTCTTGCCGACAGCAGCAGTTGCCTGTTTCCATAGTGTAGTGGTTATCACGTTCGCCTAACACGCGAAAGGTCCCCAGTTCGAAACTGGGTTGAAACAATGTGTTGTTATGTACTGCGTTCAGCTGCCAAATACATGCCAGCATAAAAAAATCAACTTGTGCTGTTGCCCGTCGTCCACCCATGCCCTTTGACTACTACCTTGGAAAAACGGTGCAAAAGAAACTGGCTTGGAGGGCCAGATTACTGGCTGCCTCGACCTGACATGATGCGCGACAGGATAGGATTTTGGCAGCTTATTCCGCTTCCTGAAATTCTTATGTTAGTGTGAATTCTTGCCGAAAGCAGCCATTTAATGTTTCCATAGTGTAGTGGTTATCACGTTCGCCTCACACGCGAAAGGTCCCCAGTTCGAAACTGGGTGGAAACAATGTGTTGTTATGTACTGCGTTCAGCTGCCAAATACATGCCAGCATAAACAAATCAACTTGTGCTGTTGCCCGTCGTCCACCAATGCCCTTTGACTACTACCTTGGAAAAACGGTGCAAAAGAAACTGGCTTGGAGGGCCAGATTACTGGCTGCCTCGACCTGACATGATGCGCGACAGGATGGGATTTTGACAGCTTTTTCCGCTTCCTGAAATCCTTATGTTAGTGTGAATTCTTGCCGAAAGCAGCAGTTGCCTGTTTCCATAGTGCAGTGGTTATCACGTTTGCCTCACACGCGAAAGGTCCCCACTTTGAAACTGGGTGGAAACAATGTGTTGTTATGTACTGCGTTCAGCTGCCAAATACATGCCAGCATAAAATATCAACTTGTGCTGTTGCCCGTCGGCCAACCATGCCCTTTGACTACTACCTTGGAAAAACGGTGCAAAAGAAACTGGCTTGGATGGACAGATTTCTGGCTGCCTCGACCTGACAGGATGGGATTTTGACAGATTTGTCCGTTTTCTGAAATCCTTATTTTAGTGTGAATTCTTGCCGACAGCAGCAGTTGCCTGTTTCCATAGTGTAGTGGTTATCACGTTCGCCTAACACGCGAAAGGTCCCCAGTTCGAAACTGGGTTGAAACAATGTGTTGTTATGTACTGCGTTCAGCTGCCAAATACATGCCAGCATAAAAAAATTAACTTGTGCTGTTGCCCGTCGTCCACCCATGCCCTTTGACTACTACCTTGGAAAAACGGTGCAAAAGAAACTGGCTTGGAGGGCCAGATTACTGGCTGCCTCGACCTGACATGATGCGCGACAGGATAGGATTTTGGCAGCTTATTCCGCTTCCTGAAATTCTTATGTTAGTGTGAATTCTTGCCGAAAGCAGCAGTTGAATGTTTCCATAGTGTAGTGGTTATCACGTTCGCCTCACACGCGAAAGGTCCCCAGTTCGAAACTGGGTGGAAACAATGTGTTGTTATGTACTGCGTTCAGCTGCCAAATACATGCCAGCATAAACAAATCAACTTGTGCTGTTGCCTGTCGTCCACCAATGCCCTTTGACTACTACCTTGGAAAAACGGTGCAAAAGAAACTGGCTTGGAGGGCCAGATTACTGGCTGCCTCGACCTGACATGATGCGCGACAGGATGGGATTTTGACAGCTTTTTCCGCTTCCTGAAATCCTTATGTTAGTGTGAATTCTTGCCGAAAGCAGCAGTTGCCTGTTTCCATAGTGTAGTGGTTATCACGTTCGCCTCACACGCGAAAGGTCCCCAGTTCGAAACTGGGTGGAAACAATGTGTTGTTATGTACTGCGTTCAGCTGCCAAACACATGCCAGCATAAAAAAATCAACTTGTGCTTTTGCCCGTCGTCCACCCATGCCCTTTGACTACTACCTTGGAAAAACAGTGCAAAAGAAACTGGCTTGGATGGCCAGATTACTGGCTGCCTCGACCTGACATGATGCGCAACAGGATGGGATTTTGACAGCTTTTTCCGCTTCCTGAAATCCTTATGTTAGTGTGAATTCTTGCCGAAAGCAGCAGTTGCCTGTTTCCATAGTGTAGTGGTTATCACGTTCGCCTCACACGCGAAAGGTCCCCACTTCGAAACTGGGTGGAAACAATGTGTTGTTATGTACTGCGTTCAGCTGCCAAATACATGCCAGCATAAAAAAATCAACTTGTGCTGTTGCCCGTCGTCCACCCATGCCCTTTGAGTACTACCTTGGAAAAACGGTGCAAAAGAAACTGGCTTGGATGGCCAGATTACTGGCTGCCTCGACCTGACATGATGCGCAACAGGATGGGATTTTTTGCAGCTTTTTCCGCTTCTTGAAATCCTTATGTTAGTGTGAATTCTTGCCGAAAGCAGCAGTTGCCTGTTTCCATAGTGTAGTGGTTATCACGTTTGCCTCACACGCGAAAGGTCCCCACTTCGAAACTGGGTGGAAATAATGTGTTGTTATGTACTGCGTTCAGCTGCTAAATAAATGCCAGCATAAAAAAATCAACTTGTGCTGTTGCCCGTCGTCCACCCATGCCCTTTGACTACTACCTTGGAAAAACTGTGCAAAAAAAACTGACTTGGATGGCCAGATTACTGGCTGCCTCAAACTGACTTGATGCGCGAAAGGATGGGATTTTGACAGCTTTTTCCGCTTCCTGAAATCCTTATGTTAGTGTGAATTCTTGCCGAAAGCAGCAGTTGCCTGTTTCCATAGTGTAGTGGTTATCACGTTCGCCTAACACGCGAAAGGTCCCCAGTTCGAAACTGGGTGGAAACAATGTGTTGTTATGTACTGCGTTCAGCTGCCAAATACATGCCAGCATAAAAAAATCAACTTGTGCTGTTGCCCGTCGTCCACCCATGCCCTTTGACTACTACCTCGGAAAAACGGTGAAAAAGAAACTGGCTTGGATGGCCAGATTACTGGCTGCCTCGACCTGACATGATGCGCAACAGGATGGGATTTTTACAGCTTTTTCCGCTTCCTGAAATCCTTATGTTAGTGTGAATTCTTGCCGAAAGCAGCAGTTGCCTGTTTCCATAGTGCAGTGGTTATCACGTTTGCCTCACACGCGAAAGGTCCCCACTTCGAAACTGGGTGGAAACAATGTGTTGTTATGTACTGCGTTCAGCTGCCAAACACATGCCAGCATAAAAAAATCAACTTGTGCTTTTGCCCGTCGTCCACCCATGCCCTTTGACTACTACCTTGGAAAAACAGTGCAAAAGAAACTGGCTTGGATGGCCAGATTACTGGCTGCCTCGACCTGACATGATGCGCAACAGGATGGGATTTTGACAGCTTTTTCCGCTTCCTGAAATCCTTATGTTAGTGTGAATTCTTGCCGAAAGCAGCAGTTGCCTGTTTCCATAGTGTAGTGGTTATCACGTTCGCCTCACACGCGAAAGGTCCCCACTTCGAAACTGGGTGGAAACAATGTGTTGTTATGTACTGCGTTCAGCTGCCAAATACATGCCAGCATAAAAAAATCAACTTGTGCTGTTGCCCGTCGTCCACCCATGCCCTTTGAGTACTACCTTGGAAAAACGGTGCAAAAGAAACTGGCTTGAATGGCCAGATTACTGGCTGCCTCGACCTGACATGATGCGCAACAGGATGGGATTTTTTGCAGCTTTTTCCGCTTCTTGAAATCCTTATGTTAGTGTGAATTCTTGCCGAAAGCAGCAGTTGCCTGTTTCCATAGTGTAGTGGTTATCACGTTTGCCTCACACGCGAAAGGTCCCCACTTCGAAACTGGGTGGAAATAATGTGTTGTTATGTACTGCGTTCAGCTGCTAAATAAATGCCAGCATAAAAAAATCAACTTGTGCTGTTGCCCGTCGTCCACCCATGCCCTTTGACTACTACCTTGGAAAAACTGTGCAAAAAAAACTGACTTGGATGGCCAGATTACTGGCTGCCTCAAACTGACTTGATGCGCGAAAGGATGGGATTTTGACAGCTTTTTCCGCTTCCTGAAATCCTTATGTTAGTGTGAATTCTTGCCGAAAGCAGCAGTTGCCTGTTTCCATAGTGTAGTGGTTATCACGTTCGCCTAACACGCGAAAGGTCCCCAGTTCGAAACTGGGTGGAAACAATGTGTTGTTATGTACTGCGTTCAGCTGCCAAATACATGCCAGCATAAAAAAATCAACTTGTGCTGTTGCCCGTCGTCCACCCATGCCCTTTGACTACTACCTCGGAAAAACGGTGCAAAAGAAACTGGCTTGGATGGCCAGATTACTGGCTGCCTCGACCTGACATGATGCGCAACAGGATGGGATTTTTACAGCTTTTTCCGCTTCCTGAAATCCTTATGTTAGTGTGAATTCTTGCCGAAAGCAGCAGTTGCCTGTTTCCATAGTGCAGTGGTTATCACGTTTGCCTCACACGCGAAAGGTCCCCACTTCGAAACTGGGTGGAAACAATGTGTTGTTATATACTGCGTTCAGCTGCCAAATACATGCCAGCATAAAATATCAACTTGTGCTGTTGCCCGTCGGCCAACCATGCCCTTTGACTACTACCTTGGAAAAACGGTGCAAAAGAAACTGGCTTGGATGGACAGATTTCTGGCTGCCTCGACCTGACAGGATGGGATTTTGACAGATTTGTCCGTTTTCTGAAATCCTTATTTTAGTGTGAATTCTTGCCGACAGCAGCAGTTGCCTGTTTCCATAGTGTAGTGGTTATCACGTTCGCCTAACACGCGAAAGGTCCCCAGTTCGAAACTGGGTTGAAACAATGTGTTGTTATGTACTGCGTTCAGCTGCCAAATACATGCCAGCATAAAAAAATCAACTTGTGCTGTTGCCCGTCGTCCACCCATGCCCTTTGACTACTACCTTGGAAAAACGGTGCAAAAGAAACTGGCTTGGAGGGCCAGATTACTGGCTGCCTCGACCTGACATGATGCGCGACAGGATAGGATTTTGGCAGCTTATTCCGCTTCCTGAAATTCTTATGTTAGTGTGAATTCTTGCCGAAAGCAGCAGTTGAATGTTTCCATAGTGTAGTGGTTATCACGTTCGCCTCACACGCGAAAGGTCCCCAGTTCGAAACTGGGTGGAAACAATGTGTTGTTATGTACTGCGTTCAGCTGCCAAATACATGCCAGCATAAACAAATCAACTTGTGCTGTTGCCCGTCGTCCACCAATGCCCTTTGACTACTACCTTGGAAAAACGGTGCAAAAGAAACTGGCTTGGAGGGCCAGATTACTGGCTGCCTCGACCTGACATGATGCGCGACAGGATGGGATTTTGACAGCTTTTTCCGCTTCCTGAAATCCTTATGTTAGTGTGAATTCTTGCCGAAAGCAGCAGTTGCCTGTTTCCATAGTGCAGTGGTTATCACGTTTGCCTCACACGCGAAAGGTCCCCACTTTGAAACTGGGTGGAAACAATGTGTTGTTATGTACTGCGTTCAGCTGCCAAATACATGCCAGCATAAAATATCAACTTGTGCTGTTGCCCGTCGGCCAACCATGCCCTTTGACTACTACCTTGGAAAAACGGTGCAAAAGAAACTGGCTTGGATGGACAGATTTCTGGCTGCCTCGACCTGACAGGATGGGATTTTGACAGATTTGTCCGTTTTCTGAAATCCTTATTTTAGTGTGAATTCTTGCCGACAGCAGCAGTTGCCTGTTTCCATAGTGTAGTGGTTATCACGTTCGCCTAACACGCGAAAGGTCCCCAGTTCGAAACTGGGTTGAAACAATGTGTTGTTATGTACTGCGTTCAGCTGCCAAATACATGCCAGCATAAAAAAATCAACTTGTGCTGTTGCCCGTCGTCCACCCATGCCCTTTGACTACTACCTTGGAAAAACGGTGCAAAAGAAACTGGCTTGGAGGGCCAGATTACTGGCTGCCTCGACCTGACATGATGCGCGACAGGATAGGATTTTGGCAGCTTATTCCGCTTCCTGAAATTCTTATGTTAGTGTGAATTCTTGCCGAAAGCAGCAGTTGAATGTTTCCATAGTGTAGTGGTTATCACGTTCGCCTCACACGCGAAAGGTCCCCAGTTCGAAACTGGGTGGAAACAATGTGTTGTTATGTACTGCGTTCAGCTGCCAAATACATGCCAGCATAAACAAATCAACTTGTGCTGTTGCCTGTCGTCCACCAATGCCCTTTGACTACTACCTTGGAAAAACGGTGCAAAAGAAACTGGCTTGGAGGGCCAGATTACTGGCTGCCTCGACCTGACATGATGCGCGACAGGATGGGATTTTGACAGCTTTTTCCGCTTCCTGAAATCCTTATGTTAGTGTGAATTCTTGCCGAAAGCAGCAGTTGCCTGTTTCCATAGTGTAGTGGTTATCACGTTCGCCTCACACGCGAAAGGTCCCCAGTTCGAAACTGGGTGGAAACAATGTGTTGTTATGTACTGCGTTCAGCTGCCAAACACATGCCAGCATAAAAAAATCAACTTGTGCTTTTGCCCGTCGTCCACCCATGCCCTTTGACTACTACCTTTGAAAAACAGTGCAAAAGAAACTGGCTTGGATGGCCAGATTACTGGCTGCCTCGACCTGACATGATGCGCAACAGGATGGGATTTTGACAGCTTTTTCCGCTTCCTGAAATCCTTATGTTAGTGTGAATTCTTGCCGAAAGCAGCAGTTGCCTGTTTCCATAGTGTAGTGGTTATCACGTTCGCCTCACACGCGAAAGGTCCCCACTTCGAAACTGGGTGGAAACAATGTGTTGTTATGTACTGCGTTCAGCTGCCAAATACATGCCAGCATAAAAAAATCAACTTGTGCTGTTGCCCGTCGTCCACCCATGCCCTTTGAGTACTACCTTGGAAAAACGGTGCAAAAGAAACTGGCTTGGATGGCCAGATTACTGGCTGCCTCGACCTGACATGATGCGCAACAGGATGGGATTTTTTGCAGCTTTTTCCGCTTCTTGAAATCCTTATGTTAGTGTGAATTCTTGCCGAAAGCAGCAGTTGCCTGTTTCCATAGTGTAGTGGTTATCACGTTTGCCTCACACGCGAAAGGTCCCCACTTCGAAACTGGGTGGAAATAATGTGTTGTTATGTACTGCGTTCAGCTGCTAAATAAATGCCAGCATAAAAAAATCAACTTGTGCTGTTGCCCGTCGTCCACCCATGCCCTTTGACTACTACCTTGGAAAAACTGTGCAAAAAAAACTGACTTGGATGGCCAGATTACTGGCTGCCTCAAACTGACTTGATGCGCGAAAGGATGGGATTTTGACAGCTTTTTCCGCTTCCTGAAATCCTTATGTTAGTGTGAATTCTTGCCGAAAGCAGCAGTTGCCTGTTTCCATAGCGTAGTGGTTATCACGTTCGCCTAACACGCGAAAGGTCCCCAGTTCGAAACTGGGTGGAAACAATGTGTTGTTATGTACTGCGTTCAGCTGCCAAATACATGCCAGCATAAAAAAATCAACTTGTGCTGTTGCCCGTCGTCCACCCATGCCCTTTGACTACTACCTCGGAAAAACGGTGCAAAAGAAACTGGCTTGGATGGCCAGATTACTGGCTGCCTCGACCTGACATGATGCGCAACAGGATGGGATTTTTTACAGCTTTTTCCGCTTCCTGAAATCCTTATGTTAGTGTGAATTCTTGCCGAAAGCAGCAGTTGCCTGTTTCCATAGTGCAGTGGTTATCACGTTTGCCTCACACGCGAAAGGTCCCCACTTCGAAACTGGGTGGAAACAATGTGTTGTTATGTACTGCGTTCAGCTGCCAAATACATGCCAGCATAAAATATCAACTTGTGCTGTTGCCCGTCGGCCAACCATGCCCTTTGACTACTACCTTGGAAAAACGGTGCAAAAGAAACTTGCTTGGATGGACAGATTTCTGGCTGCCTCGACCTGACAGGATGGGATTTTGACAGATTTGTCCGTTTTCTGAAATCCTTATGTTAGTGTGAATTCTTGCCGACAGCAGCAGTTGCCTGTTTCCATAGTGTAGTGGTTATCACGTTCGCCTAACACGAGAAAGGTCCCCAGTTCGAAACTGGGTGGAAACAATGTGTTGTTATGTACTGCGTTCAGCTGCGCGACAGGATAGGATTTTGGCAGCTTATTCCGCTTCCTGAAATCCTTATGTTAGTGTGAATTCTTGCCGAAAGCAGCAGTTGCCTGTTTCCATAGTGTAGTGGTTATCACGTTCGCCTAACACGCGAAAGGTCCCCAGTTCGAAACTGGGTGGAAACAATGTGTTGTTATGTACTGCGTTCAGCTGCCAAATACATGCCAGCATAAAAAAATCAACTTGTGCTGTTGCCCGTCGTCCACCCATGCCCTTTGAGTACTACCTTGGAAAAACGGTGCAAAAGAAACTGGCTTGGATTGCCAGATTACTGGCTGCCTCGACCTGACATGATGCGCAACAGGATGGGATTTTTTACAGCTTTTTCCGCTTCTGTAAATCCTTATGTTAGTGTGAATTCTTGCCGAAAGCAGTAGTTGCCTGTTCCCATAGTGTAGTGGTTATCACGTTTGCCTAACACGCGAAAGGTCCCCAGTTCGAAACTGGGTGGAAACAATGTGTTGTTATGTACTGCGTTCAGCTGCCAAATACATGCCAGCATAAAAAAATCAACTTGTGCTGTTGCCCGTCGTCCACCCATGCCCTTTGACTACTACCTTGGAAAAACGGTGCAAAAGAAACTGGCTTGGATGGCCAGATTACTGGCTGCCTCGACCTGACATGATGCGCAACAGGATGGGATTTTTTACAGCTTTTTCCGCTTCCTGAAATCCTTATGTTAGTGTGCATTCTTGCCGAAAGCAGCAGTTGCCTGTTTCCATAGTGTAGTGGTTATTACGTTTGCCTCACACGCGAAAGGTCCCCACTTCGAAACTGGGTGGAAACAATGTGTTGTTATGTACTGCGTTCAGCTGCCAAATACATGCCAGCATAAAAAAATCAACTTGTGCTTTTGCCCGTCGTCCACCCATGCCCTTTGACTACTACCTTGGAAAAACTGTGCAAAAAAAACTGACTTGGATGGCCAGATTACTGGCTGCCTCAAACTGACTTGATGCGCAAAAGGATGGGATTTTGACAGCTTTTTCCGCTTCCTGAAATCCTTATGTTAGTGTAAATTCTTGCCGAAAGCAGCAGTTGAATGTTTCCATAGTGTAGTGGTTATCACGTTCGCCTCACACGCGAAAGGTCCCCAGTTCGAAACTGGGTGGAAACAATGTGTTGTTATGTACTGCGTTCAGCTGCCAAATACATGCCAGCATAAACAAATCAACTTGTGCTGTTGCCCGTCGTCCACCAATGCCCTTTGACTACTACCTTGGAAAGACGGTGCAAAAGAAACTGGCTTGGAGGGCCAGATTACTGGCTGCCTCGACCTGACATGATGCGCGACAGGATAGGATTTTGACAGCTTTTACCGCTTCCTGAAATCCTTATGTTAGTGTGAATTCTTGCCGAAAGCAGCAGCTTCCTGTTTCCATAGTGTAGTGGTTATCACGTTGGCCTCACACGCGAAAGGTCCCCAGTTCGAAACTGGGTGGAAACAATGTGTTGTTATGTACTGCGTTCAGCTGCCAAATACATGCCAGCATAAAAAAATCAACTTGTGCTGTTGCCCGTCGTCCACCCATGCCCTTTGACTACTACCTTGGAAAAACTGTGCAAAAGAAACTGGCTTGGATGGCCAGATTACTGGCTGCCTCGACCTGACATGATGCGCAACAGGATGGGATTTTTTACAGCTTTTTCCGCTTCCTGAAATCCTTATGTTAGTGTGAATTCTTGCCGAAAGCAGCAGTTGCCTGTTTCCATAGTGCAGTGGTTATCACGTTTGCCTCACACGCGAAAGGTCCCCACTTCGAAACTGGGTGGAAACAATGTGTTGTTATGTACTGCGTTCAGCTGCCAAACACATGCCAGCATAAAAAAATTAACTTGTGCTTTTGCCCGTCGTCCACCCATGCCCTTTGACTACTACCTTGGAAAAACGGTGCAAAAGAAACTGGCTTGGATGGCCAGATTACTGGCTGCCTCGACCTGACATGATGCGCAACAGGATGGGATTTTGACAGCTTTTTCCGCTTCCTGAAATCCTTATGTTAGTGTGAATTCTTGCCGAAAGCAGCAGTTGCCTGTTTCAATAGTGCAGTGGTTATCACCTTTGCCTCACACGCGAAAGGTCCCCACTTCGAAACTGGGTGGAAACAATGTGTTGTTATGTACTGCGTTCAGCTGCCAAATACATGCCAGCATAAAATATCAACTTGTGCTGTTGCCCGTCGGCCAACCATGCCCTTTGACTACTACCTTGGAAAAACGGTGCAAAAGAAACTGGCTTGGATGGACAGATTTCTGGCTGCCTCGACCTGACAGGATGGGATTTTGACAGATTTGTCCGTTTTCTGAAATCCTTATTTTAGTGTGAATTCTTGCCGACAGTAGCAGTTGCCTGTTTCCATAGTGTAGTGGTTATCACGTTCGCCTAACACGCGAAAGGTCCCCAGTTCGAAACTGGGTTGAAACAATGTGTTGTTATGTACTGTGTTCAGCTGCCAAATACATGCCAGCATAAAAAAATCAACTTGTGCTGTTGCCCGTCGTCCACCCATGCCCTTTGACTACTACCTTGGAAAAACGGTGCAAAAGAAACTGGCTTGGAGGGCCAGATTACTGGCTGCCTCGACCTGACATGATGCGCGACAGGATAGGATTTTGGCAGCTTATTCCGCTTCCTGAAATCCTTATGTTAGTGTGAATTCTTGCCGAAAGCAGCAGTTGAATGTTTCCATAGTGTAGTGGTTATCACGTTCGCCTCACACGCGAAAGGTCCCCAGTTCGAAACTGGGTGGAAACAATGTGTTGTTATGTACTGCGTTCAGCTGCCAAATACATGCCAGCATAAACAAATCAACTTGTGCTGTTGCCCGTCGTCCACCAATGCCCTTTGACTACTACCTTGGAAAAACGGTGCAAAAGAAACTGGCTTGGAGGGCCAGATTACTGGCTGCCTCGACCTGACATGATGCGCGACAGGATAGGATTTTGGCAGCTTATTCCGCTTCCTGAAATCCTTATGTTAGTGTGAATTCTTGCCGAAAGCAGCAGTTGAATGTTTCCATAGTGTAGTGGTTATCACGTTCGCCTCACACGCGAAAGGTCCCCAGTTCGAAACTGGGTGGAAACAATGTGTTGTTATGTACTGCGTTCAGCTGCCAAATACATGCCAGCATAAACAAATCAACTTGTGCTGTTGCCCGTCGTCCACCAATGCCCTTTGACTACTACCTTGGAAAAACGTTGCAAAAGAAACTGGCTTGGAGGGCCAGATTACTGGCTGCCTCGACCTGACATGATGCGCGACAGGATAGGATTTTGACAGCTTTTTCCGCTTCCTGAAATCCTTATGTTAGTGTGAATTCTTGCCGAAAGCAGCAGTTGCCTGTTTCCATGGTGTAGTGGTTATCACGTTCGCCTCACACGCGAAAGGTCCCCAGTTCGAAACTGGGTGGAAACAATGTGTTGTTATGTACTGCGTTCAGCTGCCAAATAAATGCCAGCATAAAAAAATCAACTTGTGCTGTTGCCCGTCGTCCACCCATGCCCTTTGACAACTACCTTGGAAAAACGGTGCAAAAGAAACTGGCTTGGATGGCCAGATTACTGGCTGCCTCGACCTGACATGATGCGCAACAGGATGGGATTTTGACAGCTTTTTCCGCTTCCTGAAATCCTTATGTTAGTGTGAATTCTTGCCGAAAGCAGCAGTTGCCTGTTTCCATAGTGCAGTGGTTATCACGTTTGCCTCACACGCGAAAGGTCCCCACTTCGAAACTGGGTGGAAACAATGTGTTGTTATGTACTGCGTTCAGCTGCCAAATACATGCCAGCATAAAATATCAACTTGTGCTGTTGCCCGTCGGCCAACCATGCCCTTTGACTACTACCTTGGAAAAACGGTGCAAAAGAAACTGGCTTGGATGGACAGATTTCTGGCTGCCTCGACCTGACAGGATGGGATTTTGACAGATTTGTCCGTTTTCTGAAATCCTTATTTTAGTGTGAATTCTTGCCGACAGCAGCAGTTGCCTGTTTCCATAGTGTAGTGGTTATCACGTTCGCCTAACACGCGAAAGGTCCCCAGTTCGAAACTGGGTTGAAACAATGTGTTGTTATGTACTGCGTTCAGCTGCGAAATACATGCCAGCATAAAAAAATCAACTTGTGCTGTTGCCCGTCGTCCACCCATGCCCTTTGACTACTACTTTGGAAAAACGGTGCAAAAGAAACTGGCTTGGAGGGCCAGATTACTGGCTGCCTCGACCTGACATGATGCGCGACAGGATAGGATTTTGGCAGCTTATTCCGCTTCCTGAAATTCTTATGTTAGTGTGAATTCTTGCCGAAAGCAGCAGTTGAATGTTTCCATAGTGTAGTGGTTATCACGTTCGCCTCACACGCGAAAGGTCCCCAGTTCGAAACTGGGTGGAAACAATGTGTTGTTATGTACTGCGTTCAGCTGCCAAATACATGCCAGCATAAACAAATATACTTGTGCTGTTGCCCGTCGTCCACCAATGCCCTTTGACTACTACCTTGGAAAAACGGTGCAAAAGAAACTGGCTTGGAGGGCCAGATTACTGGCTGCCTCGACCTGACATGATGCGCGACAGGATGGGATTTTGACAGCTTTTTCCGCTTCCTGAAATCCTTATGTTAGTGTGAATTCTTGCCGAAAGCAGCAGTTGCCTGTTTCCATAGTGTAGTGGTTATCACGTTCGCCTCACACGCGAAAGGTCCCCAGTTCGAAACTGGGTGGAAACAATGTGTTGTTATGTACTGCGCTCAGCTGCCAAACACATGCCAGCATAGAAAAATCAACTTGTGCTTTTGCCCGTCGTCCACCCATGCCCTTTGACTACTACCTTGGAAAAACAGTGCAAAAGAAACTGGCTTGGATGGCCAGATTACTGGCTGCCTCGACCTGACATGATGCGCAACAGGATGGGATTTTTTACAGCTTTTTCCGCTTCTTGAAATCCTTATGTTAGTGTGAATTCTTGCCGAAAGCAGCAGTTGCCTGTTTCCATAGTGTAGTGGTTATCACGTTTGCCTCACACGCGAAAGGTCCCCACTTCGAAACTGGGTTGAAATAATGTGTTGTTATGTACTGCGTTCAGCTGCCAAATACATGCCAGCATAAAAAAATCAACTTGTGCTTTTGCCCGTCGTCCACCCATGCCCTTTGACTACTACCTTGGAAAAACTGTGCAAAAAAAACTGACTTGGATGGCCAGATTACTGGCTGCCTCAAACTGACTTGATGCGCGAAAGGATGGGATTTTGACAGCTTTTTCCGCTTCCTGAAATCCTTATGTTAGTGTGAATTCTTGCCGAAAGCAGCAGTTGCCTGTTTCCATAGTGTAGTGGTTATCACGTTCGCCTCACACGCGAAAGGTCCCCAGTTCGAAACTGGGTGGAAACAATGTGTTGTTATGTACTGCGTTCAGCTGCCAAATACATGCCAGCATAAACAAATCAACTTGTGCTGTTGCCCGTCGTCCACCAATGCCCTTTGACTACTACCTTGGAAAAACGGTGCAAAAGAAACTGGCTTGGAGGGCCAGATTACTGGCTGCCTCGACCTGACATGATGCGCGACAGGATAGGATTTTGACAGCTTTTTCCGCTTCCTGAAATCCTTATGTTAGTGTGAATTCTTGCCGAAAGCAGCAGTTGCCTGTTTCCATAGTGTAGTGGTTATCACGTTCGCCTCGCACGCGAAAGGTCCCCAGTTCGAAACTGGGTGGAAACAATGTGTTGTTATGTACTGCGTTCAGCTGCCAAATAAATGCCAGCATAAAAAAATCAACTTGTGCTGTTGCCCGTCGTCCACCCATGCCCTTTGACAACTACCTTGGAAAAACGGTGCAAAAGAAACTGGCTTGGATGGCCAGATTACTGGCTGCCTCGACCTGACATGATGCGCAACAGGATGGGATTTTGACAGCTTTTTCCGCTTCCTGAAATCCTTATGTTAGTGTGAATTCTTGCCGAAAGCAGCAGTTGCCTGTTTCCATAGTGCAGTGGTTATCACGTTTGCCTCACACGCGAAAGGTCCCCACTTCGAAACTGGGTGGAAACAATGTGTTGTTATGTACTGCGTTCAGCTGCCAAATACATGCCAGCATAAAATATCAACTTGTGCTGTTGCCCGTCGGCCAACCATGCCCTTTGACTACTACCTTGGAAAAACGGTGCAAAAGAAACTGGCTTGGATGGACAGATTTTTGGCTGCCTCGACCTGACAGGATGGGATTTTGACAGATTTGTCCGTTTTCTGAAATCCTTATTTTAGTGTGAATTCTTACTGAAAGCAGCAGTTGCCTGTTTCCATAGTGCAGTGGTTATCACGTTCGCTTTACACGCGAAAGGTCCCCAGTTCGAAACTGGGTGGAAACAATGTGTTGTTATGTACTGCGTTCAGCTGCCAAACACATGCCAGCATAAAAAAATCAACTTGTGCTTTTGCCCGTCGTCCACCCATGCCCTTTGAGTACTACCTTGGAAAAACAGTGCAAAAGAAACTGGCTTGGATGGCCAGATTACTGGCTGCCTCGACCTGACATGATGCGCAACAGGATGGGATTTTGACAGCTTTTTCCGCTTCCTGAAATCCTTATGTTAGTGTGAATTCTTGCCGAAAGCAGCAGTTGCCTGTTTCCATAGTGTAGTGGTTATCACGTTTGCCTCACACGCGAAAGGTCCCCACTTCGAAACTGGGTGGAAATAATGTGTTGTTATGTACTGCGTTCAGCTGCCAAATACATGCCAGCATAAAAAAATCAACTTGTGCTGTTGCCCGTCGTCCACCCATGCCCTTTGACTACTACCTTGGAAAAACTGTGCAAAAAAAACTGACTTGGAAGGCCAGATTACTGGCTGACTCAAACTGACTTGATGCGCGAAAGGATGGGATTTTGACAGCTTTTTCCGCTTCCTGAAATCCTTATGTTAGTGTGAATTCTTGCCGAAAGCAGCAGTTGCCTGTTTCCATAGTGTAGTGGTTATCACGTTCGCCTCACACGCGAAAGGTCCCCAGTTCGAAACTGGGTGGAAACAATGTGTTGTTATGTACTGCGTTCAGCTGCCAAATACATGCCAGCATAAACAAATCAACTTGTGCTGTTGCCCGTCGTCCACCAATGCCCTTTGACTACTACCTTGGAAAAACGGTGCAAAAGAAACTGGCTTGGAGGGCCAGATTACTGGCTGCCTCGACCTGACATGATGCGCGACAGGATAGGATTTTGACAGATTTGTCCGTTTTCTGAAATCCTTATGTTAGTGTGAATTCTTGCCGACAGCAGCAGTTGCCTGTTTCCATAGTGTAGTGGTTGTTACGTTCGCCTCACACGCGAAAGGTCCCCAGTTCGAAACTGGGTGGAAACAATGTGTTGTTATGTACTGCGTTCAGCTGCCAAATACATGCCAGCATAAAAAAATCAACTTCTGCTGTTGCCCGTCGTCCACCCATGCCCTTTGAGTACTACCTTGGAAAAACGGTGCAAAAGAAACTGGCTTGGATGGCCAGATTACTGGCTGCCTCGACCTGACATGATGCGCAACAGGATGGGATTTTTTACAGCTTTTTCCGCTTCCTGAAATCCTTATGTTAGTGTGAATTCTTGCCGAAAGCAGCAGTTGCCTGTTTCCATAGTGTAGTGGTTATTACGTTTGCCTCACACGCGAAAGGTCCCCACTTCGAAACTGGTTGGAAACAATGTGTTGTTATGTACTGCGTTCAGCTGCCAAATACATGCCAGCATAAAAAAATCAACTTGTGCTTTTGCCCGTCGTCATCCCATGCCCTTTGACTACTACCTTGGAAAAACTGTGCAAAAAAAACTGACTTGGATGGCCAGATTACTGGCTGCCTCAAACTGACTTGATGCGCAAAAGGATGGGATTTTGACAGCTTTTTCCGCTTCCTGAAATCCTTATGTTAGTGTGAATTCTTGCCGAAAGCAGCAGTTGAATGTTTCCATAGTGTAGTAGTTATCACGTTCGCCTCACACGCGAAAGGTCCCCAGTTCGAAACTGGGTGGAAACAATGTGTTGTTATGTACTGCGTTCAGCTGCCAAATACATGCCAGCATAAACAAATCAACTTGTGCTGTTGCCCGTCGTCCACCAATGCCCTTTGACTACTACCTTGGAAAAACGGTGCAAAAGAAACTGGCTTGGAGGGCCAGATTACTGGCTGCCTCGACCTGACATGATGCGCGACAGGATAGGATTTTGACAGCTTTTTCCGCTTCCTGAAATCCTTATGTTAGTGTGAATTCTTGCCGAAAGCAGCAGCTGCCTGTTTCCATAGTGTAGTGGTTATCACGTTCGCCTCACACGCGAAAGGTCCCCAGTCCGAAACTGGGTGGAAACAATGTGTTGTTATGTACTGCGTTCAGCTGCCAAATAAATGCCAGCATAAAAAAATCAACTTGTGCTGTTGCCCGTCGTCCACCCATGCCCTTTGAGTACTACCTTGGAAAAACGGTGCAAAAGAAACTGGCTTGGATGGCCAGATTACTGGCTGCCTCGACCTGACATGATGCGCAACAGGATGGGATTTTTTACAGCTTTTTCCGCTTCTTGAAATCCTTATGTTAGTGTGAATTCTTGCCGAAAGCAGCAGTTGCCTGTTTCCATAGTGTAGTGGTTATCACGTTTGCCTAACACGCGAAAGGTCCCCAGTTCGAAACTGGGTGGAAACAATGTGTTGTTATGTACTGCGTTCAGCTGCCAAATACATGCCAGCATAAAAAAATCAACTTGTGCTGTTGCCCGTCGTCCACCCATGCCCTTTGAGTACTACCTTGGAAAAACGGTGCAAAAGAAACTGGCTTGGATGGCCAGATTACTGGCTGCCTCGACCTGACATGATGCGCAACAGGATGGGATTTTTTACAGCTTTTTCCGCTTCTTGAAATCCTTATGTTAGTGTGAATTCTTGCCGAAAGCAGCAGTTGCCTGTTTCCATAGTGTAGTGGTTATCACGTTTGCCTCACACGCGAAAGGTCCCCACTTCGAAACTGGGTTGAAATAATGTGTTGTTATGTACTGCGTTCAGCTGCCAAATACATGCCAGCATAAAAAAATCAACTTGTGCTGTTGCCCGTCGTCCACCCATGCCCTTTGACTACTACCTTGGAAAAACTGTGCAAAAAAAACTGACTTGGATGGCCAGATTACTGGCTGCCTCAAACTGACTTGATGCGCGAAAGGATGGGATTTTGACAGCTTTTTCCGCTTCCTGAAATCCTTATGTTAGTGTGAATTCTTGCCGAAAGCAGCAGTTGCCTGTTTCCATAGTGTAGTGGTTATCACGTTCGCCTCACACGCGAAAGGTCCCCAGTTCGAAACTGGGTGGAAACAATGTGTTGTTATTTACTGCGTTCCCCTGCCAAATACATGCCAGCATAAACAAATCAACTTGTGCTGTTGCCCGTCGTCCACCAATGCCCTTTGACTACTACCTTGGAAAAACGGTGCAAAAGAAACTGGCTTGGAGGGCCAGATTACTGGCTGCCTCGACCTGACATGATGCGCGACAGGATAGGATTTTGACAGATTTGTCCGTTTTCTGAAATCCTTATGTTAGTGTGAATTCTTGCCGACAGCAGCAGTTGCCTGTTTCCATAGTTTAGTGGTTATCACGTTCGCCTCACACGCGAAAGGTCCCCAGTTCGAAACTGGGTGGAAACAATGTGTTGTTATGTACTGCGTTCAGCTGCCAAATACATGCCAGCATAAAAAAATCAACTTCTGCTGTTGCCCGTCGTCCACCCATGCCCTTTGAGTACTACCTTGGAAAAACGGTGCAAAAGAAACTGGCTTGGATGGCCAGATTACTGGCTGCCTCGACCTGACATGATGCGCAACAGGATGGGATTTTTTACAGCTTTTTCCGCTTCCTGAAATCCTTATGTTAGTGTGAATTCTTGCCGAAAGCAGCAGTTGCCTGTTTCCATAGTGTAGTGGTTATTACGTTTGCCTCACACGCGAAAGGTCCCCAGTTCGAAACTGGGTGGAAACAATGTGTTGTTATTTACTGCGTTCCGCTGCCAAATACATGCCAGCATAAACAAATCAACTTGTGCTGTTGCCCGTCGTCCACCAATGCCCTTTGACTACTACCTTGGAAAAACGGTGCAAAAGAAACTGGCTTGGAGGGCCAGATTACTGGCTGCCTCGACCTGACATGATGCGCGACAGGATAGGATTTTGACAGATTTGTCCGTTTTCTGAAATCCTTATGTTAGTGTGAATTCTTGCCGACAGCAGCAGTTGCC
This sequence comes from Coilia nasus, assembly GCA_027475355.1. Lineage (NCBI taxonomy): Eukaryota > Metazoa > Chordata > Actinopteri > Clupeiformes > Engraulidae > Coilia > Coilia nasus. The sequence continues at coordinate 31,354,377 of CM050198.1, forward strand.
TGTTTCCATAGTTTAGTGGTTATCACGTTCGCCTCACACGCGAAAGGTCCCCAGTTCGAAACTGGGTGGAAACAATGTGTTGTTATGTACTGCGTTCAGCTGCCAAATACATGCCAGCATAAAAAAATCAACTTCTGCTGTTGCCCGTCGTCCACCCATGCCCTTTGAGTACTACCTTGGAAAAACGGTGCAAAAGAAACTGGCTTGGATGGCCAGATTACTGGCTGCCTCGACCTGACATGATGCGCAACAGGATGGGATTTTTTACAGCTTTTTCCGCTTCCTGAAATCCTTATGTTAGTGTGAATTCTTGCCGAAAGCAGCAGTTGCCTGTTTCCATAGTGTAGTGGTTATTACGTTTGCCTCACACGCGAAAGGTCCCCACTTCGAAACTGGTTGGAAACAATGTGTTGTTATGTACTGCGTTCAGCTGCCAAATACATGCCAGCATAAAAAAATCAACTTGTGCTTTTGCCCGTCGTCCACCCATGCCCTTTGACTACTACCTTGGAAAAACTGTGCAAAAAAAACTGACTTGGATGGCCAGATTACTGGCTGCCTCAAACTGACTTGATGCGCAAAAGGATGGGATTTTGACAGCTTTTTCCGCTTCCTGAAATCCTTATGTTAGTGTGAATTCTTGCCGAAAGCAGCAGTTGAATGTTTCCATAGTGTAGTAGTTATCACGTTCGCCTCACACGCGAAAGGTCCCCAGTTCGAAACTGGGTGGAAACAATGTGTTGTTATGTACTGCGTTCAGCTGCCAAATACATGCCAGCATAAACAAATCAACTTGTGCTGTTGCCCGTCGTCCACCAATGCCCTTTGACTACTACCTTGGAAAAACGGTGCAAAAGAAACTGGCTTGGAGGGCCAGATTACTGGCTGCCTCGACCTGACATGATGCGCGACAGGATAGGATTTTGACAGATTTGTCCGTTTTCTGAAATCCTTATGTTAGTGTGAATTCTTGCCGACAGCAGCAGTTGCCTGTTTCCATAGTGTAGTGGTTATCACGTTCGCCTCACACGCGAAAGGTCCCCAGTTCGAAACTGGGTGGTAACAATGTGTTGTTATGTACTGCGTTCAGCTGCCAAATACATGCCAGCATAAAAAAATCAACTTGTGCTGTTGCCCGTCGTCCACCCATGCCCTTTGACTACTACCTTGGAAAAACGGTGCAAAAGAAACTGGCTTGGATGGCCAGATTACTGGCTGCCTCGACCTGACATGATGCGCAACAGGATGGGATTTTGACAGCTTTTTCCGCTTCCTGAAATCCTTATGTTAGTGTGAATTCTTGCCGAAAGCAGCAGTTGCCTGTTTCCATAGTGTAGTGGTTATCACGTTCGCCTCACACGCGAAAGGTCCCCACTTCAAAACTGGGTGGAAACAATGTGTTGTTATGTACTGCGTTCAGCTGCCAAATACATGCCAGCATAAAAAAATCAACTTGTGCTGTTGCCCGTCGTCCACCCATGCCCTTTGACTACTACCTTGGAAAAACTGTGCAAAAGAAACTGGCTTGGATGGCCAGATTACTGGCTGCCTCGACCTGACATGATGCGCAACAGGATGGGATTTTTTACAGCTTTTTCCGCTTCCTGAAATCCTTATGTTAGTGTGAATTCTTGCCGAAAGCAGCAGTTGCCTGTTTCCATAGTGCAGTGGTTATCACGTTTGCCTCACACGCGAAAGGTCCCCAGTTCGAAACTGGGTGGAAACAATGTGTTGTTATGTACTGCGTTCAGCTGCCAAATACATGCCAGCATAAAATATCAACTTGTGCTGTTGCCCGTCGGCCAACCATGCCCTTTGACTACTACCTTGGAAAAACGGTGCAAAAGAAACTGGCTTGGATGGACAGATTTCTGGCTGCCTCGACCTGACAGGATGGGATTTTGAAAGATTTGTCCGTTTTCTGAAATCCTTATGTTAGTTTGAATTCTCTCCGACAGCAGCAGCTGCCTGTTTCCATAGTGTAGTGGTTATCACGTTCGCCTAACACGCGAAAGGTCCCCAGTTCGAAACTGGGTGGAAACAATGTGTTGTTATGTACTGCGTTCAGCTGCCAAATACATGCCAGCATAAAAAAATCAACTTGTGCTGTTGCCCGTCGTCCACCCATGCCTTTTGACTACTACCTTGGAAAAACGGTGCAAAAGAAACTGGCTTGGAGGGCCAGATTACTGGCTGCCTCGACCTGACATGATGCGCGACAGGATAGGATTTTGGCAGCGTTTTCCGCTTCCTGAAATCCTTATGTTAGTGTGAATTCTTGCCGAAAGCAGCAGTTGCCTGTTTCCATAGTGTAGTGGTTATCACGTTCGCCTCACACGCGAAAGGTCCCCAGTTCGAAACTGGGTGGAAACAATGTGTTGTTATGTACTGCGTTTAGCTGCCAAACACATGCCAGCATAAAAAAATCAACTTGTGCTTTTGCCCGTCGTCCACCCATGCCCTTTGACTACTACCTTGGAAAAACGGTGCAAAAGATACTGGCTTGGATGGCCAGATTACTGGCTGCCTCGACCTGACATGATGCGCAACAGGATGGGATTTTGACAGCTTTTTCCGCTTCCTGAAATCCTTATGTTAGTGTGAATTCTTGCCGAAAGCAGCAGTTGCCTGTTTCCATAGTGTAGTGGTTATCACGTTCGCCTCACACGCGAAAGGTCCCCAGTTCGAAACTGGGTGGTAACAATGTGTTGTTATGTACTGCGTTTAGCTGCCAAACACATGCCAGCATAAAAAAATCAACTTGTGCTTTTGCCCGTCGTCCACCCATGCCCTTTGACTACTACCTTGGAAAAACGGTGCAAAAGATACTGGCTTGGATGGCCAGATTACTGGCTGCCTCGACCTGACATGATGCGCAACAGGATGGGATTTTGACAGCTTTTTCCGCTTCCTGAAATCCTTATGTTAGTGTGAATTCTTGCCGAAAGCAGCAGTTGCCTGTTTCCATAGTGCAGTGGTTATCACGTTTGCCTCACACGCGAAAGGTCCCCACTTCGAAACTGGGTGGAAACAATGTGTTGTTATGTACTGCGTTCAGCTGCCAAATACATGCCAGCATAAAATATCAACTTGTGCTGTTGCCCGTCGGCCAACCATGCCCTTTGACTACTACCTTGGAAAAACGGTGCAAAAGAAACTGGCTTGGATGGACAGATTTCTGGCTGCCTCGACCTGACAGGATGGGATTTTGACAGATTTGTCCGTTTTCTGAAATCCTTATTTTAGTGTGAATTCTTGCCAAAAGCAGCAGTTGCCTGTTTCCATAGTGTAGTGGTTATCACAATCGCCTAACACGCGAAAGGTCCCCAGTTCGAAACTGGGTGGAAACAATGTGTTGTTATGTACTGCGTTCAGCTGCCAAATACATGCCAGCATAAAAAAATCAACTTGTGCTGTTGCCCGTCGTCCACCCATGCCCTTTGAGTACTACCTTGGAAAAACGGTGCAAAAGAAACTGGCTTGGATGGCCAGATTACTGGCTGCCTCGACCTGACATGATGCGCAACAGGATGGGATTTTTTACAGCTTTTTCCCCTTCCTGAAATCCTTATGTTAGTGTGAATTCTTGCCGAAAGCAGCAGTTGCCTGTTTCCATAGTGTAGTGGTTATTACGTTTGCCTCACACGCGAAAGGTCCCCACTTCGAAACTGGTTGGAAACAATGTGTTGTTATGTACTGCGTTCAGCTGCCAAATACATGCCAGCATAAAAAAATCAACTTGTGCTTTTGCCCGTCGTCCACCCATGCCCTTTGACTACTACCTTGGAAAAACTGTGCAAAAAAAACTGACTTGGATGGCCAGATTACTGGCTGCCTCAAACTGACTTGATGCGCAAAAGGATGGGATTTTGACAGCTTTTTCCGCTTCCTGAAATCCTTATGTTAGTGTGAATTCTTGCCGAAAGCAGCAGTTGAATGTTTCCATAGTGTAGTAGTTATCACGTTCGCCTCACACGCGAAAGGTCCCCAGTTCGAAACTGGGTGGAAACAATGTGTTGTTATGTACTGCGTTCAGCTGCCAAATACATGCCAGCATAAACAAATCAACTTGTGCTGTTGCCCGTCGTCCACCAATGCCCTTTGACTACTACCTTGGAAAAACGGTGCAAAAGAAACTGGCTTGGAGGGCCAGATTACTGGCTGCCTCGACCTGACATGATGCGCGACAGGATAGGATTTTGACAGCTTTTTCCGCTTCCTGAAATCCTTATGTTAGTGTGAATTCTTGCCGAAAGCAGCAGCTGCCTGTTTCCATAGTGTAGTGGTTATCACGTTCGCCTCACACGCGAAAGGTCCCCAGTTCGAAACTGGGTGGAAACAATGTGTTGTTATGTACTGCGTTCAGCTGCCAAATAAATGCCAGCATAAAAAAATCAACTTGTGCTGTTGCCTGTCGTCCACCCATGCCCTTTGAGTACTACCTTGGAAAAACGGTGGAAAAGAAACTGGCTTGGATGGCCAGATTACTGGCTGCCTCGACCTGACATGATGCGCAACAGGATGGGATTTTTTACAGCTTTTTCCGCTTCTTGAAATCCTTATGTTAGTGTGAATTCTTGCCGAAAGCAGCAGTGTCCTGTTTCCATAGTGTAGTGGTTATCACGTTTGCCTAACACGCGAAAGGTCCCCAGTTCGAAACTGGGTGGAAACAATGTGTTGTTATGTACTGCGTTCAGCTGCCAAATACATGCCAGCATAAAAAAATCAACTTGTGCTGTTGCCCGTCGTCCACCCATGCCCTTTGAGTACTACCTTGGAAAAACGGTGCAAAAGAAACTGGCTTGGATGGCCAGATTACTGGCTGCCTCGACCTGACATGATGCGCAACAGGATGGGATTTTTTACAGCTTTTTCCGCTTCTTGAAATCCTTATGTTAGTGTGAATTCTTGCCGAAAGCAGCAGTTGCCTGTTTCCATAGTGTAGTGGTTATCACGTTTGCCTCACACGCGAAAGGTCCCCACTTCGAAACTGGGTTGAAATAATGTGTTGTTATGTACTGCGTTCAGCTGCCAAATACATGCCAGCATAAAAAAATCAACTTGTGCTGTTGCCCGTCGTCCACCCATGCCCTTTGACTACTACCTTGGAAAAACTGTGCAAAAAAAACTGACTTGGATGGCCAGATTACTGGCTGCCTCAAACTGACTTGATGCGCGAAAGGATGGGATTTTGACAGCTTTTTCCGCTTCCTGAAATCCTTATGTTAGTGTGAATTCTTGCCGAAAGCAGCAGTTGCCTGTTTCCATAGTGTAGTGGTTATCACGTTCGCCTCACACGCGAAAGGTCCCCAGTTCGAAACTGGGTGGAAACAATGTGTTGTTATTTACTGCGTTCCGCTGCCAAATACATGCCAGCATAAACAAATCAACTTGTGCTGTTGCCCGTCGTCCACCAATGCCCTTTGACTACTACCTTGGAAAAACGGTGCAAAAGAAACTGGCTTGGAGGGCCAGATTACTGGCTGCCTCGACCTGACATGATGCGCGACAGGATAGGATTTTGACAGATTTGTCCGTTTTCTGAAATCCTTATGTTAGTGTGAATTCTTGCCGACAGCAGCAGTTGCCTGTTTCCATAGTTTAGTGGTTATCACGTTCGCCTCACACGCGAAAGGTCCCCAGTTCGAAACTGGGTGGAAACAATGTGTTGTTATGTACTGCGTTCAGCTGCCAAATACATGCCAGCATAAAAAAATCAACTTCTGCTGTTGCCCGTCGTCCACCCATGCCCTTTGAGTACTACCTTGGAAAAACGGTGCAAAAGAAACTGGCTTGGATGGCCAGATTACTGGCTGCCTCGACCTGACATGATGCGCAACAGGATGGGATTTTTTACAGCTTTTTCCGCTTCCTGAAATCCTTATGTTAGTGTGAATTCTTGCCGAAAGCAGCAGTTGCCTGTTTCCATAGTGTAGTGGTTATTACGTTTGCCTCACACGCGAAAGGTCCCCACTTCGAAACTGGTTGGAAACAATGTGTTGTTATGTACTGCGTTCAGCTGCCAAATACATGCCAGCATAAAAAAATCAACTTGTGCTTTTGCCCGTCGTCCACCCATGCCCTTTGACTACTACCTTGGAAAAACTGTGCAAAAAAAACTGACTTGGATGGCCAGATTACTGGCTGCCTCAAACTGACTTGATGCGCAAAAGGATGGGATTTTGACAGCTTTTTCCGCTTCCTGAAATCCTTATGTTAGTGTGAATTCTTGCCGAAAGCAGCGGTTGAATGTTTCCATAGTGTAGTAGTTATCACGTTCGCCTCACACGCGAAAGGTCCCCAGTTCGAAACTGGGTGGAAACAATGTGTTGTTATGTACTGCGTTCAGCTGCCAAATACATGCCAGCATAAACAAATCAACTTGTGCTGTTGCCCGTCGTCCACCAATGCCCTTTGACTACTACCTTGGAAAAACGGTGCAAAAGAAACTGGCTTGGAGGGCCAGATTACTGGCTGCCTCGACCTGACATGATGCGCGACAGGATAGGATTTTGACAGATTTGTCCGTTTTCTGAAATCCTTATGTTAGTGTGAATTCTTGCCGACAGCAGCAATTGCCTGTTTCCATAGTGTAGTGGTTATCACGTTCGCCTCACACGCGAAAGGTCCCCAGTTCGAAACTGGGTGGTAACAATGTGTTGTTATGTACTGCGTTCAGCTGCCAAATACATGCCAGCATAAAAAAATCAACTTGTGCTGTTGCCCGTCGTCCACCCATGCCCTTTGACTACTACCTTGGAAAAACGGTGCAAAAGAAATTGGCTTGGATGGCCAGATTACTGGCTGCCTCGACCTGACATTATTCGCAACAGGATGGGATTTTGACAGCTTTTTCCGCTTCCTGAAATCCTTATGTTAGTGTGAATTCTTGCCGAAAGCAGCAGTTGCCTGTTTCCATAGTGTAGTGGTTATCACGTTCGCCTCACACGCGAAAGGTCCCCACTTCAAAACTGGGTGGAAACAATGTGTTGTTATGTACTGCGTTCAGCTGCCAAATACATGCCAGCATAAAAAAATCAACTTGTGCTGTTGCCCGTCGTCCACCCATGCCCTTTGACTACTACCTTGGAAAAACTGTGCAAAAGAAACTGGCTTGGATGGCCAGATTACTGGCTGCCTCGACCTGACATGATGCGCAACAGGATGGGATTTTTTACACCTTTTTCCGCTTCCTGAAATCCTTATGTTAGTGTGAATTCTTGCCGAAAGCAGCAGTTGCCTGTTCCCATAGTGCAGTGGTTATCACGTTTGCCTCACACGCGAAAGGTCCCCACTTCGAAACTGGGTGGAAACAATGTGTTGTTATGTACTGCGTTCAGCTGCCAAATACATGCCAGCATAAAATATCAACTTGTGCTGTTGCCCGTCGACCAACCATGCCCTTTGACTACTACCTTGGAAAAACGGTGCAAAAGAAACTGGCTTGGATGGACAGATTTCTGGCTGCCTCGACCTGACAGGATGGGATTTTGAAAGATTTGTCCGTTTTCTGAAATCCTTATGTTAGTTTGAATTCTTGCCGACAGCAGCAGCTGCCTGTTTCCATAGTGTAGTGGTTATCACGTTCGCCTAACACGCGAAAGGTCCCCAGTTCGAAACTGGGTGGAAACAATGTGTTGTTATGTACTGCGTTCAGCTGCCAAATACATGCCAGCATAAAAAAATCAACTTGTGCTGTTGCCCGTCGTCCACCCATGCCTTTTGACTACTACCTTGGAAAAACGGTGCAAAAGAAACTGGCTTGGAGGGCCAGATTACTGGCTGCCTCGACCTGACATGATGCGCGACAGCATAGGATTTTGGCAGCGTTTTCCGCTTCCTGAAATCCTTATGTTAGTGTGAATTCTTGCCGAAAGCAGCAGTTGCCTGTTTCCATAGTGTAGTGGTTATCACGTTCGCCTCACACGCGAAAGGTCCCCAGTTCGAAACTGGGTGGAAACAATGTGTTGTTATGTACTGCGTTTAGCTGCCAAACACATGCCAGCATAAAAAAATCAACTTGTGCTTTTGCCCGTCGTCCACCCATGCCCTTTGACTACTACCTTGGAAAAACGGTGCAAAAGATACTGGCTTGGATGGCCAGATTACTGGCTGCCTCGACCTGACATGATGCGCAACAGGATGGGATTTTGACAGCTTTTTCCGCTTCCTGAAATCCTTATGTTAGTGTGAATTCTTGCCGAAAGCAGCAGTTGCCTGTTTCCATAGTGTAGTGGTTATCACGTTCGCCTCACACGCGAAAGGTCCCCAGTTCGAAACTGGGTGGAAACAATGTGTTGTTATGTACTGCGTTTAGCTGCCAAACACATGCCAGCATAAAAAAATCAACTTGTGCTTTTGCCCGTCGTCCACCCATGCCCTTTGACTACTACCTTGGAAAAACGGTGCAAAAGATACTGGCTTGGATGGCCAGATTACTGGCTGCCTCGACCTGACATGATGCGCAACAGGATGGGATTTTGACAGCTTTTTCCGCTTCCTGAAATCCTTATGTTAGTGTGAATTCTTGCCGAAAGCAGCAGTTGCCTGTTTCCATAGTGCAGTGGTTATCACGTTTGCCTCACACGCGAAAGGTCCCCACTTCGAAACTGGGTGGAAACAATGTGTTGTTATGTACTGCGTTCAGCTGCCAAATACATGCCAGCATAAAATATCAACTTGTGCTGTTGCCCGTCGGCCAACCATGCCCTTTGACTACTACCTTGGAAAAACGGTGCAAAAGAAACTGGCTTGGATGGACAGATTTCTGGCTGCCTCGACCTGACAGGATGGGATTTTGACAGATTTGTCCGTTTTCTGAAATCCTTATTTTAGTGTGAATTCTTGCCAAAAGCAGCAGTTGCCTGTTTCCATAGTGTAGTGGTTATCACGTTCGCCTAACACGCGAAAGGTCCCCAGTTCGAAACTGGGTGGAAACAATGTGTTGTTATGTACTGCGTTCAGCTGCCAAATACATGCCAGCATAAACAAATCAACTTGTGCTGTTACCCGTCGTCCACCCATGCCCTTTGACTACTACCTTGGAAAAACGGTGCAAAAGAAACTGGCTTGGATGGCCAGATTACTGGCTGCCTCGACCTGACATGATGCGCAACAGGATGGGATTTTTTACAGCTTTTTCCGCTTCTTGAAATCCTTATGTTAATGTTAATTCTTGCCGAAAGCAGCAGTTGCCTGTTTCCATAGTGTAGTGGTTATCACGTTTGCCTCACACGCGAAAGGTCCCCACTTCGAAACTGGGTGGAAACAATGTGTTGTTATGTACTGCGTTCAGCTGCCAAATACATGCCAGCATAAAAAAATCAACTTGTGCTTTTGCCCGTCGTCCACCCATGCCCTTTGACTACTACCTTGGAAAAACTGTGCAAAAAAAACTGACTTGGATGGCCAGATTACTGGCTGCCTCAAACTGACTTGATGCGCAAAAGGATGGGATTTTGACAGCTTTTTCCGCTTCCTGAAATCCTTATGTTAGTGTGAATTCTTGCCGAAAGCAGCAGTTGAATGTTTCCATAGTGTAGTAGTTATCACGTTCGCCTCACACGCGAAAGGTCCCCAGTTCGAAACTGGGTGGAAACAATGTGTTGTTATGTACTGCGTTCAGCTGCCAAATACATGCCAGCATAAACAAATCAACTTGTGCTGTTGCCCGTCGTCCACCAATGCCCTTTGACTACTACCTTGGAAAAACGGTGCAAAAGAAACTGGCTTGGAGGGCCAGATTACTGGCTGCCTCGACCTGACATGATGCGCGACAGGATAGGATTTTGACAGCTTTTTCCGCTTCCTGAAATCCTTATGTTAGTGTGAATTCTTGCCGAAAGCAGCAGCTGCCTGTTTCCATAGTGTAGTGGTTATCACGTTCGCCTCACACGCGAAAGGTCCCCACTTCGAAACTGGGTGGAAACAATGTGTTGTTATGTACTGCGTTCAGCTGCCAAATACATGCCAGCATAAAATATCAACTTGTGCTGTTGCCCGTCGACCAACCATGCCCTTTGACTACTACCTTGGAAAAACGGTGCAAAAGAAACTGGCTTGGATGGACAGATTTCTGGCTGCCTCGACCTGACAGGATGGGATTTTGAAAGATTTGTCCGTTTTCTGAAATCCTTATGTTAGTTTGAATTCTTGCCGACAGCAGCAGCTGCCTGTTTCCATAGTGTAGTGGTTATCACGTTCGCCTAACACGCGAAAGGTCCCCAGTTCGAAACTGGGTGGAAACAATGTGTTGTTATGTACTGCGTTCAGCTGCCAAATACATGCCAGCATAAAAAAATCAACTTGTGCTGTTGCCCGTCGTCCACCCATGCCTTTTGACTACTACCTTGGAAAAACGGTGCAAAAGAAACTGGCTTGGAGGGCCAGATTACTGGCTGCCTCGACCTGACATGATGCGCGACAGGATAGGATTTTGGCAGCGTTTTCCGCTTCCTGAAATCCTTATGTTAGTGTGAATTCTTGCCGAAAGCAGCAGTTGCCTGTTTCCATAGTGTAGTGGTTATCACGTTCGCCTCACACGCGAAAGGTCCCAATTTCGAAACTGGGTGGAAACAATGTGTTGTTATGTACTGCGTTTAGCTGCCAAACACATGCCAGCATAAAAAAATCAACTTGTGCTTTTGCCCGTCGTCCACCCATGCCCTTTGACTACTACCTTGGAAAAACGGTGCAAAAGATACTGGCTTGGATGGCCAGATTACTGGCTGCCTCGACCTGACATGATGCGCAACAGGATGGGATTTTGACAGCTTTTTCCGCTTCCTGAAATCCTTATGTTAGTGTGAATTCTTGCCGAAAGCAGCAGTTGCCTGTTTCCATAGTGTAGTGGTTATCACGTTCGCCTCACACGCGAAAGGTCCCCAGTTCGAAACTGGGTGGAAACAATGTGTTGTTATGTACTGCGTTTAGCTGCCAAACACATGCCAGCATAAAAAAATCAACTTGTGCTTTTGCCCGTCGTCCACCCATGCCCTTTGACTACTACCTTGGAAAAACGTTGCAAAAGATACTGGCTTGGATGGCCAGATTACTGGCTGCCTCGACCTGACATGATGCGCAACAGGATGGGATTTTGACAGCTTTTTCCGCTTCCTGAAATCCTTATGTTAGTGTGAATTCTTGCCGAAAGCAGCAGTTGCCTGTTTCCATAGTGCAGTGGTTATCACGTTTGCCTCACACGCGAAAGGTCCCCACTTCGAAACTGGGTGGAAACAATGTGTTGTTATGTACTGCGTTCAGCTGCCAAATACATGCCAGCATAAAATATCAACTTGTGCTGTTGCCCGTCGGCCAACCATGCCCTTTGACTACTACCTTGGAAAAACGGTGCAAAAGAAACTGGCTTGGATGGACAGATTTCTGGCTGCCTCGACCTGACAGGATGGGATTTTGACAGATTTGTCCGTTTTCTGAAATCCTTATTTTAGTGTGAATTCTTGCCAAAAGCAGCAGTTGCCTGTTTCCATAGTGTAGTGGTTATCACGTTCGCCTAACACGCGAAAGGTCCCCAGTTCGAAACTGGGTGGAAACAATGTGTTGTTATGTACTGCGTTCAGCTGCCAAATACATGCCAGCATAAACAAATCAACTTGTGCTGTTACCCGTCGTCCACCCATGCCCTTTGACTACTACCTTGGAAAAACGGTGCAAAAGAAACTGGCTTGGATGGCCAGATTACTGGCTGCCTCGACCTGACATGATGCGCAACAGGATGGGATTTTTTACAGCTTTTTCCGCTTCTTGAAATCCTTATGTTAGTGTGAATTCTTGCCGAAAGCAGCAGTTGCCTGTTTCCATAGTGTAGTGGTTATCACGTTTGCCTCACACGCGAAAGGTCCCCACTTCGAAACTGGGTGGAAACAATGTGTTGTTATGTACTGCGTTCAGCTGCCAAATACATGCCAGCATAAAAAAATCAACTTGTGCTTTTGCCCGTCGTCCACCCATGCCCTTTGACTACTACCTTGGAAAAACTGTGCAAAAAAAACTGACTTGGATGGCCAGATTACTGGCTGCCTCAAACTGACTTGATGCGCAAAAGGATGGGATTTTGACAGCTTTTTCCGCTTCCTGAAATCCTTATGTTAGTGTGAATTCTTGCCGAAAGCAGCAGTTGAATGTTTCCATAGTGTAGTAGTTATCACGTTCGCCTCACACGCGAAAGGTCCCCAGTTCGAAACTGGGTGGAAACAATGTGTTGTTATGTACTGCGTTCAGCTGCCAAATACATGCCAGCATAAACAAATCAACTTGTGCTGTTGCCCGTCGTCCACCAATGCCCTTTGACTACTACCTTGGAAAAACGGTGCAAAAGAAACTGGCTTGGAGGGCCAGATTACTGGCTGCCTCGACCTGACATGATGCGCGACAGGATAGGATTTTGACAGCTTTTTCCGCTTCCTGAAATCCTTATGTTAGTGTGAATTCTTGCCGAAAGCAGCAGCTGCCTGTTTCCATAGTGTAGTGGTTATCACGTTCGCCTCACACGCGAAAGGTCCCCACTTCGAAACTGGGTGGAAACAATGTGTTGTTATGTACTGCGTTCAGCTGCCAAATACATGCCAGCATAAAATATCAACTTGTGCTGTTGCCCGTCGACCAACCATGCCCTTTGACTACTACCTTGGAAAAACGGTGCAAAAGAAACTGGCTTGGATGGACAGATTTCTGGCTGCCTCGACCTGACAGGATGGGATTTTGAAAGATTTGTCCGTTTTCTGAAATCCTTATGTTAGTTTGAATTCTTGCCGACAGCAGCAGCTGCCTGTTTCCATAGTGTAGTGGTTATCACGTTCGCCTAACACGCGAAAGGTCCCCAGTTCGAAACTGGGTGGAAACAATGTGTTGTTATGTACTGCGTTCAGCTGCCAAATACATGCCAGCATAAAAAAATCAACTTGTGCTGTTGCCCGTCGTCCACCCATGCCTTTTGACTACTACCTTGGAAAAACGGTGCAAAAGAAACTGGCTTGGAGGGCCAGATTACTGGCTGCCTCGACCTGACATGATGCGCGACAGGATAGGATTTTGGCAGCGTTTTCCGCTTCCTGAAATCCTTATGTTAGTGTGAATTCTTGCCGAAAGCAGCAGTTGCCTGTTTCCATAGTGTAGTGGTTATCACGTTCGCCTCACACGCGAAAGGTCCCAATTTCGAAACTGGGTGGAAACAATGTGTTGTTATGTACTGCGTTTAGCTGCCAAACACATGCCAGCATAAAAAAATCAACTTGTGCTTTTGCCCGTCGTCCACCCATGCCCTTTGACTACTACCTTGGAAAAACGGTGCAAAAGATACTGGCTTGGATGGCCAGATTACTGGCTGCCTCGACCTGACATGATGCGCAACAGGATGGGATTTTGACAGCTTTTTCCGCTTCCTGAAATCCTTATGTTAGTGTGAATTCTTGCCGAAAGCAGCAGTTGCCTGTTTCCATAGTGTAGTGGTTATCACGTTCGCCTCACACGCGAAAGGTCCCCAGTTCGAAACTGGGTGGAAACAATGTGTTGTTATGTACTGCGTTTAGCTGCCAAACACATGCCAGCATAAAAAAATCAACTTGTGCTTTTGCCCGTCGTCCACCCATGCCCTTTGACTACTACCTTGGAAAAACGTTGCAAAAGATACTGGCTTGGATGGCCAGATTACTGGCTGCCTCGACCTGACATGATGCGCAACAGGATGGGATTTTGACAGCTTTTTCCGCTTCCTGAAATCCTTATGTTAGTGTGAATTCTTGCCGAAAGCAGCAGTTTCCTGTTTCCATAGTGCAGTGGTTATCACGTTTGCCTCACACGCGAAAGGTCCCCACTTCGAAACTGGGTGGAAACAATGTGTTGTTATGTACTGCGTTCAGCTGCCAAATACATGCCAGCATAAAATATCAACTTGTGCTGTTGCCCGTCGGCCAACCATGCCCTTTGACTACTACCTTGGAAAAACGGTGCAAAAGAAACTGGCTTGGATGGACAGATTTCTGGCTGCCTCGACCTGACAGGATGGGATTTTGACAGATTTGTCCGTTTTCTGAAATCCTTATTTTAGTGTGAATTCTTGCCAAAAGCAGCAGTTGCCTGTTTCCATAGTGTAGTGGTTATCACGTTCGCCTAACACGCGAAAGGTCCCCAGTTCGAAACTGGGTGGAAACAATGTGTTGTTATGTACTGCGTTCAGCTGCCAAATACATGCCAGCATAAACAAATCAACTTGTGCTGTTACCCGTCGTCCACCCATGCCCTTTGACTACTACCTTGGAAAAACGGTGCAAAAGAAACTGGCTTGGATGGCCAGATTACTGGCTGCCTCGACCTGACATGATGCGCAACAGGATGGGATTTTTTACAGCTTTTTCCGCTTCTTGAAATCCTTATGTTAGTGTGAATTCTTGCCGAAAGCAGCAGTTGCCTGTTTCCATAGTGTAGTGGTTATCACGTTTGCCTCACACGCGAAAGGTCCCCACTTCGAAACTGGGTGGAAACAATGTGTTGTTATGTACTGCGTTCAGCTGCCAAATACATGCCAGCATAAAAAAATCAACTTGTGCTTTTGCCCGTCGTCCACCCATGCCCTTTGACTACTACCTTGGAAAAACTGTGCAAAAAAAACTGACTTGGATGGCCAGATTACTGGCTGCCTCAAACTGACTTGATGCGCAAAAGGATGGGATTTTGACAGCTTTTTCCGCTTCCTGAAATCCTTATGTTAGTGTGAATTCTTGCCGAAAGCAGCAGTTGAATGTTTCCATAGTGTAGTAGTTATCACGTTCGCCTCACACGCGAAAGGTCCCCAGTTCGAAACTGGGTGGAAACAATGTGTTGTTATGTACTGCGTTCAGCTGCCAAATACATGCCAGCATAAACAAATCAACTTGTGCTGTTGCCCGTCGTCCACCAATGCCCTTTGACTACTACCTTGGAAAAACGGTGCAAAAGAAACTGGCTTGGAGGGCCAGATTACTGGCTGCCTCGACCTGACATGATGCGCGACAGGATAGGATTTTGACAGCTTTTTCCGCTTCCTGAAATCCTTATGTTAGTGTGAATTCTTGCCGAAAGCAGCAGCTGCCTGTTTCCATAGTGTAGTGGTTATCACGTTCGCCTCACACGCGAAAGGTCCCCACTTCGAAACTGGGTGGAAACAATGTGTTGTTATGTACTGCGTTCAGCTGCCAAATACATGCCAGCATAAAATATCAACTTGTGCTGTTGCCCGTCGACCAACCATGCCCTTTGACTACTACCTTGGAAAAACGGTGCAAAAGAAACTGGCTTGGATGGACAGATTTCTGGCTGCCTCGACCTGACAGGATGGGATTTTGAAAGATTTGTCCGTTTTCTGAAATCCTTATGTTAGTTTGAATTCTTGCCGACAGCAGCAGCTGCCTGTTTCCATAGTGTAGTGGTTATCACGTTCGCCTAACACGCGAAAGGTCCCCAGTTCGAAACTGGGTGGAAACAATGTGTTGTTATGTACTGCGTTCAGCTGCCAAATACATGCCAGCATAAAAAAATCAACTTGTGCTGTTGCCCGTCGTCCACCCATGCCTTTTGACTACTACCTTGGAAAAACGGTGCAAAAGAAACTGGCTTGGAGGGCCAGATTACTGGCTGCCTCGACCTGACATGATGCGCGACAGGATAGGATTTTGGCAGCGTTTTCCGCTTCCTGAAATCCTTATGTTAGTGTGAATTCTTGCCGAAAGCAGCAGTTGCCTGTTTCCATAGTGTAGTGGTTATCACGTTCGCCTCACACGCGAAAGGTCCCAATTTCGAAACTGGGTGGAAACAATGTGTTGTTATGTACTGCGTTTAGCTGCCAAACACATGCCAGCATAAAAAAATCAACTTGTGCTTTTGCCCGTCGTCCACCCATGCCCTTTGACTACTACCTTGGAAAAACGGTGCAAAAGATACTGGCTTGGATGGCCAGATTACTGGCTGCCTCGACCTGACATGATGCGCAACAGGATGGGATTTTGACAGCTTTTTCCGCTTCCTGAAATCCTTATGTTAGTGTGAATTCTTGCCGAAAGCAGCAGTTGCCTGTTTCCATAGTGTAGTGGTTATCACGTTCGCCTCACACGCGAAAGGTCCCCAGTTCGAAACTGGGTGGAAACAATGTGTTGTTATGTACTGCGTTTAGCTGCCAAACACATGCCAGCATAAACAAATCAACTTGTGCTGTTATCCGTCGTCCACCCATGCCCTTTGACTACTACCTTGGAAAAACGGTGCAAAAGAAACTGGCTTGGATGGCCAGATTACTGGCTGCCTCGACCTGACATGATGCGCAACAGGATGGGATTTTTTACAGCTTTTTCCGCTTCTTGAAATCCTTATGTTAGTGTGAATTCTTGCCGAAAGCAGCAGTTGCCTGTTTCCATAGTTTAGTGGTTATCACGTTTGCCTCACACGCGAAAGGTCCCCACTTCGAAACTGGGTGGAAACGATGTGTTGTTATGTACTGCGTTCAGCTGCCAAATACATGCCAGCATAAAAAAATCAACTTGTGCTTTTGCCCGTCGTCCACCCATGCCCTTTGACTACTACCTTGGAAAAACTGTGCAAAAAAAACTGACTTGGATGGCCAGATTACTGGCTGCCTCAAACTGACCTGATGCGCAAAAGGATGGGATTTTGACAGCTTTTTCCGCTTCCTGAAATCCTTATGTTAGTGTGAATTCTTGCCGAAAGCAGCAGTTGAATGTTTCCATAGTGTAGTAGTTATCACGTTCGCCTCACACGCGAAAGGTCCCCAGTTCGAAACTGGGTGGAAACAATGTGTTGTTATGTACTGCGTTCAGCTGCCAAATACATGCCAGCATAAACAAATCAACTTGTGCTGTTGCCCGTCGTCCACCAATGCCCTTTGACTACTACCTTGGAAAAACGGTGCAAAAGAAACTGGCTTGGAGGGCCAGATTACTGGCTGCCTCGACCTGACATGATGCGCGACAGGATAGGATTTTGACAGCTTTTTCCGCTTCCTGAAATCCTTATGTTAGTGTGAATTCTTGCCGAAAGCAGCAGCTGCCCTATTTCCATAGTGTAGTGGTTATCACGTTCGCCTCACACGCAAAAGGTCCCCAGTTCGAAACTGGGTGGAAACAATGTGTTGTTATGTACTGCGTTCAGCTGCCAAATAAATGCCAGCATAAAAAAATCAACTTGTGCTGTTGCCCGTCGTCCACCCATGCCCTTTGACTACTACCTTGGAAAAACGGTGCAAAAGAAACTGGCTTGGAGGGCCAGATTACTGGCTGCCTCGACCTGACATGATGCGCGACAGGATAGGATTTTGGCAGTTTATTCCGCTTCCTGAAATCCTTATGTTAGTGTGAATTCTTGCCGAAAGTAGCAGTTGCCTGTTTCCATAGTGTAGTGGTTATCATGTTCGCCTCACACGCGAAAGGTCCCCAGTTCGAAACTGGGTGGAAACAATCTGTTGTTATGTACTGCGTTCAGCTGCCAAACACATGCCAGCATAAAAAAATCAACTTGTGCTTTTGCCCGTCGTCCACCCATGCCCTTTGACTACTACCTTGGAAAAACGGTGCAAAGGAAACTGGCTTGGAGGGCCAGATTACTGGCTGCCTCGACCTGACATGATGCGCGACAGGATAGGATTTTGGCAGCGTTTTCCGCTTCCTGAAATCCTTATGTTAGTGTGAATTCTTGCCGAAAGCAGCAGTTGCCTGTTTCCATAGTGTAGTGGTTATCACGTTCGCCTCACACGCGAAAGGTCCCCATTTCGAAACTGGGTGGAAACAATGTGTTGTTATGTACTGCGTTTAGCTGCCAAACACATGCCAGCATAAAAAAATCAACTTGTGCTTTTGCCCGTCGTCCACCCATGCCCTTTGACTACTACCTTGGAAAAACGGTGCAAAAGATACTGGCTTGGATGGCCAGATTACTGGCTGCCTCGACCTGACATGATGCGCAACAGGATGGGATTTTGACAGCTTTTTCCGCTTCCTGAAATCCTTATGTTAGTGTGAATTCTTGCCGAAAGCAGCAGTTGCCTGTTTCCATAGTGTAGTGGTTATCACGTTCGCCTCACACGCGAAAGGTCCCCAGTTCGAAACTGGGTGGAAACAATGTGTTGTTATGTACTGCGTTTAGCTGCCAAACACATGCCAGCATAAAAAAATCAACTTGTGCTTTTGCCCGTCGTCCACCCATGCCCTTTGACTACTACCTTGGAAAAACGGTGCAAAAGATACTGGCTTGGATGGCCAGATTACTGGCTGCCTCGACCTGACATGATGCGCAACAGGATGGGATTTTGACAGCTTTTTCCGCTTCCTGAAATCCTTATGTTAGTGTGAATTCTTGCCGAAAGCAGCAGTTGCCTGTTTCCATAGTGCAGTGGTTATCACGTTTGCCTCACACGCGAAAGGTCCCCACTTCGAAACTGGGTGGAAACAATGTGTTGTTATGTACTGCGTTCAGCTGCCAAATACATGCCAGCATAAAATATCAACTTGTGCTGTTGCCCGTCGGCCAACCATGCCCTTTGACTACTACCTTGGAAAAACGGTGCAAAAGAAACTGGCTTGGATGGACAGATTTCTGGCTGCCTCGACCTGACAGGATGGGATTTTGACAGATTTGTCCGTTTTCTGAAATCCTTATTTTAGTGTGAATTCTTGCCAAAAGCAGCAGTTGCCTGTTTCCATAGTGTAGTGGTTATCACGTTCGCCTAACACGCGAAAGGTCCCCAGTTCGAAACTGGGTGGAAACAATGTGTTGTTATGTACTGCGTTCAGCTGCCAAATACATGCCAGCATAAACAAATCAACTTGTGCTGTTACCCGTCGTCCACCCATGCCCTTTGACTACTACCTTGGAAAAACGGTGCAAAAGAAACTGGCTTGGATGGCCAGATTACTGGCTGCCTCGACCTGACATGATGCGCAACAGGATGGGATTTTTTACAGCTTTTTCCGCTTCTTGAAATCCTTATGTTAGTGTGAATTCTTGCCGAAAGCAGCAGTTGCCTGTTTCCATAGTGTAGTGGTTATCACGTTTGCCTCACACGCGAAAGGTCCCCACTTCGAAACTGGGTGGAAACAATGTGTTGTTATGTACTGCGTTCAGCTGCCAAATACATGCCAGCATAAAAAAATCAACTTGTGCTTTTGCCCGTCGTCCACCCATGCCCTTTGACTACTACCTTGGAAAAACTGTGCAAAAAAAACTGACTTGGATGGCCAGATTACTGGCTGCCTCAAACTGACTTGATGCGCAAAAGGATGGGATTTTGACAGCTTTTTCCGCTTCCTGAAATCCTTATGTTAGTGTGAATTCTTGCCGAAAGCAGCAGTTGAATGTTTCCATAGTGTAGTAGTTATCACGTTCGCCTCACACGCGAAAGGTCCCCAGTTCGAAACTGGGTGGAAACAATGTGTTGTTATGTACTGCGTTCAGCTGCCAAATACATGCCAGCATAAACAAATCAACTTGTGCTGTTGCCCGTCGTCCACCAATGCCCTTTGACTACTACCTTGGAAAAACGGTGCAAAAGAAACTGGCTTGGAGGGCCAGATTACTGGCTGCCTCGACCTGACATGATGCGCGACAGGATAGGATTTTGACAGCTTTTTCCGCTTCCTGAAATCCTTATGTTAGTGTGAATTCTTGCCGAAAGCAGCAGCTGCCTGTTTCCATAGTGTAGTGGTTATCACGTTCGCCTCACACGCGAAAGGTCCCCAGTTCGAAACTGGGTGGAAACAATGTGTTGTTATGTACTGCGTTCAGCTGCCAAATAAATGCCAGCATAAAAAAATCAACTTGTGCTGTTGCCCGTCGTCCACCCATGCCCTTTGACTACTACCTTGGAAAAACGGTGCAAAAGAAACTGGCTTGGAGGGCCAGATTACTGGCTGCCTCGACCTGACATGATGCGCGACAGGATAGGATTTTGGCAGTTTATTCCGCTTCCTGAAATCCTTATGTTAGTGTGAATTCTTGCCGAAAGTAGCAGTTGCCTGTTTCCATAGTGTAGTGGTTATCATGTTCGCCTCACACGCGAAAGGTCCCCAGTTCGAAACTGGGTGGAAACAATCTGTTGTTATGTACTGCGTTCAGCTGCCAAACACATGCCAGCATAAAAAAATCAACTTGTGCTTTTGCCCGTCGTCCACCCATGCCCTTTGACTACTACCTTGGAAAAACGGTGCAAAGGAAACTGCCTTGGATGGACAGATTTCTGGCTGCCTCGACCTGACAGGATGGGATTTTGAAAGATTTGTCCGTTTTCTGAAATCCTTATGTTAGTTTGAATTCTTGCCGACAGCAGCAGCTGCCTGTTTCCATAGTGTAGTGGTTATCACGTTCGCCTAACACGCGAAAGGTCCCCAGTTCGAAACTGGGTGGAAACAATGTGTTGTTATGTACTGCGTTCAGCTGCCAAATACATGCCAGCATAAAAAAATCAACTTGTGCTGTTGCCCGTCGTCCACCCATGCCTTTTGACTACTACCTTGGAAAAACGGTGCAAAAGAAACTGGCTTGGAGGGCCAGATTACTGGCTGCCTCGACCTGACATGATGCGCGACAGGATAGGATTTTGGCAGCGTTTTCCGCTTCCTGAAATCCTTATGTTAGTGTGAATTCTTGCCGAAAGCAGCAGTTGCCTGTTTCCATAGTGTAGTGGTTATCACGTTCGCCTCACACGCGAAAGGTCCCCAGTTCGAAACTGGGTGGAAACAATGTGTTGTTATGTACTGCGTTTAGCTGCCAAACACATGCCAGCATAAAAAAATCAACTTGTGCTTTTGCCCGTCGTCCACCCATGCCCTTTGACTACTACCTTGGAAAAACGGTGCAAAAGAAACTGGCTTGGAGGGCCAGATTACTGGCTGCCTCGACCTGACATGATGCGCGACAGGATAGGATTTTGGCAGTTTATTCCGCTTCCTGAAATCCTTATGTTAGTGTGAATTCTTGCCGAAAGTAGCAGTTGCCTGTTTCCATAGTGTAGTGGTTATCATGTTCGCCTCACACGCGAAAGGTCCCCAGTTCGAAACTGGGTGGAAACAATCTGTTGTTATGTACTGCGTTCAGCTGCCAAACACATGCCAGCATAAAAAAATCAACTTGTGCTTTTGCCCGTCGTCCACCCATGCCCTTTGACTACTACCTTGGAAAAACGGTGCAAAGGAAACTGGCTTGGAGGGCCAGATTACTGGCTGCCTCGACCTGACATGATGCGCGACAGGATAGGATTTTGGCAGCGTTTTCCGCTTCCTGAAATCCTTATGTTAGTGTGAATTCTTGCCGAAAGCAGCAGTTGCCTGTTTCCATAGTGTAGTGGTTATCACGTTCGCCTCACACGCGAAAGGTCCCCATTTCGAAACTGGGTGGAAACAATGTGTTGTTATGTACTGCGTTTAGCTGCCAAACACATGCCAGCATAAAAAAATCAACTTGTGCTTTTGCCCGTCGTCCACCCATGCCCTTTGACTACTACCTTGGAAAAACGGTGCAAAAGATACTGGCTTGGATGGCCAGATTACTGGCTGCCTCGACCTGACATGATGCGCAACAGGATGGGATTTTGACAGCTTTTTCCGCTTCCTGAAATCCTTATGTTAGTGTGAATTCTTGCCGAAAGCAGCAGTTGCCTGTTTCCATAGTGTAGTGGTTATCACGTTCGCCTCACACGCGAAAGGTCCCCAGTTCGAAACTGGGTGGAAACAATGTGTTGTTATGTACTGCGTTTAGCTGCCAAACACATGCCAGCATAAAAAAATCAACTTGTGCTTTTGCCCGTCGTCCACCCATGCCCTTTGACTACTACCTTGGAAAAACGGTGCAAAAGATACTGGCTTGGATGGCCAGATTACTGGCTGCCTCGACCTGACATGATGCGCAACAGGATGGGATTTTGACAGCTTTTTCCGCTTCCTGAAATCCTTATGTTAGTGTGAATTCTTGCCGAAAGCAGCAGTTGCCTGTTTCCATAGTGTAGTGGTTATCACGTTCGCCTCACACGCGAAAGGTCCCCAGTTCGAAACTGGGTGGAAACAATGTGTTGTTATGTACTGCGTTTAGCTGCCAAACACATGCCAGCATAAAAAAATCAACTTGTGCTTTTGCCCGTCGTCCACCCATGCCCTTTGACTACTACCTTGGAAAAACGGTGCAAAAGATACTGGCTTGGATGGCCAGATTACTGGCTGCCTCGACCTGACATGATGCGCAACAGGATGGGATTTTGACAGCTTTTTCCGCTTCCTGAAATCCTTATGTTAGTGTGAATTCTTGCCGAAAGCAGCAGTTGCCTGTTTCCATAGTGCAGTGGTTATCACGTTTGCCTCACACGCGAAAGGTCCCCACTTCGAAACTGGGTGGAAACAATGTGTTGTTATGTACTGCGTTCAGCTGCCAAATACATGCCAGCATAAAATATCAACTTGTGCTGTTGCCCGTCGGCCAACCATGCCCTTTGACTACTACCTTGGAAAAACGGTGCAAAAGAAACTGGCTTGGATGGACAGATTTCTGGCTGCCTCGACCTGACAGGATGGGATTTTGACAGATTTGTCCGTTTTCTGAAATCCTTATTTTAGTGTGAATTCTTGCCAAAAGCAGCAGTTGCCTGTTTCCATAGTGTAGTGGTTATCACGTTCGCCTAACACGCGAAAGGTCCCCAGTTCGAAACTGGGTGGAAACAATGTGTTGTTATGTACTGCGTTCAGCTGCCAAATACATGCCAGCATAAACAAATCAACTTGTGCTGTTACCCGTCGTCCACCCATGCCCTTTGACTACTACCTTGGAAAAACGGTGCAAAAGAAACTGGCTTGGATGGCCAGATTACTGGCTGCCTCGACCTGACATGATGCGCAACAGGATGGGATTTTTTACAGCTTTTTCCGCTTCTTGAAATCCTTATGTTAGTGTGAATTCTTGCCGAAAGCAGCAGTTGCCTGTTTCCATAGTGTAGTGGTTATCACGTTTGCCTCACACGCGAAAGGTCCCCACTTCGAAACTGGGTGGAAACAATGTGTTGTTATGTACTGCGTTCAGCTGCCAAATACATGCCAGCATAAAAAAATCAACTTGTGCTTTTGCCCGTCGTCCACCCATGCCCTTTGACTACTACCTTGGAAAAACTGTGCAAAAAAAACTGACTTGGATGGCCAGATTACTGGCTGCCTCAAACTGACTTGATGCGCAAAAGGATGGGATTTTGACAGCTTTTTCCGCTTCCTGAAATCCTTATGTTAGTGTGAATTCTTGCCGAAAGCAGCAGTTGAA
Organism: Coilia nasus; assembly: GCA_027475355.1. Lineage (NCBI taxonomy): Eukaryota > Metazoa > Chordata > Actinopteri > Clupeiformes > Engraulidae > Coilia > Coilia nasus. Next base: position 31,377,666 of record CM050198.1, read on the forward strand.
TGTTTCCATAGTGTAGTAGTTATCACGTTCGCCTCACACGCGAAAGGTCCCCAGTTCGAAACTGGGTGGAAACAATGTGTTGTTATGTACTGCGTTCAGCTGCCAAATACATGCCAGCATAAACAAATCAACTTGTGCTGTTGCCCGTCGTCCACCAATGCCCTTTGACTACTACCTTGGAAAAACGGTGCAAAAGAAACTGGCTTGGAGGGCCAGATTACTGGCTGCCTCGACCTGACATGATGCGCGACAGGATAGGATTTTGACAGCTTTTTCCGCTTCCTGAAATCCTTATGTTAGTGTGAATTCTTGCCGAAAGCAGCAGCTGCCTGTTTCCATAGTGTAGTGGTTATCACGTTCGCCTCACACGCGAAAGGTCCCCAGTTCGAAACTGGGTGGAAACAATGTGTTGTTATGTACTGCGTTCAGCTGCCAAATAAATGCCAGCATAAAAAAATCAACTTGTGCTGTTGCCCGTCGTCCACCCATGCCCTTTGACTACTACCTTGGAAAAACGGTGCAAAAGAAACTGGCTTGGAGGGCCAGATTACTGGCTGCCTCGACCTGACATGATGCGCGACAGGATAGGATTTTGGCAGTTTATTCCGCTTCCTGAAATCCTTATGTTAGTGTGAATTCTTGCCGAAAGTAGCAGTTGCCTGTTTCCATAGTGTAGTGGTTATCATGTTCGCCTCACACGCGAAAGGTCCCCAGTTCGAAACTGGGTGGAAACAATCTGTTGTTATGTACTGCGTTCAGCTGCCAAACACATGCCAGCATAAAAAAATCAACTTGTGCTTTTGCCCGTCGTCCACCCATGCCCTTTGACTACTACCTTGGAAAAACGGTGCAAAGGAAACTGCCTTGGATGGACAGATTTCTGGCTGCCTCGACCTGACAGGATGGGATTTTGAAAGATTTGTCCGTTTTCTGAAATCCTTATGTTAGTTTGAATTCTTGCCGACAGCAGCAGCTGCCTGTTTCCATAGTGTAGTGGTTATCACGTTCGCCTAACACGCGAAAGGTCCCCAGTTCGAAACTGGGTGGAAACAATGTGTTGTTATGTACTGCGTTCAGCTGCCAAATACATGCCAGCATAAAAAAATCAACTTGTGCTGTTGCCCGTCGTCCACCCATGCCTTTTGACTACTACCTTGGAAAAACGGTGCAAAAGAAACTGGCTTGGAGGGCCAGATTACTGGCTGCCTCGACCTGACATGATGCGCGACAGGATAGGATTTTGGCAGCGTTTTCCGCTTCCTGAAATCCTTATGTTAGTGTGAATTCTTGCCGAAAGCAGCAGTTGCCTGTTTCCATAGTGTAGTGGTTATCACGTTCGCCTCACACGCGAAAGGTCCCCAGTTCGAAACTGGGTGGAAACAATGTGTTGTTATGTACTGCGTTTAGCTGCCAAACACATGCCAGCATAAAAAAATCAACTTGTGCTTTTGCCCGTCGTCCACCCATGCCCTTTGACTACTACCTTGGAAAAACGGTGCAAAAGAAACTGGCTTGGAGGGCCAGATTACTGGCTGCCTCGACCTGACATGATGCGCGACAGGATAGGATTTTGGCAGTTTATTCCGCTTCCTGAAATCCTTATGTTAGTGTGAATTCTTGCCGAAAGTAGCAGTTGCCTGTTTCCATAGTGTAGTGGTTATCATGTTCGCCTCACACGCGAAAGGTCCCCAGTTCGAAACTGGGTGGAAACAATCTGTTGTTATGTACTGCGTTCAGCTGCCAAACACATGCCAGCATAAAAAAATCAACTTGTGCTTTTGCCCGTCGTCCACCCATGCCCTTTGACTACTACCTTGGAAAAACGGTGCAAAGGAAACTGGCTTGGAGGGCCAGATTACTGGCTGCCTCGACCTGACATGATGCGCGACAGGATAGGATTTTGGCAGCGTTTTCCGCTTCCTGAAATCCTTATGTTAGTGTGAATTCTTGCCGAAAGCAGCAGTTGCCTGTTTCCATAGTGTAGTGGTTATCACGTTCGCCTCACACGCGAAAGGTCCCCATTTCGAAACTGGGTGGAAACAATGTGTTGTTATGTACTGCGTTTAGCTGCCAAACACATGCCAGCATAAAAAAATCAACTTGTGCTTTTGCCCGTCGTCCACCCATGCCCTTTGACTACTACCTTGGAAAAACGGTGCAAAAGATACTGGCTTGGATGGCCAGATTACTGGCTGCCTCGACCTGACATGATGCGCAACAGGATGGGATTTTGACAGCTTTTTCCGCTTCCTGAAATCCTTATGTTAGTGTGAATTCTTGCCGAAAGCAGCAGTTGCCTGTTTCCATAGTGTAGTGGTTATCACGTTCGCCTCACACGCGAAAGGTCCCCAGTTCGAAACTGGGTGGAAACAATGTGTTGTTATGTACTGCGTTTAGCTGCCAAACACATGCCAGCATAAAAAAATCAACTTGTGCTTTTGCCCGTCGTCCACCCATGCCCTTTGACTACTACCTTGGAAAAACGGTGCAAAAGATACTGGCTTGGATGGCCAGATTACTGGCTGCCTCGACCTGACATGATGCGCAACAGGATGGGATTTTGACAGCTTTTTCCGCTTCCTGAAATCCTTATGTTAGTGTGAATTCTTGCCGAAAGCAGCAGTTGCCTGTTTCCATAGTGCAGTGGTTATCACGTTTGCCTCACACGCGAAAGGTCCCCACTTCGAAACTGGGTGGAAACAATGTGTTGTTATGTACTGCGTTCAGCTGCCAAATACATGCCAGCATAAAATATCAACTTGTGCTGTTGCCCGTCGGCCAACCATGCCCTTTGACTACTACCTTGGAAAAACGGTGCAAAAGAAACTGGCTTGGATGGACAGATTTCTGGCTGCCTCGACCTGACAGGATGGGATTTTGACAGATTTGTCCGTTTTCTGAAATCCTTATTTTAGTGTGAATTCTTGCCAAAAGCAGCAGTTGCCTGTTTCCATAGTGTAGTGGTTATCACGTTCGCCTAACACGCGAAAGGTCCCCAGTTCGAAACTGGGTGGAAACAATGTGTTGTTATGTACTGCGTTCAGCTGCCAAATACATGCCAGCATAAACAAATCAACTTGTGCTGTTACCCGTCGTCCACCCATGCCCTTTGACTACTACCTTGGAAAAACGGTGCAAAAGAAACTGGCTTGGATGGCCAGATTACTGGCTGCCTCGACCTGACATGATGCGCAACAGGATGGGATTTTTTACAGCTTTTTCCGCTTCTTGAAATCCTTATGTTAGTGTGAATTCTTGCCGAAAGCAGCAGTTGCCTGTTTCCATAGTGTAGTGGTTATCACGTTTGCCTCACACGCGAAAGGTCCCCACTTCGAAACTGGGTGGAAACAATGTGTTGTTATGTACTGCGTTCAGCTGCCAAATACATGCCAGCATAAAAAAATCAACTTGTGCTTTTGCCCGTCGTCCACCCATGCCCTTTGACTACTACCTTGGAAAAACTGTGCAAAAAAAACTGACTTGGATGGCCAGATTACTGGCTGCCTCAAACTGACTTGATGCGCAAAAGGATGGGATTTTGACAGCTTTTTCCGCTTCCTGAAATCCTTATGTTAGTGTGAATTCTTGCCGAAAGCAGCAGTTGAATGTTTCCATAGTGTAGTAGTTATCACGTTCGCCTCACACGCGAAAGGTCCCCAGTTCGAAACTGGGTGGAAACAATGTGTTGTTATGTACTGCGTTCAGCTGCCAAATACATGCCAGCATAAACAAATCAACTTGTGCTGTTGCCCGTCGTCCACCAATGCCCTTTGACTACTACCTTGGAAAAACGGTGCAAAAGAAACTGGCTTGGAGGGCCAGATTACTGGCTGCCTCGACCTGACATGATGCGCGACAGGATAGGATTTTGACAGCTTTTTCCGCTTCCTGAAATCCTTATGTTAGTGTGAATTCTTGCCGAAAGCAGCAGCTGCCTGTTTCCATAGTGTAGTGGTTATCACGTTCGCCTCACACGCGAAAGGTCCCCAGTTCGAAACTGGGTGGAAACAATGTGTTGTTATGTACTGCGTTCAGCTGCCAAATAAATGCCAGCATAAAAAAATCAACTTGTGCTGTTGCCCGTCGTCCACCCATGCCCTTTGACTACTACCTTGGAAAAACGGTGCAAAAAAACTGGCTTGGAGGGCCAGATTACTGGCTGCCTCGACCTGACATGATGCGCGACAGGATAGGATTTTGGCAGTTTATTCCGCTTCCTGAAATCCTTATGTTAGTGTGAATTCTTGCCGAAAGTAGCAGTTGCCTGTTTCCATAGTGTAGTGGTTATCATGTTCGCCTCACACGCGAAAGGTCCCCAGTTCGAAACTGGGTGGAAACAATCTGTTGTTATGTACTGCGTTCAGCTGCCAAACACATGCCAGCATAAAAAAATCAACTTGTGCTTTTGCCCGTCGTCCACCCATGCCCTTTGACTACTACCTTGGAAAAACGGTGCAAAGGAAACTGCCTTGGATGGACAGATTTCTGGCTGCCTCGACCTGACAGGATGGGATTTTGAAAGATTTGTCCGTTTTCTGAAATCCTTATGTTAGTTTGAATTCTTGCCGACAGCAGCAGCTGCCTGTTTCCATAGTGTAGTGGTTATCACGTTCGCCTAACACGCGAAAGGTCCCCAGTTCGAAACTGGGTGGAAACAATGTGTTGTTATGTACTGCGTTCAGCTGCCAAATACATGCCAGCATAAAAAAATCAACTTGTGCTGTTGCCCGTCGTCCACCCATGCCTTTTGACTACTACCTTGGAAAAACGGTGCAAAAGAAACTGGCTTGGAGGGCCAGATTACTGGCTGCCTCGACCTGACATGATGCGCGACAGGATAGGATTTTGGCAGCGTTTTCCGCTTCCTGAAATCCTTATGTTAGTGTGAATTCTTGCCGAAAGCAGCAGTTGCCTGTTTCCATAGTGTAGTGGTTATCACGTTCGCCTCACACGCGAAAGGTCCCCAGTTCGAAACTGGGTGGAAACAATGTGTTGTTATGTACTGCGTTTAGCTGCCAAACACATGCCAGCATAAAAAAATCAACTTGTGCTTTTGCCCGTCGTCCACCCATGCCCTTTGACTACTACCTTGGAAAAACGGTGCAAAAGAAACTGGCTTGGAGGGCCAGATTACTGGCTGCCTCGACCTGACATGATGCGCGACAGGATAGGATTTTGGCAGTTTATTCCGCTTCCTGAAATCCTTATGTTAGTGTGAATTCTTGCCGAAAGTAGCAGTTGCCTGTTTCCATAGTGTAGTGGTTATCATGTTCGCCTCACACGCGAAAGGTCCCCAGTTCGAAACTGGGTGGAAACAATCTGTTGTTATGTACTGCGTTCAGCTGCCAAACACATGCCAGCATAAAAAAATCAACTTGTGCTTTTGCCCGTCGTCCACCCATGCCCTTTGACTACTACCTTGGAAAAACGGTGCAAAGGAAACTGGCTTGGAGGGCCAGATTACTGGCTGCCTCGACCTGACATGATGCGCGACAGGATAGGATTTTGGCAGCGTTTTCCGCTTCCTGAAATCCTTATGTTAGTGTGAATTCTTGCCGAAAGCAGCAGTTGCCTGTTTCCATAGTGTAGTGGTTATCACGTTCGCCTCACACGCGAAAGGTCCCCATTTCGAAACTGGGTGGAAACAATGTGTTGTTATGTACTGCGTTTAGCTGCCAAACACATGCCAGCATAAAAAAATCAACTTGTGCTTTTGCCCGTCGTCCACCCATGCCCTTTGACTACTACCTTGGAAAAACGGTGCAAAAGATACTGGCTTGGATGGCCAGATTACTGGCTGCCTCGACCTGACATGATGCGCAACAGGATGGGATTTTGACAGCTTTTTCCGCTTCCTGAAATCCTTATGTTAGTGTGAATTCTTGCCGAAAGCAGCAGTTGCCTGTTTCTATAGTGTAGTGGTTATCACGTTTGCCTAACACGCGAAAGGTCCCCAGTTCGAAACTGGGTGGAAACAATGTGTTGTTATGTACTGCGTTCAGCTGCCAAATACATGCCAGCATAAAAAAATCAACTTGTGCTGTTGCCCGTCGTCCACCAATGCCTTTTGACTACTACCTTGGAAAAACGGTGCAAAAGAAACTGGCTTGGAGGGCCAGATTACTGGCTGCCTCGACCTGACATGATGCGCGACAGGATAGGATTTTGGCAGTGTTTTCCGCTTCCTGAAATCCTTATGTTAGTGTGAATTCTTGCCGAAAGCAGCAGTTGCCTGTTTCCATAGTGTAGTGGTTATCACGTTCGCCTCACACGCGAAAGGTCCCCAGTTCGAAACTGGGTGGAAACAATGTGTTGTTATGTACTGCGTTTAGCTGCCAAACACATGCCAGCATAAAAAAATCAACTTGTGCTTTTGCCCGTCGTCCACCCATGCCTTTTGACTACTACCTTGGAAAAACGGTGCAAAAGATACTGGCTTGGATGGCCAGATTACTGGCTGCCTCGACCTGACATGATGCGCAACAGGATGGGATTTTGACAGCTTTTTCCGCTTCCTGAAATCCTTATGTTAGTGTGAATTCTTGCCGAAAGCAGCAGTTGCCTGTTTCCATAGTGTAGTGGTTATCACGTTCGCCTAACACGCGAAAGGTCCCCAGTTCGAAACTGGGTGGAAACAATGTGTTGTTATGTACTGCGTTCAGCTGCCAAATACATGCCAGCATAAAAAAATCAACTTGTGCTGTTGCCCGTAGTCCACCCATGCCTTTTGACTACTACCTTGGAAAAACGGTGCAAAAGAAACTGGCTTGGAGGGCCAGATTACTGGCTGCCTCGACCTGACATGATGCGCGACAGGATAGGATTTTGGCAGTGTTTTCCGCTTCCTGAAATCCTTATGTTAGTGTGAATTCTTGCCGAAAGCAGCAGTTGCCTGTTTCCATAGTGTAGTGGTTATCACGTTCGCCTCACACGCGAAAGGTCCCCAGTTCGAAACTGGGTGGAAACAATGTGTTGTTATGTACTGCGTTTAGCTGCCAAACACATGCCAGCATAAAAAAATCAACTTGTGCTTTTGCCCGTCGTCCACCCATGCCCTTTGACTACTACCTTGGAAAAACGGTGCAAAAGATACTGGCTTGGATGGCCAGATTACTGGCTGCCTCGACCTGACATGATGCGCAACAGGATGGGATTTTGACAGCTTTTTCCGCTTCCTGAAATCCTTATGTTAGTGTGAATTCTTGCCGAAAGCAGCAGTTGCCTGTTTCCATAGTGCAGTGGTTATCAAGTTTGCCTCACACGCGAAAGGTCCCCACTTCGAAACTGGGTGGAAACAATGTGTTGTTATGTACTGCGTTCAGCTGCCAAATACATGCCAGCATAAAATATCAACTTGTGCTGTTGCCCGTCGGCCAACCATGCCCTTTGACTACTACCTTGGAAAAACGGTGCAAAAGAAACTGGCTTGGATGGACAGATTTCTGGCTGCCTCGACCTGACAGGATGGGATTTTGACAGATTTGTCCGTTTTCTGAAATCCTTATTTTAGTGTGAATTCTTGCCAACAGCAGCAGTTGCCTGTTTCCATAGTGTAGTGGTTATCACGTTCGCCTAACACGCGAAAGGTCCCCAGTTCGAAACTGGGTGGAAACAATGTGTTGTTATGTACTGCGTTCAGCTGCCAAATACATGCCAGCATAAACAAATCAACTTGTGCTGTTGCCCGTCGTCCACCCATGCCCTTTGACTACTACCTTGGAAAAACGGTGAAAAAAAAACTGTCTTGGATGGCCAGATTACTGGCTGCCTCGACCTGACAGGATGGTATTTTGACTGCTTTTTCCGCTTCCTGAAATCCTTATGTTAGTGTGAATTCTTGCCGACAGCAGCAGTTGCCTGTTTCCATAGTGTAGTGGTTATCACGTTCGCCTAACACGCGAAAGGTCCCCAGTTCAAAACTAGGTGGAAACAATGTGTTGTTATGTACTGCGTTCAGCTGCCAAATACATGCCAGCATAAACAAATCAACTTTTGCTGTTGCCCGTCGTCCACCCATGCCCTTTGACTACTACCTTGGAAAAACGGTGCAAAAGAAACTGGCTTGGAGGGCCAGATTACTTGCTGCCTCGACCTGACATGATGCGCGACAGGATAGGATTTTGGCAGCTTATTCCGCTTCCTGAAATCCTTATGTTAGTGTGAATTCTTGCCGAAAGCAGCAGTTGCCTGTTTCCATAGTGTAGTGGTTATCACGTTCGCCTCACACCGAAAGGTCCCCAGTTCGAAACTGGGTGGAAACAATGTGTTGTTATGTACTGCGTTCAGCTGCCAAATACATGCCAGCATAAAAAAATCAACTTTTGCTGTTGCCCGTCGTCCACCCATGCCCTTTGACTACTACCTTGGAAAAACGGTGCAAAAGAAACTGGCTTGGATGGCCAGATTACTGGCTGCCTCGACCTGACATGATGCGCAACAGGATGGGATTTTGACAGCTTTTTCCGCTTCCTGAAATCCTTATGTTAGTGTGAATTCTTGCCGAAAGCAGCAGTTGCCTGTTTCCATAGTGTAGTGGTTATCACGTTCGCCTCACACGCGAAAGGTCCCCATTTCCAAACTGGGTGGAAACAATGTGTTGTTATGTACTGCGTTCAGCTGCCAAATACATGCCAGCATAAAAAAATCAACTTGTGCTGTTGCCCGTCGTCCACCCATGCCCTTTGACTACTACCTTGGAAAAACTGTGCAAAAGAAACTGGCTTGGATGGCCAGATTACTGGCTGCCTCGACCTGACATGATGCGCAACAGGATGGGATTTTTTACAGCTTTTTCCGCTTCCTGAAATCCTTATGTTAGTGTGAATTCTTGCCGAAAGCAGCAGTTGCCTGTTTCCATAGTGTAGTGGTTATCACGTTCGACTCACACCGAAAGGTCCCCAGTTCAAAACTGGGTGGAAACAATGTGTTGTTATGTACTGCGTTCAGCTGCCAAATACATGCCAGCATAAAAAAATCAACTTTTGCTGTTGCCCGTCGTCCACAAATGCCCTTTGACTACTACCTTGGAAAAACGGTGCAAAAGATACTGGCTTGGATGGCCAGATTACTGGCTGCCTCGACCTGACATGATGCGCAACAGGATGGGATTTTGACAGCTTTTTCCGCTTCCTGAAATCCTTATGTTAGTGTGAATTCTTGCCGAAAGCAGCAGTTGCCTGTTTCCATAGTGCAGTGGTTATCACGTTTGCCTCACACGCGAAAGGTCCCCACTTCGAAACTGGGTGGAAACAATGTGTTGTTATGTACTGCGTTCAGCTGCCAAATACATGCCAGCATAAAATATCAACTTGTGCTGTTGCCCGTCGGCCAACCATGCCCTTTGACTACTACCTTGGAAAAACGGTGCAAAAGAAAGTGGCTTGGATGGACAGATTTCTGGCTGCCTCGACCTGACAAGGCGGGGATTTTGACAGATTTGTCCGTTTTCTGAAATCCTTATTTTAGTGTGAATTCTTGCCAACAGCAGCAGTTGCCTGTTTCCATAGTGTAGTGGTTATCACGTTCGCCTAACACGCGAAAGGTCCCCAGTTCGAAACTGGGTGGAAACAATGTGTTGTTATGTACTGCGTTCAGCTGCCAAATACATGCCAGCATAAACAAATCAACTTGTGCTGTTGCCCGTCGTCCACCCATGCCCTTTGACTACTACCTTGGAAAAACGGTGCAAAAAAAACTGTCTTGGATGGCCAGATTACTGGCTGCCTCGACCTGACAGGATGGTATTTTGACTGCTTTTTCCGCTTCCTGAAATCCTTATGTTAGTGTGAATTCTTGCCGACAGCAGCAGTTGCCTGTTTCCATAGTGTAGTGGTTATCACGTTCGCCTAACACGCGAAAGGTCCCCAGTTCAAAACTAGGTGGAAACAATGTGTTGTTATGTACTGCGTTCAGCTGCCAAATACATGCCAGCATAAAAAAATCAACTTGTGCTGTTGCCCGTCGTCCACCCATGCCTTTTGACTACTACCTTGGAAAAACGGTGCAAAAGATACTGGCTTGGATGGCCAGATTACTGGCTGCCTCGACCTGACATGATGCGCAACAGGATGGGATTTTGACAGCTTTTTCCGCTTCCTGAAATCCTTATGTTAGTGTGAATTCTTGCCGAAAGCAGCAGTTGCCTGTTTCCATAGTGCAGTGGTTATCACGTTTGCCTCACACGCGAACGGTCCCCACTTCGAAACTGGGTGGAAACAATGTGTTGTTATGTACTGTGTTCAGCTGCCAAATACATGCCAGCATAAAATATCAACTTGTGCTGTTGCCCGTCGGCCAACCATGCCCTTTGACTACTACCTTGGAAAAACGGTGCAAAAGAAACTGGCTTGGATGGACAGATTTCTGGCTGCCTCGACCTGACAGGATGGGATTTTGACAGATTTGTCCGTTTTCTGAAATCCTTATTTTAGTGTGAATTCTTGCCAACAGCAGCAGTTGCCTGTTTCCATAGTGTAGTGGTTATCACGTTCGCCTAACACGCGAAAGGTCCCCAGTTCGAAACTGGGTGGAAACAATGTGTTGTTATGTACTGCGTTCAGCTGCCAAATACATGCCAGCATAAACAAATCAACTTGTGCTGTTGCCCGTCGTCCACCCATGCCCTTTGACTACTACCTTGGAAAAACGGTGCAAAAAAAACTGTCTTGGATGGCCAGATTACTGGCTGCCTCGACCTGACAGGATGGTATTTTGACTGCTTTTTCCGCTTCCTGAAATCCTTATGTTAGTGTGAATTCTTGCCGACAGCAGCAGTTGCCTGTTTCCATAGTGTAGTGGTTATCACGTTCGCCTAACACGCGAAAGGTCCCCAGTTCAAAACTAGGTGGAAACAATGTGTTGTTATGTACTGCGTTCAGCTGCCAAATACATGCCAGCATAAAAAAATCAACTTTTGCTGTTGCCCGTCGTCCACCCATGCCCTTTGACTACTACCTTGGAAAAACGGTGCAAAAGAAACTGGCTTGGAGGGCCAGATTACTGGCTGCCTCGACCTGACATGATGCGCGACAGGATAGGATTTTGTCAGCTTATTCCGCTTCCTGAAATCCTTATGTTAGTGTGAATTCTTGCCGAAAGCAGCAGTTGCCTGTTTCCATAGTGTAGTGGTTATCACGTTCGCCTCACACCGAAAGGTCCCCAGTTCGAAACTGGGTGGAAACAATGTGTTGTTATGTACTGCGTTCAGCTGCCAAATACATGCCAGCATAAAAAAATCAACTTTTGCTGTTGCCCGTCGTCCACCCATGCCCTTTGACTACTACCTTGGAAAAACGGTGCAAAAGATACTGGCTTGGATGGCCAGATTACTGGCTGCCTCGACCTGACATGATGCGCAACAGGATGGGATTTTGACAGCTTTTTCCGCTTCCTGAAATCCTTATGTTAGTGTGAATTCTTGCCGAAAGCAGCAGTTGCCTGTTTCCATAGTGCAGTGGTTATCACGTTTGCCTCACACGCGAAAGGTCCCCACTTCGAAACTGGGTGGAAACAATGTGTTGTTATGTACTGCGTTCAGCTGCCAAATACATGCCAGCATAAAATATCAACTTGTGCTGTTGCCTGTCGGCCAACCATGCCCTTTGACTACTACCTTGGAAAAACGGTGCAAAAGAAACTGGCTTGGATGGACAGATTTCTGGCTGCCTCGACCTGACAGGATGGGATTTTGACAGATTTGTCCGTTTTCTGAAATCCTTATTTTAGTGTGAATTCTTGCCAACAGCAGCAGTAGCCTGTTTCCATAGTGTAGTGGTTATCACGTTCGCCTAACACGCGAAAGGTCCCCAGTTCGAAACTGGGTGGAAGCAATGTGTTGTTATGTACTGCGTTCAGCTGCCAAATACATGCCAGCATAAACAAATCAACTTGTGCTGTTGCCCGTCGTCCACCCATGCCCTTTGACTACTACCTTGGAAAAACGGTGCAAAAAAAACTGTCTTGGATGGCCAGATTACTGGCTGCCTCGACCTGACAGGATGGTATTTTGACTGCTTTTTCCGCTTCCTGAAATCCTTATGTTAGTGTGAATTCTTGCCGACAGCAGCAGTTGCCTGTTTCCATAGTGTAGTGGTTATCACGTTCGCCTAACACGCGAAAGGTCCCCAGTTCAAAACTAGGTGGAAACAATGTGTTGTTATGTACTGCGTTCAGCTGCCAAATACATGCCAGCATAAAAAAATCAACTTGTGCTGTTGCCCGTCGTCCACCCATGCCTTTTGACTACTACCTTGGAAAAACGGTGCAAAAGATACTGGCTTGGATGGCCAGATTACTGGCTGCCTCGACCTGACATGATGCGCAACAGGATGGGATTTTGACAGCTTTTTCCGCTTCCTGAAATCCTTATGTTAGTGTGAATTCTTGCCGAAAGCAGCAGTTGCCTGTTTCCATAGTTTAGTGGTTATCACGTTCGCCTCACACCGAAAGGTCCCCAGTTCGAAACTGGGTGGAAACAATGTGTTGTTATGTACTGCGTTCAGCTGCCAAATACATGCCAGCATAAAAAAATCAACTTTTGCTGTTGCCCGTCGTCCACCCATGCCCTTTGACTACTACCTTGGAAAAACGGTGCAAAAGATACTGGCTTGGATGGCCAGATTACTGGCTGCCTCGACCTGACATGATGCGCAACAGGATGGGATTTTGACAGCTTTTTCCGCTTCCTGAAATCCTTATGTTAGTGTGAATTCTTGCCGAAAGCAGCAGTTGCCTGTTTCCATAGTGCAGTGGTTATCACGTTTGCCTCACACGCGAAAGGTCCCCACTTCGAAACTGGGTGGAAACAATGTGTTGTTATGTACTGCGTTCAGCTGCCAAATACATGCCAGCATAAAATATCAACTTGTGCTGTTGCCTGTCGGCCAACCATGCCCTTTGACTACTACCTTGGAAAAACGGTGCAAAAGAAACTGGCTTGGATGGACAGATTTCTGGCTGCCTCGACCTGACAGGATGGGATTTTGACAGATTTGTCCGTTTTCTGAAATCCTTATTTTAGTGTGAATTCTTGCCAACAGCAGCAGTTGCCTGTTTCCATAGTGTAGTGGTTATCACGTTCGCCTAACACGCGAAAGGTCCCCAGTTCGAAACTGGGTGGAAACAATGTGTTGTTATGTACTGCGTTCAGCTGCCAAATACATGCCAGCATAAACAAATCAACTTGTGCTGTTGCCCGTCGTCCACCCATGCCCTTTGACTACTACCTTAGAAAAACGGTGCAAAAAAAACTGTCTTGGATGGCCAGATTACTGGCTGCCTCGACCTGACAGGATGGTATTTTGACTGCTTTTTCCGCTTCCTGAAATCCTTATGTTAGTGTGAATTCTTGCCGACAGCAGCAGTTGCCTGTTTCCATAGTGTAGTGGTTATCACGTTCGCCTAACACGCGAAAGGTCCCCAGTTCAAAACTAGGTGGAAACAATGTGTTGTTATGTACTGCGTTCAGCTGCCAAATACATGCCAGCATAAAAAAATCAACTTTTGCTGTTGCCCGTCGTCCACCCATGCCCTTTGACTACTACCTTGGAAAAACGGTGCAAAAGAAACTGGCTTGGAGGGCCAGATTACTGGCTGCCTCGACCTGACATGATGCGCGACAGGATAGGATTTTGGCAGCTTATTCCGCTTCCTGAAATCCTTATGTTAGTGTGAATTCTTGCCGAAAGCAGCAGTTGCCTGTTTCCATAGTGTAGTGGTTATCACGTTCGCCTCACACCGAAAGGTCCCCACTTCGAAACTGGGTGGAAACAATGTGTTGTTATGTACTGCGTTCAGCTGCCAAATACATGCCAGCATAAAAAAATCAACTTTTGCTGTTGCCCGTCGTCCACCCATGCCCTTTGACTACTACCTTGGAAAAACGGTGCAAAAGATACTGGCTTGGATGGCCAGATTACTGGCTGCCTCGACCTGACATGATGCGCAACAGGATGGGATTTTGACAGCTTTTTCCGCTTCCTGAAATCCTTATGTTAGTGTGAATTCTTGCCGAAAGCAGCAGTTGCCTGTTTCCATAGTGCAGTGGTTATCACGTTTGCCTCACACGCGAAAGGTCCCCACTTCGAAACTGGGTGGAAACAATGTGTTGTTATGTACTGCGTTCAGCTGCCAAATACATGCCAGCATAAAATATCAACTTGTGCTGTTGCCCGTCGGCCAACCATGCCCTTTGACTACTACCTTGGAAAAACGGTGCAAAAGAAACTGGCTTGGATGGACAGATTTCTGGCTGCCTCGACCTGACAGGATGGGATTTTGACAGATTTGTCCGTTTTCTGAAATCCTTATTTTAGTGTGAATTCTTGCCGACAGCAGCAGTTGCCTGTTTCCATAGTGTAGTGGTTATCACGTTTGCCTAACACGCAAAAGGTCCCCAGTTCGAAACTGGGTGGAAACAATGTGTTGTTATGTACTGCGTTCAGCTGCCAAATACATGCCAGCATATAAAAATCAACTTGTGCTGTTGCCCGTCGTCCACCCATGCCCTTTGACTACTACCTTGGAAAAACGGTGCAAAAGAAACTGGCTTGGATGGCCAGATTACTGGCTGCCTCGACCTGACATGATGCGCAACAGGATGGGATTTTGACAGCTTTTTCCGCTTCCTGAAATCCTTATGTTGGTGTGAATTCTTGCCGAAAGCAGCAGTTGCCTGTTTCCATAGTGTTGTGGTTATCACGTTTGCCTCACACGCGAAAGGTCCCCACTTCGAAACTGGGTGGAAACAATGTGTTGTTATGTACTGCGTTCAGCTGCCAAATACATGCCAGCATAAAAAAATCAACTTGTGCTGTTGCCCGTCGTCCACCCATGCCCTTTTAGTACTACCTTGGAAAAACGGTGCAAAAGAAACTGGCTTGGATGGCCAGATTACTGGCTGCCTCGACCTGACATGATGCGCAACAGGATGGGATTTTTTACAGCTTTTTCCGCTTCCTGAAATCCTTATGTTAGTGTGAATTCTTGCCAAAAGCAGCAGTTGCCTGTTTCCATAGTGTAGTGGTTATCACGTTCGCCTCACACGCGAAAGGTCCCCAGTTTGAAACTGGGTGGAAACAATGTGTTGTTATGTACTGCGTTCAGCTGCCAAATACATGCCAGCATAAAATATCAACTTGTGCTGTTGCCCGTCGTCCACCCATGCCCTTTGACTACTACCTTGGAAAAACAATGCAAAAAAAAATTGTCTTGGATGGCCAGATTACTGGCTGCCTCGACCTGACAGGATGGTATTTTGACTGCTTTTTCCGCTTCCTGAAATCCTTATGTTAGTGTGAATTCTTGCCGACAGCAGCAGTTGCCTGTTTCCATAGTGTAGTGGTTATCACGTTCGCCTAACACGCGAAAGGTCCCCAGTTCAAAACTAGGTGGAAACAATGTGCTGTTATGTACTGCGTTCAGCTGCCAAATACATGCCAGCATAAAAAAATCAACTTTTGCTGTTGCCCGTCGTCCACCCATGCCCTTTGACTACTACCTTGGAAAAACGGTGCAAAAGAAACTGGCTTGGAGGGCCAGATTACTGGCTGCCTCGACCTGACATGATGCGCGACAGGATAGGATTTTGGCAGCTTATTCCGCTTCCTGAAATCCTTATGTTAGTGTGAATTCTTGCCGAAAGCAGCAGTTGCCTGTTTCCATAGTGTAGTGGTTATCACGTTCGCCTCACACGCGAAAGGTCCCCAGTTTGAAACTGGGTGGAAACAATGTGTTGTTATGTACTGCGTTCAGCTGCCAAATACATGCCAGCATAAACAAATCAACTTGTGCTGTTGCCCGTCGTCCACCCATGCCCTTTGACTACTACCTTGGAAAAACGGTGCAAAAAAACCTGTCTTGGATGGCCAGATTACTGGCTGCCTCGACCTGACAGGATGGTATTTTGACTGCTTTTTCCGCTTCCTGAAATACTTATGTTAGTGTGAATTCTTGCCGATAGCAGCAGTTGCCTGTTTCCATAGTGTAGTTGTTATCACGTTCGCCTAACACGCGAAAGGTCCCCAGTTCAAAACTAGGTGGAAACAATGTGTTGTTATGTACTGCGTTCAGCTGCCAAATACATGCCAGCATATATAAATCAACTTGTGCTGTTGCCCGTCGTCCACCCATGCCCTTTGACTACTACCTTGGAAAAACGGTGCAAAAGAAACTGGCTTGGATGGCCAGATTACTGGCTGCCTCGACCTGACATGATGCGCAACAGGATGGGATTTTGACAGCTTTTTCCGCTTCCTGAAATCCTTATGTTAGTGTGAATTCTTGCCGAAAGCAGCAGTTGCCTGTTTCCATAGTGTTGTGGTTATCACGTTTGCCTCACACGCGAAAGGTCCCCACTTCGAAACTGGGTGGAAACAATGTGTTGTTATGTACTGCGTTCAGCTGCCAAATACATGCCAGCATAAAAAAATCAACTTGTGCTGTTGCCCGTCGTCCACCCATGCCCTTTTAGTACTACCTTGGAAAAACGGTGCAAAAGAAACTGGCTTGGATGGCCAGATTACTGGCTGCCTCGACCTGACATGATGCGCAACAGGATGGGATTTTTTACAGCTTTTTCCGCTTCCTGAAATCCTTATGTTAGTGTGAATTCTTGCCGAAAGCAGCAGTTGCCTGTTTCCATAGTGTAGTGGTTATCACGTTTGCCTCACACCCGAAAGGTCCCCACTTCGAAACTGGGTGGAAATAATCTGTTGTTATGTACTGCGTTCAGCTGCCAAATACATGCCAGCATAAAAAAATCAACTTGTGCTGTTGCCCGTCGTCCACCCATGCCCTTTGACTACTACCTTGGAAAAACTGTGCAAAAAAAACTGACTTGGATGGCCAGATTACTGGCTGCCTCAAACTGACTTGATGCGCGAAAGGATGGGATTTTGACAGCTTTTTCCGCTTCCTGAAATCCTTATGTTAGTGTGAATTCTTGCCAAAAGCAGCAGTTGCCTGTTTCCATAGTGTAGTGGTTATCACGTTCGCCTCACACGCGAAAGGTCCCCAGTTCGAAACTGGGTGGAAACAATGTGTTGTTATGTACTGCGTTCAGCTGCCAAATACATGCCAGCATAAAATATCAACTTGTGCTGTTGCCCGTCGTCCACCCATGCCCTTTGACTACTACCTTGGAAAAACGGTGCAAAACAAAATTGTCTTGGATGGCCAGATTACTGGCTGCCTCGACCTGACAGGATGGTATTTTGACTGCTTTTTCCGCTTCCTGAAATCCTTATGTTAGTGTGAATTCTTGCCGACAGCAGCAGTTGCCTGTTTCCATAGTGTAGTGGTTATCACGTTCGCCTAACACGCGAAAGGTCCCCAGTTCAAAACTAGGTGGAAACAATGTGCTGTTATGTACTGCGTTCAGCTGCCAAATACATGCCAGCATAAAAAAATCAACTTTTGCTGTTGCCCGTCGTCCACCCATGCCCTTTGACTACTACCTTGGAAAAACGGTGCAAAAGAAACTGGCTTGGAGGGCCAGATTACTGGCTGCCTCGACCTGACATGATGCGCGACAGGATAGGATTTTGGCAGCTTATTCCGCTTCCTGAAATCCTTATGTTAGTGTGAATTCTTGCCGAAAGCAGCAGTTGCCTGTTTCCATAGTGTAGTGGTTATCACGTTCGCCTCACACGCGAAAGGTCCCCAGTTTGAAACTGGGTGGAAACAATGTGTTGTTATGTACTGCGTTCAGCTGCCAAATACATGCCAGCATAAACAAATCAACTTGTGCTGTTGCCCGTCGTCCACCCATGCCCTTTGACTACTACCTTGGAAAAACGGTGCAAAAAAACCTGTCTTGGATGGCCAGATTACTGGCTGCCTCGACCTGACAGGATGGTATTTTGACTGCTTTTTCCGCTTCCTGAAATACTTATGTTAGTGTGAATTCTTGCCGATAGCAGCAGTTGCCTGTTTCCATAGTGTAGTTGTTATCACGTTCGCCTAACACGCGAAAGGTCCCCAGTTCAAAACTAGGTGGAAACAATGTGTTGTTATGTACTGCGTTCAGCTGCCAAATACATGCCAGCATATATAAATCAACTTGTGCTGTTGCCCGTCGTCCACCCATGCCCTTTGACTACTACCTTGGAAAAACGGTGCAAAAGAAACTGGCTTGGATGGCCAGATTACTGGCTGCCTCGACCTGACATGATGCGCAACAGGATGGGATTTTGACAGCTTTTTCCGCTTCCTGAAATCCTTATGTTAGTGTGAATTCTTGCCGAAAGCAGCAGTTGCCTGTTTCCATAGTGTTGTGGTTATCACGTTTGCCTCACACGCGAAAGGTCCCCACTTCGAAACTGGGTGGAAACAATGTGTTGTTATGTACTGCGTTCAGCTGCCAAATACATGCCAGCATAAAAAAATCAACTTGTGCTGTTGCCCGTCGTCCACCCATGCCCTTTTAGTACTACCTTGGAAAAACGGTGCAAAAGAAACTGGCTTGGATGGCCAGATTACTGGCTGCCTCGACCTGACATGATGCGCAACAGGATGGGATTTTTTACAGCTTTTTCCGCTTCCTGAAATCCTTATGTTAGTGTGAATTCTTGCCGAAAGCAGCAGTTGCCTGTTTCCATAGTGTAGTGGTTATCACGTTTGCCTCACACCCGAAAGGTCCCCACTTCGAAACTGGGTGGAAATAATCTGTTGTTATGTACTGCGTTCAGCTGCCAAATACATGCCAGCATAAAAAAATCAACTTGTGCTGTTGCCCGTCGTCCACCCATGCCCTTTGACTACTACCTTGGAAAAACTGTGCAAAAAAAACTGACTTGGATGGCCAGATTACTGGCTGCCTCAAACTGACTTGATGCGCGAAAGGATGGGATTTTGACAGCTTTTTCCGCTTCCTGAAATCCTTATGTTAGTGTGAATTCTTGCCAAAAGCAGCAGTTGCCTGTTTCCATAGTGTAGTGGTTATCACGTTCGCCTCACACGCGAAAGGTCCCCAGTTCGAAACTGGGTGGAAACAATGTGTTGTTATGTACTGCGTTCAGCTGCCAAATACATGCCAGCATAAAATATCAACTTGTGCTGTTGCCCGTCGTCCACCCATGCCCTTTGACTACTACCTTGGAAAAACGGTGCAAAACAAAATTGTCTTGGATGGCCAGATTACTGGCTGCCTCGACCTGACAGGATGGTATTTTGACTGCTTTTTCCGCTTCCTGAAATCCTTATGTTAGTGTGAATTCTTGCCGACAGCAGCAGTTGCCTGTTTCCATAGTGTAGTGGTTATCACGTTCGCCTAACACGCGAAAGGTCCCCAGTTCAAAACTAGGTGGAAACAATGTGCTGTTATGTACTGCGTTCAGCTGCCAAATACATGCCAGCATAAAAAAATCAACTTTTGCTGTTGCCCGTCGTCCACCCATGCCCTTTGACTACTACCTTGGAAAAACGGTGCAAAAGAAACTGGCTTGGAGGGCCAGATTACTGGCTGCCTCGACCTGACATGATGCGCGACAGGATAGGATTTTGGCAGCTTATTCCGCTTCCTGAAATCCTTATGTTAGTGTGAATTCTTGCCGAAAGCAGCAGTTGCCTGTTTCCATAGTGTAGTGGTTATCACGTTCGCCTCACACGCGAAAGGTCCCCAGTTTGAAACTGGGTGGAAACAATGTGTTGTTATGTACTGCGTTCAGCTGCCAAATACATGCCAGCATAAACAAATCAACTTGTGCTGTTGCCCGTCGTCCACCCATGCCCTTTGACTACTACCTTGGAAAAACGGTGCAAAAAAACCTGTCTTGGATGGCCAGATTACTGGCTGCCTCGACCTGACAGGATGGTATTTTGACTGCTTTTTCCGCTTCCTGAAATACTTATGTTAGTGTGAATTCTTGCCGATAGCAGCAGTTGCCTGTTTCCATAGTGTAGTGGTTATCACGTTCGCCTAACACGCGAAAGGTCCCCAGTTCAAAACTAGGTGGAAACAATGTGTTGTTATGTACTGCGTTCAGCTGCCAAATACATGCCAGCATAAAAAAATCAACTTTTGCTGTTGCCCGTCGTCCACCCATGCCCTTTGACTACTACCTTGGAAAAACGGTGCAAAAGAAACTGGCTTGGAGGGCCAGATTACTGGCTGCCTCGACCTGACATGATGCGCGACAGGATAGGATTTTGGCAGCTTATTCCGCTTCCTGAAATCCTTATGTTAGTGTGAATTCTTGCCGAAAGCAGCAGTTGCCTGTTTCCATAGTGTAGTGGTTATCACGTTTGCCTAACACGCGAAAGGTCCCCAGTTCGAAACTGGGTGGAAACAATGTGTTGTTATGTACTGCGTTCAGCTGCCAAATACATGCCAGCATAAAAAAATCAACTTGTGCTGTTGCCCGTCGTCCACCCATGCCCTTTCAGTACTACCTTGGAAAAACTGTGAAAAAAAAACTGACTTGGATGGCCAGATTACTGGCTGCCTCAAACTGACTTGATGCGCGAAAGGATGGGATTTTGACAGCTTTTTCCGCTTCCTGAAATCCTTATGTTAGTGTGAATTCTTGCCAAAAGCAACAGTTTCCATAGTGTAGTGGTTATCACGTTCGCCTCACACGCGAAAGGTCCCCAGTTCGAAACTGGGTGGAAACAATGTGTTGTTATGTACTGCGTTCAGCTGCCAAATACATGCCAGCATAAACAAATCAACTTGTGCTGTTGCCCGTCGTCCACCCATGCCCTTTGACTACTACCTTGGAAAAACGGTGCAAAAAAAAATTGTCTTGGATGGCCAGATTACTGGCTGCCTCGACCTGACAGGATGGTATTTTGACTGCTTTTTCCGCTTCCTGAAATCCTTATGTTAGTGTGAATTCTTGCCGACAGCAGCAGTTGCCTGTTTCCATTGTGTAGTGGTTATCACGTTCGCCTAACACGCGAAAGGTCCCCAGTTCAAAACTAGGTGGAAACAATGTGTTGTTATGTACTGCGTTCAGCTGCCAAATACATGCCAGCATAAAAAAATCAACTTTTGCTGTTGCCCGTCGTCCACCCATGCCCTTTGACTACTACCTTGGAAAAACGGTGCAAAAGAAACTGGCTTGGAGGGCCAGATTACTGGCTGCCTCGACCTGACATGATGCGCGACAGGATAGGATTTTGGCAGCTTATTCCGCTTCCTGAAATCCTTATGTTAGTGTGAATTCTTGCCGAAAGCAGCAGTTGCCTGTTTCCATAGTGTTGTGGTTATCAAGTTTGCCTCACACGCGAAAGGTCCCCACTTCGAAACTGGGTGGAAACAATGTGTTGTTATGTACTGCGTTCAGCTGCCAAATACATGCCAGCATAAAAAAATCAACTTGTGCTGTTGCCCGTCGTCCACCCATGCCCTTTTAGTACTACCTTGGAAAAACGGTGCAAAAGAAACTGGCTTGGATGGCCAGATTACTGGCTGCCTCGACCTGACGATGCGCAACAGGATGGGATTTTTTACAGCTTTTTCCGCTTCCTGAAATCCTTATGTTAGTGTGAATTCTTGCCGAAAGCAGCAGTTGCCTGTTTCCATAGTGCAGTGGTTATCACGTTTGCCTCACACCCGAAAGGTCCCCACTTCGAAACTGGGTGGAAAAAATGTGTTGTTATGTACTGCGTTCAGCTGCCAAATACATGCCAGCATAAAAAAATCAACTTGTGCTGTTGCCCGTCGTCCACCCATGCCCTTTGACTACTACCTTGGAAAAACTGTGCAAAAAAAACTGACTTGGATGGCCAGATTACTGGCTGCCTCAAACTGACTTGATGCGCGAAAGGATGGGATTTTGACAGCTTTTTCCGCTTCCTGAAATCCTTATGTTAGTGTGAATTCTTGCCAAAAGCAACAGTTTCCATAGTGTAGTGGTTATCACGTTCGCCTCACACGCGAAAGGTCCCCAGTTCGAAACTGGGTGGAAACAATGTGTTGTTATGTACTGCGTTCAGCTGCCAAATACATGCCAGCATAAACAAATCAACTTGTGCTGTTGCCCGTCGTCCACCCATGCCCTTTGACTACTACCCTGGAAAAACGGTGCAAAAAAAAATTGTCTTGGATGGCCAGATTACTGGCTGCCTCGACCTGACAGGATGGTATTTTGACTGCTTTTTCCGCTTCCTGAAATCCTTATGTTAGTGTGAATTCTTGCCGACAGCAGCAGTTGCCTGTTTCCATTGTGTAGTGGTTATCACGTTCGCCTAACACGCGAAAGGTCCCCAGTTCAAAACTAGGTGGAAACAATGTGTTGTTATGTACTGCGTTCAGCTGCCAAATACATGCCAGCATAAAAAAATTAACTTTTGCTGTTGCCCGTCGTCCACCCATGCCCTTTGACTACTACCTTGGAAAAACGGTGCAAAAGAAACTGGCTTGGAGGGCCAGATTACTGGCTACCTCGACCTGACATGATGCGCGACAGGATAGGATTTTGGCAGCTTATTCCGCTTCCTGAAATCCTTATGTTAGTGTGAATTCTTGCCGAAAGCAGCAGTTGCCTGTTTCCATAGTGTAGTGGTTATCACGTTCGCCTCACACCGAAAGGTCCCCAGTTCGAAACTGGGTGGAATCAATGTGTTGTTATGTACTGCGTTCAGCTGCCAAATACATGCCAGCATAAAAAAATCAACTTTTGCTGTTGCCCGTCGTCCACCCATGCCCTTTGACTACTACCTTGGAAAAACGGTGCAAAAGATACTGGCTTGGATGGCCAGATTACTGGCTGCCTCGACCTGACATGATACGCAACAGGATGGGATTTTGACAGCTTTTTCCGCTTCCTGAAATCCTTATGTTAGTGTGAATTCTTGCCGAAAGCAGCAGTTGCCTGTTTCCATAGTGCAGTGGTTATCACGTTTGCCTCACACGCGAAAGGTCCCCACTTCGAAACTGGGTGGAAACAATGTGTTGTTATGTACTGCGTTCAGCTGCCAAATACATGCCAGCATAAAATATCAACTTGTGCTGTTGCCCGTCGGCCAACCATGCCCTTTGACTACTACCTTGGAAAAACGGTGCAAAAGAAACTGGCTTGGATGGACAGATTTCTGGCTGCCTCGACCTGACAGGATGGGATTTTGACAGATTTGTCCGTTTTCTGAAATCCTTATTTTAGTGTGAATTCTTGCCGACAGCAGCAGTTGCCTGTTTCCATAGTGTAGTGGTTATCACGTTCGCCTAACACGCGAAAGGTCCCCAGTTCGAAACTGGGTGGAAACAATGTGTTGTTATGTACTGCGTTCAGCTGCCAAATACATGCCAGCATAAAAAAATCAACTTGTGCTGTTGCCCGTCGTCCACCCATGCCCTTTGACTACTACCTTGGAAAAACGGTGCAAAAGAAACTGGCTTGGAGGGCCAGATTACTGGCTGCCTCGACCTGACATGATGCGCGACAGGATAGGATTTTGGCAGCTTATTCCGCTTCCTGAAATCCTTATGTTAGTGTGAATTCTTGCCGAAAGCAGCAGTTGCCTGTTTCCATAGTGTAGTGGTTATCACGTTCGCCTCACACGCGAAAGGTCCCCAGTTTGAAACTGGGTGGAAACAATGTGTTGTTATGTACTGCGTTCAGCTGCCAAATACATGCCAGCATAAACAAATCAACTTGTGCTGTTGCCCGTCGTCCACCCATGCCCTTTGACTACTACCTTGGAAAAACGGTGCAAAAAAAACTGTCTTGGATGTCCAGATTACTGGCTGCCTCGACCTGACAGGATGGTATTTTGACTGCTTTTTCCGCTTCCTGAAATCCTTATGTTAGTGTGAATTCTTGCCGACAGCAGCAGTTGCCTGTTTCCATAGTGTAGTGGTTATCACGTTCGCTTAACACGCGAAAGGTCCCCAGTTCAAAACTAGGTGGAAACAATGTGTTGTTATGTACTGCGTTCAGCTGCCAAATACATGCCAGCATAAAAAAATCAACTTTTGCTGTTGCCCGTCGTCCACCCATGCCCTTTGACTACTACCTTGGAAAAACGGTGCAAAAGAAACTGGCTTGGAGGGCCAGATTACTGGCTGCCTCGACCTGACATGATGCGCGACAGGATAGGATTTTGGCAGCTTATTCCGCTTCCTGAAATCCTTATGTTAGTGTGAATTCTTGCCGAAAGCAGCAGTTGCCTGTTTCCATAGTGTAGTGGTTATCCCGTTCGCCTCACACCGAAATGTCCCCAGTTCGAAACTGGGTGGAAACAATGTGTTGTTATGTACTGCGTTCAGCTGCCAAACACATGCCAGCATAAAAAAATGAACTTGTGCTGTTGCCCGTCGTCCACCCATGCCCTTTGACTACTACCTTGGAAAAACGGTGCAAAAGAAACTGGCTTGGATGGCCAGATTACTGGCTGCCTCGACCTGACATGATGCGCGACAGGATAGGATTTTGACAGCTTTTTCCGCTTCCTGAAATCCTTATGTTAGTGTGAATTCTTGCCGAAAACAGCAGTTGCCTGTTTCCATAGTGTAGTGGTTATCACGTTCGCCTCACACGCGAAAGGTCCCCAGTTCGAAACTGGGTGGAAACAATGTGTTTTTATGTACTGCGTTCAGCTGCCAAATACATGCCAGCATAAAAAAATCAACTTGTGCTGTTGCCCGTCGTCCACCCATGCCCTTTGACTACTACCTTGGAAAAACGGTGCAAAAAAAACTGTCTTGGATGGCCAGATTACTGGCTGCCTCGACCTGACAAGATGGTATTTTGGCAGCTTATTCCGCTTCCTGAAATCCTTATGTTAGTGTGAATTCTTGCCGAAAGCAGCAGTTGCCTGTTTCCATAGTGTAGTGGTTATCACGTTTGCCTCACACGCGAAAGGTCCCCAGTTCGAAACTGGGTGGAAACAATGTGTTGTTATGTACTGCGTTCAGCTGCCAAACACATGCCAGCATAAAAAAATCAACTTGTGCTGTTGCCCGTCGTCCACCCATGCCCTTTGACTGCTACCTTGGAAAAACGGTGCAAAAAAAACTGTCTTGGATGGCCAGATTACTGGCTGCCTCGACCTGACATGATGCGCGACAGGATAGGATTTTGACAGCTTTTTCCGCTTCCTGAAATCCTTATCTTAGTGTGAATTCTTGCCGAAAACAGCAGTTGCCTGTTTCCATAGTGTAGTGGTTATCACGTTCGCCTCACACGCGAAAGGTCCCCAGTTTGAAACTGGGTGGAAACAATGTGTTTTTATGTACTGCGTTCAGCTGCCAAATACATGCCAGCATAAAAAAATCAACTTGTGCTGTTGCCCGTCGTCCACCCATGCCCTTTGACTACTACCTTGGAAAAACGGTGCAAAAAAAACTGTCTTGGATGGCCAGATTACTGGCTGCCTCGACCTGACAAGATGGTATTTTGGCAGCTTATTCCGCTTCCTGAAATCCTTATGTTAGTGTGAATTCTTGCCGAAAGCAGCAGTTGCCTGTTTCCATAGTGTAGTGGTTATCACGTTTGCCTCACACGCGAAAGGTCCCCAGTTCGAAACTGGGTGGAAACAATGTGTTGTTATGTACTGCGTTCAGCTGCCAAACACATGCCAGCATAAAAAAATCAACTTGTGCTGTTGCCCGTCGTCCACCCATGCCCTTTGGCTACTACCTTGGAAAAACGGTGCAAAAGAAACTGGCTTGGATGGCCAGATGACTGGCTGCCTCGATCTGACATGATGCGCGACAGGATAGGATTTTGACAGCTTTTTCCGCTTCCTGAAATCCTTATGTTAGTGTGAATTCTTGCCGAAAACAGCAGTTGCCTGTTTCCATAGTGTAGTGGTTATCACGTTCGCCTCACACGCGAAAGGTCCCCAGTTCGAAACTGGGTTTAAACAATGTGTTTTTATGTACTGCGTTCAGCTGCCAAATACATGCCAGCATAAAAAAATCAACTTGTGCTGTTGCCCGTCGTCCACCCATGCCCTTTGACTACTACCTTGGAAAAACGGTGCAAAAAAAACTGTCTTGGATGGCCAGATTACTGGCTGCCTCGACCTGACAGGATGGTATTTTGACTGCTTTTTCCGCTTCCTGAAATCCTTATGTTAGTGTTAATTCTTACTGAAAGCAGCAGTTGCCTGTTTCCATAGTGTAGTGGTTATCACGTTCGCTTTACACGCGAAAGGTCCCCAGTTCGAAACTGGGTGGAAACAATGTGTTGTTATGTACTGCGTTCAGCTGCCAAATACATGCCAGCATAAAATATCAACTTGTGCTGTTGCCCGTCGGCCAACCATGCCCTTTGACTACTACCTTGGAAAAACGGTGCGAAAGAAACTGGCTTGGATGGACAGATTTCTGGATTCCTCGACCTGACAGGATGGGATTTTGACAGCTTTGTCCGTTTTCTGAAATCCTTATGTTAGTGTGAATTCTTGCCGACAGCAGAAGTTGCCTGTTTCCATAGTGTAGTGGTTATCACGTTCGCCTGACACGCGAAAGGTCCCCAGTTCGAAACTGGGCGGAAACAATGTGTTGTTATGTACTGCGTTCAGCTGCCAAATACATGCCAGCATAAAAAAATCAACTTGTGCTGTTGCCCGTCGTCCACCCATGCCCTTTGACTACTACCTTGGAAAAACGGTGCAAAAAAAACTGTCTTGGATGGCCAGATTACTGGCTGCCTCGACCTGACATGATGAGCGACAGGAAAGGATTTTGACAGCTTTTTCCGCTTCCTGAAATCCTTATGTTAGTGTGAATTCTTGCCGAAAACAGCAGTCGCCTGTTTCCATAGTGTAGTGGTTATCACGTTCGCCTCACACGCGAAAGGTCCCCAGTTCGAAACTGGGTGGAAACAATGTGTTTTTATGTACTGCGTTCAGCTGCCAAATACATGCCAGCATAAAAAAATCAACTTGTGCTGTTGCCCGTCGTCCACCCATTCCCTTTGACTACTACCTTGGAAAAACGGTGCAAAAAAAACTGTCTTGGATGGCCAGATTACTGGCTGCCTCGACCTGACAAGATGGTATTTTGGCAGCTTATTCCGCTTCCTGAAATCCTTATGTTAGTGTGAATTCTTGCCGACAGCAGCAGTTGCCTGTTTCCATAGTGTAGTGGTTATCACGTTTGCCTCACACGCGAAAGGTCCCCACTTCGAAACTGGGTGGAAACAATGTGTTGTTATGTACTGCGTTCAGCTGCCAAATACATGCCAGCATAAAATATCAACTTGTGCTGTTGCCCGTCGGCCAACCATGCCCTTTGACTACTACCTTGGAAAAACGGTGCAAAAGAAACTGGCTTGGATGGACAGATTTCTGGCTGCCTCGACCTGACAGGATGGGATTTTGACAGATTTGTCCGTTTTCTGAAATCCTTATTTTAGTGTGAATTCTTGCCGACAGCAGCAGTTGCCTGTTTCCATAGTGTAGTGGTTATCACGTTCGCCTAACACGCGAAAGGTCCCCAGTTCGAAACTGGGTGGAAACAATGTGTTGTTATGTACTGCGTTCAGCTGCCAAATACATGCCAGCATAAAAAAATCAACTTGTGCTGTTGCCCGTCGTCCACCCATGCCCTTTGACTACTACCTTGGAAAAACGGTGCAAAAGAAACTGGCTTGGAGGGCCAGATTACTGGCTGCCTCGACCTGACATGATGCGCGACAGGATAGGATTTTGGCAGCTTATTCCGCTTCCTGAAATCCTTATGTTAGTGTGAATTCTTGCCGAAAGCAGCAGTTGCCTGTTTCCATAGTGTAGTGGTTATCACGTTCGCCTCACACGCGAAAGGTCCCCAGTTCGAAACTGGGTGGAAACAATGTGTTGTTATGTACTGCGTTCAGCTGCCAAATACATGACAGCATAAAAAATCAACTTGTGCTGTTGCCCGTCAGCCAACCATGCCCTTTGACTACTACCTTGGAAAAACTGTGCAAAAAAAACTGACTTGGATGGCCAGATTACTGGCTGCCTCAAACTGACTTGATGCGCGAAAGGATGGGATTTTGACAGCTTTTTCCGCTTCCTGAAATCCTTATGTTAGTGTGAATTCTTGCCGAAAGTAGTTGTTGCCTGTTTCCATAGTGTAGTGGTTATCACGTTCGCCTCACACGCGAAAGGTCCCCAGTTCGAAACTGGGTGGAAACAATGTGTTGTTATGTACTGCGTTCAGCTGCCAAATACATGCCAGCATAAACAAATCAACTTGTGCTGTTGCCCGTCGTCCACCCATGCCCTTTGACTACTACCTTGGAAAAACGGTGCAAAAAAAAATTGTCTTGGATGGCCAGATTACTGGCTGCCTCGACCTGACAGGATGGTATTTTGACTGCTTTTTCCGCTTCCTGAAATCCTTATGTTAGTGTGAATTCTTGCCGACAGCAGCAGTTGCCTGTTTCCATTGTGTAGTGGTTATCACGTTCGCCTAACACGCGAAAGGTCCCCAGTTCAAAACTAGGTGGAAACAATGTGTTGTTATGTACTGCGTTCAGCTGCCAAATACATGCCAGCATAAAAAAATCAACTTTTGCTGTTGCCCGTCGTCCACCCATGCCCTTTGACTACTACCTTGGAAAAACGGTGCAAAAGAAACTGGCTTGGAGGGCCAGATTACTGGCTGCCTCGACCTGACATGATGCGCGACAGGATAGGATTTTGGCAGCTTATTCCGCTTCCTGAAATCCTTATGTTAGTGTGAATTCTTGCCGAAAGCAGCAGTTGCCTGTTTCCATAGTGTTGTGGTTATCAAGTTTGCCTCACACGCGAAAGGTCCCCACTTCGAAACTGGGTGGAAACAATGTGTTGTTATGTACTGCGTTCAGCTGCCAAATACATGCCAGCATAAAAAAATCAACTTGTGCTGTTGCCCGTCGTCCACCCATGCCCTTTTAGTACTACCTTGGAAAAACGGTGCAAAAGAAACTGGCTTGGATGGCCAGATTACTGGCTGCCTCGACCTGACGATGCGCAACAGGATGGGATTTTTTACAGCTTTTTCCGCTTCCTGAAATCCTTATGTTAGTGTGAATTCTTGCCAAAAGCAACAGTTTCCATAGTGTAGTGGTTATCACGTTGGCCTCACACGCGAAAGGTCCCCAGTTCGAAACTGGGTGGAAACAATGTGTTGTTATGTACTGCGTTCAGCTGCCAAATACATGCCAGCATAAACAAATCAACTTGTGCTGTTGCCCGTCGTCCACCCATGCCCTTTGACTACTACCTTGGAAAAACGGTGCAAAAAAAAATTGTCTTGGATGGCCAGATTACTGGCTGCCTCGACCTGACAGGATGGTATTTTGACTGCTTTTTCCGCTTCCTGAAATCCTTATGTTAGTGTGAATTCTTGCCGACAGCAGCAGTTGCCTGTTTCCATTGTGTAGTGGTTATCACGTTCGCCTAACACGCGAAAGGTCCCCAGTTCAAAACTAGGTGGAAACAATGTGTTGTTATGTACTGCGTTCAGCTGCCAAATACATGCCAGCATAAAAAAATCAACTTTTGCTGTTGCCCGTCGTCCACCCATGCCCTTTGACTACTACCTTGGAAAAACGGTGCAAAAGAAACTGGCTTGGAGGGCCAGATTACTGGCTACCTCGACCTGACATGATGCGCGACAGGATAGGATTT
The DNA here is from genome assembly GCA_027475355.1 of Coilia nasus. NCBI lineage: Eukaryota > Metazoa > Chordata > Actinopteri > Clupeiformes > Engraulidae > Coilia > Coilia nasus. The sequence goes on from CM050198.1 coordinate 31,407,213, forward strand.
TGGCAGCTTATTCCGCTTCCTGAAATCCTTATGTTAGTGTGAATTCTTGCCGAAAGCAGCAGTTGCCTGTTTCCATAGTGTAGTGGTTATCACGTTCGCCTCACACCGAAAGGTCCCCAGTTCGAAACTGGGTGGAATCAATGTGTTGTTATGTACTGCGTTCAGCTGCCAAATACATGCCAGCATAAAAAAATCAACTTTTGCTGTTGCCCGTCGTCCACCCATGCCCTTTGACTACTACCTTGGAAAAACGGTGCAAAAGATACTGGCTTGGATGGCCAGATTACTGGCTGCCTCGACCTGACATGATACGCAACAGGATGGGATTTTGACAGCTTTTTCCGCTTCCTGAAATCCTTATGTTAGTGTGAATTCTTGCCGAAAGCAGCAGTTGCCTGTTTCCATAGTGCAGTGGTTATCACGTTTGCCTCACACGCGAAAGGTCCCCACTTCGAAACTGGGTGGAAACAATGTGTTGTTATGAACTGCGTTCAGCTGCCAAATACATGCCAGCATAAAATATCAACTTGTGCTGTTGCCCGTCGGCCAACCATGCCCTTTGACTACTACCTTGGAAAAACGGTGCAAAAGAAACTGGCTTGGATGGACAGATTTCTGGCTGCCTCGACCTGACAGGATGGGATTTTGACAGATTTGTCCGTTTTCTGAAATCCTTATTTTAGTGTGAATTCTTGCCGACAGCAGCAGTTGCCTGTTTCCATAGTGTAGTGGTTATCACGTTCGCCTAACACGCGAAAGGTCCCCAGTTCGAAACTGGGTGGAAACAATGTGTTGTTATGTACTGCGTTCAGCTGCCAAATACATGCCAGCATAAAAAAATCAACTTGTGCTGTTGCCCGTCGTCCACCCATGCCCTTTGACTACTACCTTGGAAAAACGGTGCAAAAGAAACTGGCTTGGAGGGCCAGATTACTGGCTGCCTCGACCTGACATGATGCGCGACAGGATAGGATTTTGGCAGCTTATTCCGCTTCCTGAAATCCTTATGTTAGTGTGAATTCTTGCCGAAAGCAGCAGTTGCCTGTTTCCATAGTGTAGTGGTTATCACGTTCGCCTCACACGCGAAAGGTCCCCAGTTTGAAACTGGGTGGAAACAATGTGTTGTTATGTACTGCGTTCAGCTGCCAAATACATGCCAGCATAAACAAATCAACTTGTGCTGTTGCCCGTCGTCCACCCATGCCCTTTGACTACTACCTTGGAAAAACGGTGCAAAAAAACCTGTCTTGGATGGCCAGATTACTGGCTGCCTCGACCTGACAGGATGGTATTTTGACTGCTTTTTCCGCTTCCTGAAATACTTATGTTAGTGTGAATTCTTGCCGACAGCAGCAGTTGCCTGTTTCCATAGTGTAGTGGTTATCACGTTCGCCTAACACGCGAAAGGTCCCCAGTTCAAAACTAGGTGGAAACAATGTGTTGTTATGTGCTGCGTTCAGCTGCCAAATACATGCCAGCATAAAAAAATCAACTTTTGCTGTTGCCCGTCGTCCACCCATGCCCTTTGACTACTACGTTGGAAAAACGGTGCAAAAGAAACTGGCTTGGAGGGCCAGATTACTGGCTGCCTCGACCTGACATGATGCGCGACAGGATAGGATTTTGGCAGCTTATTCCGCTTCCTGAAATCCTTATGTTAGTGTGAATTCTTGCCAAAAGCAGCAGTTGCCTGTTTCCATAGTGTAGTGGTTATCACGTTCGCCTCACACCGAAAGGTCCCCAGTTCGAAACTGGGTGGAAACAATGTGTTGTTATGTACTGCGTTCAGCTGCCAAATACATGCCAGCATAAAAAAATCAACTTTTGCTGTTGCCCGTCGTCCACCCATGCCCTTTGACTACTACCTTGGAAAAACGGTGCAAAAGATACTGGCTTGGATGGCCAGATTACTGGCTGCCTCGACCTGACATGATGCGCAACAGGATGGGATTTTGACAGCTTTTTCCGCTTCCTGAAATCCTTATATTAGTGTGAATTCTTGCCGAAAGCAGCAGTTGCCTGTTTCCATAGTGCAGTGGTTATCACGTTTGCCTCACACGCGAAAGGTCCCCACTTCGAAACTGGGTGGAAACAATGTGTTGTTATGTACTGCGTTCAGCTGCCAAATACATGCCAGCATAAAATATCAACTTATGCTGTTGCCCGTCGGCCAACCATGCCCTTTGACTACTACCTTGGAAAAACGGTGCAAAAGAAACTGGCTTGGATGGACAGATTTCTGGCTGCCTCGACCTGACAGGATGGGATTTTGACAGACTTGTCCATTTTCTGAAATCCTTATTTTAGTGTGAATTCTTGCCGACAGCAGCAGTTGCCTGTTTCCATAGTGTAGTGGTTATCACGTTTGCCTAACACGCGAAAGGTCCCCAGTTCGAAACTGGGTGGAAACAATGTGTTGTTATGTACTGCGTTCAGCTGCCAAATACATGCCAGCATATAAAAATCAACTTCTGCTGTTGCCCGTCGTCCACCCATGCCTTTTGACTACTACCTTGGAAAAACGGTGCAAAAGAAACTGGCTTGGAGGGCCAGATTACTGGCTGCCTCGACCTGACATGATGCGCGACAGGATAGGATTTGGGCAGTTTATTCCGCTTCCTGAAATCCTTATGTTAGTGTGAATTCTTGCCGAAAGCAGCAGTTGCCTGTTTCCATAGTGTAGTGGTTATCACGTTCGCCTAACACGCGAAAGGTCCCCAGTTCGAAACTGGGTGGAAACAATGTGTTGTTATGTACTGCGTTCAGCTGCCAAACACATGCCAGCATAAAAAAATCAACTTGTGCTTTTGCCCGTCGTCCACCCATGCCCTTTGACTACTACCTTGGAAAAACGGTGCAAAAGAAACTGGCTTGGATGGCCAGATTACTGGCTGCCTCGACCTGACATGATGCGCAACAGGATGGGATTTTGACAGCTTTTTCCGCTTCCTGAAATCCTTATGTTAGTGTGAATTCTTGCCGAAAGCAGCAGTTGCCTGTTTCCATAGTGTTGTGGTTATCAAGTTTGCCTCACACGCGAAAGGTCCCCACTTCGAAACTGGGTGGAAACAATGTGTTGTTATGTACTGCGTTCAGCTGCCAAATACATGCCAGCATAAAAAAATCAACTTGTGCTGTTGCCCGTCGTCCACCCATGCCCTTTTAGTACTACCTTGGAAAAACGGTGCAAAAGAAACTGGCTTGGATGGCCAGATTACTGGCTGCCTCGACCTGACGATGCGCAACAGGATGGGATTTTTTACAGCTTTTTCCGCTTCCTGAAATCCTTATGTTAGTGTGAATTCTTGCCGAAAGCAGCAGTTGCCTGTTTCCATAGTGTAGTGGTTATCACGTTTGCCTCACACCCGAAAGGTCCCCACTTCGAAACTGGGTGGAAATAATGTGTTGTTATGTACTGCGTTCAGCTGCCAAATACATGCCAGCATAAAAAAATCAACTTGTGCTGTTGCCCGTCGTCCACCCATGCCCTTTGACTACTACCTTGGAAAAACTGTGCAAAAAAAACTGACTTGGATGGCCAGATTACTGGCTGCCTCAAACTGACTTGATGCGCGAAAGGATGGGATTTTGACAGCTTTTTCCGCTTCCTGAAATCCTTATGTTAGTGTGAATTCTTGCCAAAAGCAGCAGTTGCCTGTTTCCATAGTGTAGTGGTTATCACGTTCGCCTCACACGCGAAAGGTCCCCAGTTCGAAACTGGGTGGAAACAATGTGTTGTTATGTACTGCGTTCAGCTGCCAAATACATGCCAGCATAAACAAATCAACTTGTGCTGTTACCCGTCGTCCACCCATGCCCTTTGACTACTACCTTGGAAAAACGGTGCAAAAAAAAATTGTCTTGGATGGCCAGATTACTGGCTGCCTCGACCTGACAGGATGGTATTTTGACTGCTTTTTCCGCTTCCTGAAATCCTTATGTTAGTGTGAATTCTTGCCGACAGCAGCAGTTGCCTGTTTCCATAGTGTAGTGGTTATCATGTTCGCCTAACACGCGAAAGGTCCCCAGTTCAAAACTAGGTGGAAACAATGTGTTGTTATGTACTGCGTTCAGCTGCCAAATACATGCCAGCATAAAAAAATCAACTTTTGCTGTTGCCCGTCGTCCACCCATGCCCTTTGACTACTACCTTGGAAAAACGGTGCAAAAGAAACTGGCTTGGAGGGCCAGATTACTGGCTGCCTCGACCTGACATGATGCGCGACAGGATAGGATTTTGGCAGCTTATTCCGCTTCCTGAAATCCTTATGTTAGTGTGAATTCTTGCCGAAAGCAGCAGTTGCCTGTTTCCATAGTGTAGTGGTTATCACGTTCGCCTCACACCGAAAGGTCCCCAGTTCGAAACTGGGTGGAATCAATGTGTTGTTATGTACTGCGTTCAGCTGCCAAATACATGCCAGCATAAAAAAATCAACTTTTGCTGTTGCCCGTCGTCCACCCATGCCCTTTGACTACTACCTTGGAAAAACGGTGCAAAAGATAGTGGCTTGGATGGCCAGATTACTGGCTGCCTCGACCTGACATGATGCGCAACAGGATGGGATTTTGACAGCTTTTTCCGCTTCCTGAAATCCTTATGTTAGTGTGAATTCTTGCCGAAAGCAGCAGTTGCCTGTTTCCATAGTGCAGTGGTTATCACGTTTGCCTCACACGCGAAAGGTCCCCACTTCGAAACTGGGTGGAAACAATGTGTTGTAATGTACTGCGTTCAGCTGCCAAATACATGCCAGCATAAAATATCAACTTGTGCTGTTGCCCGTCGGCCAACCATGCCCTTTGACTACTACCTTGGAAAAACGGTGCAAAAGAAACTGGCTTGGATGGCCAGATTACTGGCTGCCTCGACCTGACATGATGCGCAACAGGATGGGATTTTGACAGCTTTTTCCGCTTCCTGAAATCCTTATGTTAGTGTGAATTCTTGCCGAAAGCAGCAGTTGCCTGTTTCCATAGTGTTGTGGTTATCAAGTTTGCCTCACACGCGAAAGGTCCCCACTTCGAAACTGGGTTGAAACAATGTGTTGTTATGTACTGCGTTCAGCTGCCAAATACATGCCAGCATAAAAAAATCAACTTGTGCTGTTGCCCGTCGTCCACCCATGCCCTTTTAGTACTACCTTGGAAAAACGGTGCAAAAGAAACTGGCTTGGATGGCCAGATTACTGGCTGCCTCGACCTGACGATGCGCAACAGGATGGGATTTTTTACAGCTTTTTCCGCTTCCTGAAATCCTTATGTTAGTGTGAATTCTTGCCGAAAGCAGCAGTTGCCTGTTTCCATAGTGTAGTGGTTATCACGTTTGCCTCACACCCGAAAGGTCCCCACTTCGAAACTGGGTGGAAATAATGTGTTGTTATGTACTGCGTTCAGCTGCCAAATACATGCCAGCATAAAAAAATCAACTTGTGCTGTTGCCCGTCGTCCACCCATGCCCTTTGACTACTACCTTGGAAAAACTGTGCAAAAAAAACTGACTTGGATGGCCAGATTACTGGCTGCCTCAAACTGACTTGATGCGCGAAAGGATGGGATTTTGACAGCTTTTTCCGCTTCCTGAAATCCTTATGTTAGTGTGAATTCTTGCCAAAAGCAGCAGTTGCCTGTTTCCATAGTGTAGTGGTTATCACGTTCGCCTCACACGCGAAAGGTCCCCAGTTCGAAACTGGGTGGAAACAATGTGTTGTTATGTACTGCGTTCAGCTGCCAAATACATGCCAGCATAAACAAATCAACTTGTGCTGTTACCCGTCGTCCACCCATGCCCTTTGACTACTACCTTGGAAAAACGGTGCAAAAAAAAATTGTCTTGGATGGCCAGATTACTGGCTGCCTCGACCTGACAGGATGGTATTTTGACTGCTTTTTCCGCTTCCTGAAATCCTTATGTTAGTGTGAATTCTTGCCGACAGCAGCAGTTGCCTGTTTCCATAGTGTAGTGGTTATCATGTTCGCCTAACACGCGAAAGGTCCCCAGTTCAAAACTAGGTGGAAACAATGTGTTGTTATGTACTGCGTTCAGCTGCCAAATACATGCCAGCATAAAAAAATCAACTTTTGCTGTTGCCCGTCGTCCACCCATGCCCTTTGACTACTACCTTGGAAAAACGGTGCAAAAGAAACTGGCTTGGAGGGCCAGATTACTGGCTGCCTCGACCTGACATGATGCGCGACAGGATAGGATTTTGGCAGCTTATTCCGCTTCCTGAAATCCTTATGTTAGTGTGAATTCTTGCCGAAAGCAGCAGTTGCCTGTTTCCATAGTGTAGTGGTTATCACGTTCGCCTCACACCGAAAGGTCCCCAGTTCGAAACTGGGTGGAATCAATGTGTTGTTATGTACTGCGTTCAGCTGCCAAATACATGCCAGCATAAAAAAATCAACTTTTGCTGTTGCCCGTCGTCCACCCATGCCCTTTGACTACTACCTTGGAAAAACGGTGCAAAAGATAGTGGCTTGGATGGCCAGATTACTGGCTGCCTCGACCTGACATGATGCGCAACAGGATGGGATTTTGACAGCTTTTTCCGCTTCCTGAAATCCTTATGTTAGTGTGAATTCTTGCCGAAAGCAGCAGTTGCCTGTTTCCATAGTGCAGTGGTTATCACGTTTGCCTCACACGCGAAAGGTCCCCACTTCGAAACTGGGTGGAAACAATGTGTTGTAATGTACTGCGTTCAGCTGCCAAATACATGCCAGCATAAAATATCAACTTGTGCTGTTGCCCGTCGGCCAACCATGCCCTTTGACTACTACCTTGGAAAAACGGTGCAAAAGAAACTGGCTTGGATGGACAGATTTCTGGCTGCCTCGACCTGACAGGATGGGATTTTGACAGATTTGTCCGTTTTCTGAAATCCTTATTTTAGTGTGAATTCTTGCCGACAGCAGCAGTTGCCTGTTTCCATAGTGTAGTGGTTATCACGTTCGCCTCACACGCGAAAGGTCCCCAGTTCGAAACTGGCTGGAAACAATGTGTTGTTATGTACTGCGTTCAGCTGCCAAATACATGCCAGCATAAAAAAATCAACTTGTGCTGTTGCCCGTCGTCCACCCATGCCCTTTTAGTACTACCTTGGAAAAACGGTGCAAAAGAAACTGGCTTGGATGGCCAGATTACTGGCTGCCTCGACCTGACATGATGCGCAAAAGGATGGGATTTTTTACAGCTTTTTCCGCTTCCTGAAATCCTTATGTTAGTGTGAATTCTTGCCGAAAGCAGCAGTTGCCTGTTTCCATAGTGTAGTGGTTATCACGTTCGCCTCACACGCGAAAGGTCCCCAGTTCGAAACTGGGTGGAAACAATGTGTTGTTATGTACTGCGTTCAGCTGCCAAATACATGACAGCATAAAAAATCAACTTGTGCTGTTGCCCGTCAGCCAACCATGCCCTTTGACTACTACCTTGGAAAAACTGTGCAAAAAAAACTGACTTGGATGGCCAGATTACTGGCTGCCTCAAACTGACTTGATGCGCGAAAGGATGGGATTTTGACAGCTTTTTCCGCTTCCTGAAATCCTTATGTTAGTGTGAATTCTTGCCGAAAGTAGTTGTTGCCTGTTTCCATAGTGTAGTGGTTATCACGTTCGCCTCACACGCGAAAGGTCCCCAGTTCGAAACTGGGTGGAAACAATGTGTTGTTATGTACTGCGTTCAGCTGCCAAATACATGCCAGCATAAACAAATCAACTTGTGCTGTTGCCCGTCGTCCACCCATGCCCTTTGACTACTACCTTGGAAAAACGGTGCAAAAAAAACTGTCTTGGATGTCCAGATTACTGGCTGCCTCGACCTGACAGGATGGTATTTTGACTGCTTTTTCCGCTTCCTGAAATCCTTATGTTAGTGTGAATTCTTGCCGACAGCAGCAGTTGCCTGTTTCCATAGTGTAGTGGTTATCACGTTCGCCTCACACGCGAAAGGTCCCCAGTTCGAAACTGGGTGGAAACAATGTGTTTTTATGTACTGCGTTCAGCTGCCAAATACATGCCAGCATAAAAAAATCAACTTGTGCTGTTGCCCGTCGTCCACCCATGCCCTTTGACTACTACCTTGGAAAAACGGTGCAAAAAAAACTGTCTTGGATGGCCAGATTACTGGCTGCCTCGACCTGACAAGATGGTATTTTGGCAGCTTATTCCGCTTCCTGAAATCCTTATGTTAGTGTGAATTCTTGCCGAAAGCAGCAGTTGCCTGTTTCCATAGTGTAGTGGTTATCACGTTTGCCTCACACGCGAAAGGTCCCCAGTTCGAAACTGGGTGGAAACAATGTGTTGTTATGTACTGCGTTCAGCTGCCAAACACATGCCAGCATAAAAAAATCAACTTGTGCTTTTGCCCGTCGTCCACCCATGCCCTTTGACTACTACCTTGGAAAAACGGTGCAAAAGAAACTGGCTTGGATGGCCAGATTACTGGCTGCCTCGACCTGACATGATGCGCAACAGGATGGGATTTTGACAGCTTTTTCCGCTTCCTGAAATCCTTATGTTAGTGTGAATTCTTGCCGAAAGCAGCAGTTGCCTGTTTCCATAGTGTTGTGGTTATCAAGTTTGCCTCACACGCGAAAGGTCCCCACTTCGAAACTGGGTTGAAACAATGTGTTGTTATGTACTGCGTTCAGCTGCCAAATACATGCCAGCATAAAAAAATCAACTTGTGCTGTTGCCCGTCGTCCACCCATGCCCTTTTAGTACTACCTTGGAAAAACGGTGCAAAAGAAACTGGCTTGGATGGCCAGATTACTGGCTGCCTCGACCTGACGATGCGCAACAGGATGGGATTTTTTACAGCTTTTTCCGCTTCCTGAAATCCTTATGTTAGTGTGAATTCTTGCCGAAAGCAGCAGTTGCCTGTTTCCATAGTGTAGTGGTTATCACGTTTGCCTCACACCCGAAAGGTCCCCACTTCGAAACTGGGTGGAAATAATGTGTTGTTATGTACTGCGTTCAGCTGCCAAATACATGCCAGCATAAAAAAATCAACTTGTGCTGTTGCCCGTCGTCCACCCATGCCCTTTGACTACTACCTTGGAAAAACTGTGCAAAAAAAACTGACTTGGATGGCCAGATTACTGGCTGCCTCAAACTGACTTGATGCGCGAAAGGATGGGATTTTGACAGCTTTTTCCGCTTCCTGAAATCCTTATGTTAGTGTGAATTCTTGCCAAAAGCAGCAGTTGCCTGTTTCCATAGTGTAGTGGTTATCACGTTCGCCTCACACGCGAAAGGTCCCCAGTTCGAAACTGGGTGGAAACAATGTGTTGTTATGTACTGCGTTCAGCTGCCAAATACATGCCAGCATAAACAAATCAACTTGTGCTGTTACCCGTCGTCCACCCATGCCCTTTGACTACTACCTTGGAAAAACGGTGCAAAAAAAAATTGTCTTGGATGGCCAGATTACTGGCTGCCTCGACCTGACAGGATGGTATTTTGACTGCTTTTTCCGCTTCCTGAAATCCTTATGTTAGTGTGAATTCTTGCCGACAGCAGCAGTTGCCTGCTTCCATAGTGTAGTGGTTATCATGTTCGCCTAACACGCGAAAGGTCCCCAGTTCAAAACTAGGTGGAAACAATGTGTTGTTATGTACTGCGTTCAGCTGCCAAATACATGCCAGCATAAAAAAATCAACTTTTGCTGTTGCCCGTCGTCCACCCATGCCCTTTGACTACTACCTTGGAAAAACGGTGCAAAAGAAACTGGCTTGGAGGGCCAGATTACTGGCTGCCTCGACCTGACATGATGCGCGACAGGATAGGATTTTGGCAGCTTATTCCGTTTCCTGAAATCCTTATGTTAGTGTGAATTCTTGCCGAAAGCAGCAGTTGCCTGTTTCCATAGTGTAGTGGTTATCACGTTCGCCTCACACCGAAAGGTCCCCAGTTCGAAACTGGGTGGAATCAATGTGTTGTTATGTACTGCGTTCAGCTGCCAAATACATGCCAGCATAAAAAAATCAACTTTTGCTGTTGCCCGTCGTCCACCCATGCCCTTTGACTACTACCTTGGAAAAACGGTGCAAAAGATAGTGGCTTGGATGGCCAGATTACTGGCTGCCTCGACCTGACATGATGCGCAACAGGATGGGATTTTGACAGCTTTTTCCGCTTCCTGAAATCCTTATGTTAGTGTGAATTCTTGCCGAAAGCAGCAGTTGCCTGTTTCCATAGTGCAGTGGTTATCACGTTTGCCTCACACGCGAAAGGTCCCCACTTCGAAACTGGGTGGAAACAATGTGTTGTAATGTACTGCGTTCAGCTGCCAAATACATGCCAGCATAAAATATCAACTTGTGCTGTTGCCCGTCGGCCAACCATGCCCTTTGACTACTACCTTGGAAAAACGGTGCAAAAGAAACTGGCTTGGATGGACAGATTTCTGGCTGCCTCGACCTGACAGGATGGGATTTTGACAGATTTGTCCGTTTTCTGAAATCCTTATTTTAGTGTGAATTCTTGCCGACAGCAGCAGTTGCCTGTTTCCATAGTGTAGTGGTTATCACGTTCGCCTCACACGCGAAAGGTCCCCAGTTCGAAACTGGCTGGAAACAATGTGTTGTTATGTACTGCGTTCAGCTGCCAAATACATGCCAGCATAAAAAAATCAACTTGTGCTGTTGCCCGTCGTCCACCCATGCCCTTTTAGTACTACCTTGGAAAAACGGTGCAAAAGAAACTGGCTTGGATGGCCAGATTACTGGCTGCCTCGACCTGACATGATGCGCAAAAGGATGGGATTTTTTACAGCTTTTTCCGCTTCCTGAAATCCTTATGTTAGTGTGAATTCTTGCCGAAAGCAGCAGTTGCCTGTTTCCATAGTGTAGTGGTTATCACGTTCGCCTCACACGCGAAAGGTCCCCAGTTCGAAACTGGGTGGAAACAATGTGTTGTTATGTACTGCGTTCAGCTGCCAAATACATGACAGCATAAAAAATCAACTTGTGCTGTTGCCCGTCAGCCAACCATGCCCTTTGACTACTACCTTGGAAAAACTGTGCAAAAAAAACTGACTTGGATGGCCAGATTACTGGCTGCCTCAAACTGACTTGATGCGCGAAAGGATGGGATTTTGACAGCTTTTTCCGCTTCCTGAAATCCTTATGTTAGTGTGAATTCTTGCCGAAAGTAGTTGTTGCCTGTTTCCATAGTGTAGTGGTTATCACGTTCGCCTCACACGCGAAAGGTCCCCAGTTCGAAACTGGGTGGAAACAATGTGTTGTTATGTACTGCGTTCAGCTGCCAAATACATGCCAGCATAAACAAATCAACTTGTGCTGTTGCCCGTCGTCCACCCATGCCCTTTGACTACTACCTTGGAAAAACGGTGCAAAAAAAACTGTCTTGGATGTCCAGATTACTGGCTGCCTCGACCTGACAGGATGGTATTTTGACTGCTTTTTCCGCTTCCTGAAATCCTTATGTTAGTGTGAATTCTTGCCGACAGCAGCAGTTGCCTGTTTCCATAGTGTAGTGGTTATCACGTTCGCCTCACACGCGAAAGGTCCCCAGTTCGAAACTGGGTGGAAACAATGTGTTTTTATGTACTGCGTTCAGCTGCCAAATACATGCCAGCATAAAAAAATCAACTTGTGCTGTTGCCCGTCGTCCACCCATGCCCTTTGACTACTACCTTGGAAAAACGGTGCAAAAAAAACTGTCTTGGATGGCCAGATTACTGGCTGCCTCGACCTGACAAGATGGTATTTTGGCAGCTTATTCCGCTTCCTGAAATCCTTATGTTAGTGTGAATTCTTGCCGAAAGCAGCAGTTGCCTGTTTCCATAGTGTAGTGGTTATCACGTTTGCCTCACACGCGAAAGGTCCCCAGTTCGAAACTGGGTGGAAACAATGTGTTGTTATGTACTGCGTTCAGCTGCCAAACACATGCCAGCATAAAAAAATCAACTTGTGCTGTTGCCCGTCGTCCACCCATGCCCTTTGACTACTACCTTGGAAAAACGGTGCAAAAAAAACTGTCTTGGATGGCCAGATTACTGGCTGCCTCGACCTGACATGATGCGCGACAGGATAGGATTTTGACAGCTTTTTCCGCTTCCTGAAATCCTTATGTTAGTGTGAATTCTTGCCGAAAACAGCAGTTGCCTGTTTCCATAGTGTAGTGGTTATCACGTTCGCCTCACACGCGAAAGGTCCCCAGTTTGAAACTGGGTGGAAACAATGTGTTTTTATGTACTGCGTTCAGCTGCCAAATACATGCCAGCATAAAAAAATCAACTTGTGCTGTTGCCCGTCGTCCACCCATGCCCTTTGACTACTACCTTGGAAAAACGGTGCAAAAAAAACTGTCTTGGATGGCCAGATTACTGGCTGCCTCGACCTGACAAGATGGTATTTTGGCAGCTTATTCCGCTTCCTGAAATCCTTATGTTAGTGTGAATTCTTGCCGAAAGCAGCAGTTGCCTGTTTCCATAGTGTAGTGGTTATCACGTTTGCCTCACACGCGAAAGGTCCCCAGTTCGAAACTGGGTGGAAACAATGTGTTGTTATGTACTGCGTTCAGCTGCCAAACACATGCCAGCATAAAAAAATCAACTTGTGCTGTTGCCCGTCGTCCACCCATGCCCTTTGGCTACTACCTTGGAAAAACGGTGCAAAAGAAACTGGCTTGGATGGCCAGATGACTGGCTGCCTCGACCTGACATGATGCGCGACAGGATAGGATTTTGACAGCTTTTTCCGCTTCCTGAAATCCTTATGTTAGTGTGAATTCTTGCCGAAAACAGCAGTTGCCTGTTTCCATAGTGTAGTGGTTATCACGTTCGCCTCACACGCGAAAGGTCCCCAGTTCGAAACTGGGTTTAAACAATGTGTTTTTATGTACTGCGTTCAGCTGCCAAATACATGCCAGCATAAAAAAATCAACTTGTGCTGTTGCCCGTCGTCCACCCATGCCCTTTGACTACTACCTTGGAAAAACGGTGCAAAAAAAACTGTCTTGGATGGCCAGATTACTGGCTGCCTCGACCTGACAGGATGGTATTTTGACTGCTTTTTCCGCTTCCTGAAATCCTTATGTTAGTGTTAATTCTTACTGAAAGCAGCAGTTGCCTGTTTCCATAGTGTAGTGGTTATCACGTTCGCTTTACACGCGAAAGGTCCCCAGTTCGAAACTGGGTGGAAACAATGTGTTGTTATGTACTGCGTTCAGCTGCCAAATACATGCCAGCATAAAATATCAACTTGTGCTGTTGCCCGTCGGCCAACCATGCCCTTTGACTACTACCTTGGAAAAACGGTGCGAAAGAAACTGGCTTGGATGGACAGATTTCTGGATTCCTCGACCTGACAGGATGGGATTTTGACAGCTTTGTCCGTTTTCTGAAATCCTTATGTTAGTGTGAATTCTTGCCGACAGCAGAAGTTGCCTGTTTCCATAGTGTAGTGGTTATCACGTTCGCCTGACACGCGAAAGGTCCCCAGTTCGAAACTGGGCAGAAACAATGTGTTGTTATGTACTGCGTTCAGCTGCCAAATACATGCCAGCATAAAAAAATCAACTTTTGCTGTTGCCCGTCGTCCACCCATGCCCTTTGACTACTACCTTGGAAAAACGGTGCAAAAAAAACTGTCTTGGATGGCCAGATTACTGGCTGCCTCGACCTGACAGGATGGTATTTTGGCAGCTTATTCCGCTTCCTGAAATCCTTATGTTAGTGTGAATTCTTGCCGAAAGCAACAGTTGCCTGCTTCCATAGTGTAGTGGTTATCACGTTCGCCTGACACGCGAAAGGTCCCCAGTTCGAAACTTGGTGGAAACAATGTGTTGTTATGTACTGCGTTCAGCTGCCAAACACATGCCAGCATAAAAAAATCAACTTGTGCTGTTGCCCGTCGTCCACCCATGCCCTTTGACTACTACCTTGGAAAAACGGTGCAAAAAAAACTGTCTTGGATGGACAGATTACTGGCTGCCTCGACCTGACATGATGCGCGACAGGATAGGATTTTGACAGCTTTTTCCGCTTCCTGAAATCCTTATGTTAGTGTGAATTCTTGCCGAAAACAGCAGTTGCCTTTTTCCATAGTGTAGTGGTTATCACGTTCGCCTCACACGCGAAAGGTCCCCAGTTCGAAACTGGGTGGAAACAACGTGTTTTTATGTACTGCGTTCAGCTGCCAAATACATGCCAGCATAAAAAAATCAACTTGTGCTGTTGCCCGTCGTCCACCCATGCCCTTTGACTACTACCTTGGAAAAACGGTGCAAAAAAAACTGTCTTGGATGGCCAGATTACTGGCTGCCTCGACCTGACAAGATGGTATTTTGGCAGCTTATTCCGCTTCCTGAAATCCTTATGTTAGTGTGAATTCTTGCCGAAAGCAGCAGTTGCCTGTTTCCATAGTGTAGTGGTTATCACGTTTGCCTCACACGTTAAAGGTCCCCAGTTCGAAACTGGGTGGAAACAATGTGTTGTTATGTACTGCGTTCAGCTGCCAAACACATGCCAGCATAAAAAAATCAACTTGTGCTCTTGCCCGTCGTCCACCCATGCCCTTTGACTACTACCTTGGAAAAATGGTGCAAAAGAAACTGGCTTGGATGGCCAGATGACTGGCTGCCTCGACCTGACATGATGCGCGACAGGATAGGATTTTGACAGCTTTTTCCGCTTCCTGAAATCCTTATGTTAGTGTGAATTCTTGCCGAAAACAGCAGTTGCCTGTTTCCATAGTGTAGTGGTTATCACGTTTGCCTCACACGCGAAAGGTCCCCAGTTCGAAACTGGGTGGAAACAATGTGTTGTTATGTACTGCGTTCAGCTGCCAAACACATTCCAGCATAAAAAAATCAACTTGTGCTGTTGCCCGTCGTCCACCCATGCCCTTTGACTACTACCTTGGAAAAACGGTGCAAAAAAAACTGTCTTGGATGGCCAGATTACTGGCTGCCTCGACCTGACATGATGCGCGACAAGAAAGGATTTTGACAGCTTTTTCCGCTTCCTGAAATCCTTATGTTAGTGTGAATTCTTGCCGAAAACAGCAGTCGCCTGTTTCCATAGTGTAGTGGTTATCACGTTCGCCTCACACGCGAAAGGTCCCCAGTTCTAAACTGGGTGGAAACAATGTGTTTTTATGTACTGCGTTCAGCTGCCAAATACATGCCAGCATAAAAAAATCAACTTGTGCTGTTGCCCGTCGTCCACCCATTCCCTTTGACTACTACCTTGGAAAAACGGTGCAAAAAAAACTGTCTTGGATGGCCAGATTACTGGCTGCCTCGACCTGACAAGATGGTATTTTGGCAGCTTATTCCGCTTCCTGAAATCCTTATGTTAGTGTGAATTCTCTCCGACAGCAGCAGTTGCCTGTTTCCATAGTGTAGTGGTTATCACGTTTGCCTCACACGCGAAAGGTCCCCACTTCGAAACTGGGTGGAAACAATGTGTTGTTATGTACTGCGTTCAGCTGCCAAATACATGCCAGCATAAAATATCAACTTGTGCTGTTGCCCGTCGGCCAACCATGCCCTTTGACTACTACCTTGGAAAAACGGTGCAAAAGAAACTGGCTTGGATGGACAGATTTCTGGCTGCCTCGACCTGACAGGATGGGATTTTGACAGATTTGTCCGTTTTCTGAAATCCTTATTTTAGTGTGAATTCTTGCCGACAGCAGCAGTTGCCTGTTTCCATAGTGTAGTGGTTATCACGTTCGCCTAACACGCGAAAGGTCCCCAGTTCGAAACTGGGTGGAAACAATGTGTTGTTATGTACTGCGTTCAGCTGCCAAATACATGCCAGCATAAAAAAATCAACTTGTGCTGTTGCCCGTCGTCCACCCATGCCCTTTGACTACTACCTTGGAAAAATGGTGCAAAAGAAACTGGCTTGGAGGGCCAGATTACTGGCTGCCTCGACCTGACATGATGCGCGACAGGATAGGATTTTGGCAGCTTATTCCGCTTCCTGAAATCCTTATGTTAGTGTGAATTCTTGCCGAAAGCAGCAGTTGCCTGTTTCCATAGTGTAGTGGTTATCACGTTCGCCTCACACGCGAAAGGTCCCCAGTTCGAAACTGGGTAGAAACAATGTGTTGTTATGTACTGCGTTCAGCTGCCAAATACATGCCAGCATAAACAAATCAACTTGTGCTGTTGCCCGTCGTCCACCCATGCCCTTTGACTACTACCTTGGAAAAACTGTGCAAAAAAAACTGACTTGGATGGCCAGATTACTGGCTGCCTCAAACTGACTTGATGCGCGAAAGGATGGGATTTTGACAGCTTTTTCCGCTTCCTGAAATCCTTATGTTAGTGTGAATTCTTGCCGAAAGCAGCAGTTGCCTTTTTCCATAGTGTAGTGGTTATCACGTTCGCCTCACACGCGAAAGGTCCCCAGTTCGAAACTGGGTGGAAACAATGTGTTTTTATGTACTGCGTTCAGCTGCCAAATACATGCCAGCATAAAAAAATCAACTTGTGCTGTTGCCCGTCGTCCACCCATGCCCTTTGACTACTACCTTGGAAAAACGGTGCAAAAAAAACTGTCTTGGATGGCCAGATTACTGGCTGCCTCGACCTGACAAGATGGTATTTTGGCAGCTTATTCCGCTTCCTGAAATCCTTATGTTAGTGTGAATTCTTGCCGAAAGCAGCAGTTGCCTGTTTCCGTAGTGTAGTGGTTATCACGTTTGCCTCACACGCGAAAGGTCCCCAGTTCGAAACTGGGTGGAAACAATGTGTTGTTATGTACTGCGTTCAGCTGCCAAACACATGCCAGCATAAAAAAATCAACTTGTGCTGTTGCCCGTCGTCCACCCATGCCCTTTGACTACTACCTTGGAAAAACGGTGCAAAAGAAACTGGCTTGGATGGCCAGATGACTGGCTGCCTCGACCTGACATGATGCGCGACAGGATAGGATTTTGACAGCTTTTTCCGCTTCCTGAAATCCTTATGTTAGTGTGAATTCTTGCCGAAAACAGCAGTTGCCTTTTTCCATAGTGTAGTGGTTATCACGTTTGCCTCACACGTGAAAGGTCCCCAGTTCGAAACTGGGTGGAAACAATGTGTTGTTATGTACTGCGTTCAGCTGCCAAACACATGCCAGCATAAAAAAATCAACTTGTGCTGTTGCCCGTCGTCCACCCATGCCCTTTGACTACTACCTTGGAAAAACGGTGCAAAAGAAACTGGCTTGGATGGCCAGATGACTGGCTGCCTCGACCTGACATGATGCGCGACAGGATAGGATTTTGACAGCTTTTTCCGCTTCCTGAAATCCTTATGTTAGTGTGAATTCTTGCCGAAAACAGCAGTTGCCTTTTTCCATAGTGTAGTGGTTATCACGTTTGCCTCACACGTGAAAGGTCCCCAGTTCGAAACTGGGTGGAAACAATGTGTTGTTATGTACTGCGTTCAGCTGCCAAACACATGCCAGCATAAAAAAATCAACTTGTGCTCTCTCCCGTCGTCCACCCATGCCCTTTGACTACTACCTTGGAAAAACGGTGCAAAAGAAACTGGCTTGGATGGCCAGATGACTGGCTGCCTCGACCTGACATGATGCGCGACAGGATAGGATTTTGACAGCTTTTTCCGATTCCTGAAATCCTTATGTTAGTGTGAATTCTTGCCGAAAACAGCAGTTGCCTGTTTCCATAGTGTAGTGGTTATCACGTTCGCCTCACACGCGAAAGGTCCCCAGTTCGAAACTGGGTGGAAACAATGTGTTGTTATGTACTGCGTTCAGCTGCCAAACACATTCCAGCATAAAAAAATCAACTTGTGCTGTTGCCCGTCGTCCACCCATGCCCTTTGACTACTACCTTGGAAAAACGGTGCAAAAAAAACTGTCTTGGATGGCCAGATTACTGGCTGCCTCGACCTGACATGATGCGCGACAGGAAAGGATTTTGACAGCTTTTTCCGCTTCCTGAAATCCTTATGTTAGTGTGAATTCTTGCCGAAAACAGCAGTTGCCTGTTTCCATAGTGTAGTGGTTATCACGTTCGCCTCACACGCGAAAGGTCCCCAGTTCGAAACTGGGTGGAAACAATGTGTTTTTATGTACTGCGTTCAGCTGCCAAATACATGCCAGCATAAAAAAATCAACTTGTGCTTTTGCCCGTCGTCCACCCATTCCCTTTGACTACTACCTTGGAAAAACGGTGCAAAAAAAACTGTCTTGGATGGCCAGATTACTGGCTGCCTCGACCTGACAAGATGATATTTTGGCAGCTTATTCCGCTTCCTGAAATCCTTATGTTAGTGTGAATTCTTGCCGACAGCAGCAGTTGCCTGTTTCCATAGTGTAGTGGTTATCACGTTTGCCTCACACGCGAAAGGTCCCCAGTTCGAAACTGGGTGGAAACAATGTGTTGTTATGTACTGCGTTCAGCTGCCAAACACATGCCAGCATAAAAAAATCAACTTGTGCTGTTGCCCGTCGTCCACCCATGCCCTTTGACTACTACCTTGGAAAAACGGTGCAAAAAACACTGTCTTGGATGGCCAGATTACTGGCTGCCTCGACCTGACATGATGCGCGACAGGAAAGGATTTTGACAGCTTTTTCCGCTTCCTGAAATCCTTATGTTAGTGTGAATTCTTGCCGAAAACAGCAGTTGCCTGTTTCCATAGTGTAGTGGTTATCACGTTCGCCTCACACGCGAAAGGTCCCCAGTTCGAAACTGGGTGGAAACAATGTGTTTTTATGTACTGCGTTCAGCTGCCAAATACATGCCAGCATAAAAAAATCAACTTGTGCTGTTGCCCGTCGTCCACCCATGCCCTTTGACTACTACCTTGGAAAAACGGTGCAAAAAAAACTGTCTTGGATGGCCAGATTACTGGCTGCCTCGACCTGACAAGATGGTATTTTGGCAGCTTATTCCGCTTCCTGAAATCCTTATGTTAGTGTGAATTCTTGCCGAAAGCAGCAGTTGCCTGTTTCCGTAGTGTAGTGGTTATCACGTTTGCCTCACACGCGAAAGGTCCCCAGTTCGAAACTGGGTGGAAACAATGTGTTGTTATGTACTGCGTTCAGCTGCCAAACACATGCCAGCATAAAAAAATCAACTTGTGCTTTTGCCCGTCGTCCACCCATGCCCTTTGACTACTACCTTGGAAAAACGGTGCAAAAGAAACTGGCTTGGATGGCCAGATGACTGGCTGCCTCGACCTGACATGATGCGCGACAGGATAGGATTTTGACAGCTTTTTCCGCTTCCTGAAATCCTTATGTTAGTGTGAATTCTTGCCGAAAACAGCAGTTGCCTTTTTCCATAGTGTAGTGGTTATC
This sequence comes from Coilia nasus, assembly GCA_027475355.1. Taxonomy (NCBI): domain Eukaryota; kingdom Metazoa; phylum Chordata; class Actinopteri; order Clupeiformes; family Engraulidae; genus Coilia; species Coilia nasus. The sequence goes on from CM050198.1 coordinate 31,426,498, forward strand.
ACGTTTGCCTCACACGTGAAAGGTCCCCAGTTCGAAACTGGGTGGAAACAATGTGTTGTTATGTACTGCGTTCAGCTGCCAAACACATGCCAGCATAAAAAAATCAACTTGTGCTCTCTCCCGTCGTCCACCAGTGCCCTTTGACTACTACCTTGGAAAAACGGTGCAAAAAAAACTGTCTTGGATGGCCAGATTACTGGCTGCCTCGACCTGACAAGATGGTATTTTGGCAGCTTATTCCGCTTCCTGAAATCCTTATGTTAGTGTGAATTCTTGCCGACAGCAGCAGTTGCCTGTTTCCATAGTGTAGTTGTTATCACGTTTGCCTCACACGTGAAAGGTCCCCAGTTCGAAACTGGGTGGAAACAATGTGTTGTTATGTACTGCGTTCAGCTGCCAAACACATGCCAGCATAAAAAAATCAACTTGTGCTGTTGCCCGTCGTCCACCCATGCCCTTTGACTACTACCTTGGAAAAACGGTGCAAAAAAAACTGTCTTGGATGGACAGATTACTGGCTGCCTCGACCTGACATGATGCGCGACAGGATAGGAATTTGACAGCTTTTTCCGCTTCCTGAAATCCTTATGTTAGTGTGAATTCTTGCCGAAAACAGCAGTTGCCTTTTTCCATAGTGTAGTGGTTATCACGTTCGCCTCACACGCGAAAGGTCCCCAGTTCGAAACTGGGTGGAAACAACGTGTTTTTATGTACTGTGTTCAGCTGCCAAATACATGCCAGCATAAAAAAATCAACTTGTGCTGTTGCCCGTCGTCCACCCATGCCCTTTGACTACTACCTTGGAAAAACGGTGCAAAAAAAACTGTCTTGGATGGCCAGATTACTGGCTGCCTCGACCTGACAAGATGGTATTTTGGCAGCTTATTCCGCTTCCTGAAATCCTTATGTTAGTGTGAATTCTTGCCGAAAGCAGCAGTTGCCTGTTTCCATAGTGTAGTGGTTATCACGTTTGCCTCACACGTGAAAGGTCCCCAGTTCGAAACTGGGTGGAAACAATGTGTTGTTATGTACTGCGTTCAGCTGCCAAACACATGCCAGCATAAAAAAATCAACTTGTGCTCTTGCCCGTCGTCCACCCATGCCCTTTGACTACTACCTTGGAAAAACGGTGCAAAAGAAACTGGCTTGGATGGCCAGATGACTGGCTGCCTCGACCTGACATGATGCGCGACAGGATAGGATTTTGACAGCTTTTTCCGCTTCCTGAAATCCTTATGTTAGTGTGAATTCTTGCCGAAAACAGCAGTTGCCTGTTTCCATAGTGTAGTGGTTATCACGTTCGCCTCACACGCGAAAGGTCCCCAGTTCGAAACTGGGTGGAAACAATGTGTTGTTATGTACTGCGTTCAGCTGCCAAATACATGCCAGCATAAAAAAATCAACTTGTGCTGTTGCCCGTCGTCCACCAGTGCCCTTTGACTACTACCTTGGAAAAACGGTGCAAAAAAAACTGTCTTGGATGGCCAGATTACTGGCTGCCTCGACCTGACAGGATGGTATTTTGGCAGCTTATTCCGCTTCCTGAAATCCTTATGTTAGTGTGAATTCTTGCCGAAAGCAACAGTTGCCTGCTTCCATAGTGTAGTGGTTATCACATTCGCCTGACACGCGAAAGGTCCCCAGTTCGAAACTGGGTGGAAACAATGTGTTGTTATGTACTGCGTTCAGCTGCCAAACACATGCCAGCATTAAAAAATCAACCTGTGCTGTTGCCCGTCGTCCACCCATGCCCTTTGACTACTACCTTGGAAAAACGGTGCAAAAAAAACTGTCTTGGATGGACAGATTACTGGCTGCCTCGACCTGACATGATGCGCGACAGGATAGGATTTTGACAGCTTTTTCCGCTTCCTGAAATCCTTATGTTAGTGTGAATTCTCTCCGAAAACAGCAGTTGCCTTTTTCCATAGTGTAGTGGTTATCACGTTCGCCTCACACGCGAAAGGTCCCCAGTTCGAAACTGGGTGGAAACAACGTGTTTTTATGTACTGCGTTCAGCTGCCAAATACATGCCAGCATAAAAAAATCACTTGTGCTGTTGCCCGTCGTCCACCCATGCCCTTTGACTACTACCTTGGAAAAACGGTGCAAAAAAAACTGTCTTGGATGGCCAGATTACTGGCTGCCTCGACCTGACAAGATGGTATTTTGGCAGCTTATTCCGCTTCCTGAAATACTTATGTTAGTGTGAATTCTTGCCGAAAGCAGCAGTTGCCTGTTTCCATAGTGTAGTGGTTATCACGTTTGCCTCACACGTGAAAGGTCCCCAGTTCGAAACTGGGTGGAAACAATGTGTTGTTATGTACTGCGTTCAGCTGCCAAACACATGCCAGCATAAAAAAATCAACTTGTGCTCTTGCCCGTCGTCCACCCATGCCCTTTGACTACTACCTTGGAAAAACGGTGCAAAAGAAACTGGCTTGGATGGCCAGATGACTGGCTGCCTCGACCTGACATGATGCGCGACAGGATAGGATTTTGACAGCTTTTTCCGATTCCTGAAATCCTTATGTTAGTGTGAATTCTTGCCGAAAACAGCAGTTGCCTGTTTCCATAGTGTAGTGGTTATCACGTTCGCCTCACACGCGAAAGGTCCCCAGTTCGAAACTGGGTGGAAACAATGTGTTGTTATGTACTGCGTTCAGCTGCCAAACACATTCCAGCATAAAAAAATCAACTTGTGCTGTTGCCCGTCGTCCACCCATGCCCTTTGACTACTTCCTTGGAAAAACGGTGCAAAAAAAACTGTCTTGGATGGACAGATTACTGGCTGCCTCGACCTGACAAGATGGTATTTTGGCAGCTTATTCCGCTTCCTGAAATCCTTATGTTAGTGTGAATTCTTGCCGACAGCAGCAGTTGCCTGTTTCCATAGTGTAGTGGTTATCACGTTTGCCTCACACGCGAAAGGTCCCCAGTTCGAAACTGGGTGGAAACAATGTGTTGTTATGTACTGCGTTCAGCTGCCAAACACATGCCAGCATAAAAAAATCAACTTGTGCTCTCTCAAGTCGTCCACCCATGCCCTTTGACTACTACCTTGGAAAAACGGTGCAAAAGAAACTGGCTTGGATGGCCAGATGACTGGCTGCCTCGACCTGACATGATGCGCGACAGGATAGGATTTTGACAGCTTTTTCCGATTCCTGAAATCCTTATGTTAGTGTGAATTCTTGCCGAAAACAGCAGTTGCCTGTTTCCATAGTGTAGTGGTTATCACGTTCGCCTCACACGCGAAAGGTCCCCAGTTCGAAACTGGGTGGAAACAATGTGTTGTTATGTACTGCGTTCAGCTGCCAAACACATTCCAGCATAAAAAAATCAACTTGTGCTGTTGCCCGTCGTCCACCCATGCCCTTTGACTACTACCTTGGAAAAACGGTGCAAAAAAAACTGTCTTGGATGGCCAGATTACTGGCTGCCTCGACCTGACATGATGCGCGACAGGAAAGGATTTTGACAGCTTTTTCCGCTTCCTGAAATCCTTATGTTAGTGTGAATTCTTGCCGAAAACAGCAGTTGCCTGTTTCCATAGTGTAGTGGTTATCACGTTCGCCTCACACGCGAAAGGTCCCCAGTTCGAAACTGGGTGGAAACAATGTGTTTTTATGTACTGCGTTCAGCTGCCAAATACATGCCAGCATAAAAAAATCAACTTGTGCTTTTGCCCGTCGTCCACCCATTCCCTTTGACTACTACCTTGGAAAAACGGTGCAAAAAAAACTGTCTTGGATGGCCAGATTACTGGCTGCCTCGACCTGACAAGATGGTATTTTGGCAGCTTATTCCGCTTCCTGAAATCCTTATGTTAGTGTGAATTCTTGCCGACAGCAGCAGTTGCCTGTTTCCATAGTGTAGTGGTTATCACGTTTGCCTCACACGCGAAAGGTCCCCAGTTCGAAACTGGGTGGAAACAATGTGTTGTTATGTACTGCGTTCAGCTGCCAAACACATGCCAGCATAAAAAAATCAACTTGTGCTGTTGCCCGTCGTCCACCCATGCCCTTTGACTACTACCTTGGAAAAACGGTGCAAAAAAAACTGTCTTGGATGGCCAGATTACTGGCTGCCTCGACCTGACATGATGCGCGACAGGAAAGGATTTTGACAGCTTTTTCCGCTTCCTGAAATCCTTATGTTAGTGTGAATTCTTGCCGAAAACAGCAGTTGCCTGTTTCCATAGTGTAGTGGTTATCACGTTCGCCTCACACGCGAAAGGTCCCCAGTTCGAAACTGGGTGGAAACAATGTGTTTTTATGTACTGCGTTCAGCTGCCAAATACATGCCAGCATAAAAAAATCAACTTGTGCTGTTGCCCGTCGTCCACCCATGCCCTTTGACTACTACCTTGGAAAAACGGTGCAAAAAAAACTGTCTTGGATGGCCAGATTACTGGCTGCCTCGACCTGACAAGATGGTATTTTGGCAGCTTATTCCGCTTCCTGAAATCCTTATGTTAGTGTGAATTCTTGCCGAAAGCAGCAGTTGCCTGTTTCCGTAGTGTAGTGGTTATCACGTTTGCCTCACACGCGAAAGGTCCCCAGTTCGAAACTGGGTGGAAACAATGTGTTGTTATGTACTGCGTTCAGCTGCCAAACACATGCCAGCATAAAAAAATCAACTTGTGCTGTTGCCCGTCGTCCACCCATGCCCTTTGACTACTACCTTGGAAAAACGGTGCAAAAGAAACTGGCTTGGATGGCCAGATGACTGGCTGCCTCGACCTGACATGATGCGCGACAGGATAGGATTTTGACAGCTTTTTCCGCTTCCTGAAATCCTTATGTTAGTGTGAATTCTTGCCGAAAACAGCAGTTGCCTTTTTCCATAGTGTAGTGGTTATCACGTTTGCCTCACACGTGAAAGGTCCCCAGTTCGAAACTGGGTGGAAACAATGTGTTGTTATGTACTGCGTTCAGCTGCCAAACACATGCCAGCATAAAAAAATCAACTTGTGCTGTTGCCCGTCGTCCACCCATGCCCTTTGACTACTACCTTGGAAAAACGGTGCAAAAGAAACTGGCTTGGATGGCCAGATGACTGGCTGCCTCGACCTGACATGATGCGCGACAGGATAGGATTTTGACAGCTTTTTCCGCTTCCTGAAATCCTTATGTTAGTGTGAATTCTTGCCGAAAACAGCAGTTGCCTTTTTCCATAGTGTAGTGGTTATCACGTTTGCCTCACACGTGAAAGGTCCCCAGTTCGAAACTGGGTGGAAACAATGTGTTGTTATGTACTGCGTTCAGCTGCCAAACACATGCCAGCATAAAAAAATCAACTTGTGCTCTCTCCCGTCGTCCACCCATGCCCTTTGACTACTACCTTGGAAAAACGGTGCAAAAGAAACTGGCTTGGATGGCCAGATGACTGGCTGCCTCGACCTGACATGATGCGCGACAGGATAGGATTTTGACAGCTTTTTCCGATTCCTGAAATCCTTATGTTAGTGTGAATTCTTGCCGAAAACAGCAGTTGCCTGTTTCCATAGTGTAGTGGTTATCACGTTCGCCTCACACGCGAAAGGTCCCCAGTTCGAAACTGGGTGGAAACAATGTGTTGTTATGTACTGCGTTCAGCTGCCAAACACATTCCAGCATAAAAAAATCAACTTGTGCTGTTGCCCGTCGTCCACCCATGCCCTTTGACTACTACCTTGGAAAAACGGTGCAAAAAAAACTGTCTTGGATGGCCAGATTACTGGCTGCCTCGACCTGACATGATGCGCGACAGGAAAGGATTTTGACAGCTTTTTCCGCTTCCTGAAATCCTTATGTTAGTGTGAATTCTTGCCGAAAACAGCAGTTGCCTGTTTCCATAGTGTAGTGGTTATCACGTTCGCCTCACACGCGAAAGGTCCCCAGTTCGAAACTGGGTGGAAACAATGTGTTTTTATGTACTGCGTTCAGCTGCCAAATACATGCCAGCATAAAAAAATCAACTTGTGCTTTTGCCCGTCGTCCACCCATTCCCTTTGACTACTACCTTGGAAAAACGGTGCAAAAAAAACTGTCTTGGATGGCCAGATTACTGGCTGCCTCGACCTGACAAGATGGTATTTTGGCAGCTTATTCCGCTTCCTGAAATCCTTATGTTTGTGTGAATTCTTGCCGACAGCAGCAGTTGCCTGTTTCCATAGTGTAGTGGTTATCACGTTTGCCTCACACGCGAAAGGTCCCCAGTTCGAAACTGGGTGGAAACAATGTGTTGTTATGTACTGCGTTCAGCTGCCAAACACATGCCAGCATAAAAAAATCAACTTGTGCTGTTGCCCGTCGTCCACCCATGCCCTTTGACTACTACCTTGGAAAAACGGTGCAAAAAAAACTGTCTTGGATGGCCAGATTACTGGCTGCCTCGACCTGACATGATGCGCGACAGGAAAGGATTTTGACAGCTTTTTCCGCTTCCTGAAATCCTTATGTTAGTGTGAATTCTTGCCGAAAACAGCAGTTGCCTGTTTCCATAGTGTAGTGGTTATCACGTTCGCCTCACACGCGAAAGGTCCCCAGTTCGAAACTGGGTGGAAACAATGTGTTTTTATGTACTGCGTTCAGCTGCCAAATACATGCCAGCATAAAAAAATCAACTTGTGCTGTTGCCCGTCGTCCACCCATGCCCTTTGACTACTACCTTGGAAAAACGGTGCAAAAAAAACTGTCTTGGATGGCCAGATTACTGGCTGCCTCGACCTGACAAGATGGTATTTTGGCAGCTTATTCCGCTTCCTGAAATCCTTATGTTAGTGTGAATTCTTGCCGAAAGCAGCAGTTGCCTGTTTCCGTAGTGTAGTGGTTATCACGTTTGCCTCACACGCGAAAGGTCCCCAGTTCGAAACTGGGTGGAAACAATGTGTTGTTATGTACTGCGTTCAGCTGCCAAACACATGCCAGCATAAAAAAATCAACTTGTGCTGTTGCCCGTCGTCCACCCATGCCCTTTGACTACTACCTTGGAAAAACGGTGCAAAAGAAACTGGCTTGGATGGCCAGATGACTGGCTGCCTCGACCTGACATGATGCGCGACAGGATAGGATTTTGACAGCTTTTTCCGCTTCCTGAAATCCTTATGTTAGTGTGAATTCTTGCCGAAAACAGCAGTTGCCTTTTTCCATAGTGTAGTGGTTATCACGTTTGCCTCACACGTGAAAGGTCCCCAGTTCGAAACTGGGTGGAAACAATGTGTTGTTATGTACTGCGTTCAGCTGCCAAACACATGCCAGCATAAAAAAATCAACTTGTGCTGTTGCCCGTCGTCCACCCATGCCCTTTGACTACTACCTTGGAAAAACGGTGCAAAAGAAACTGGCTTGGATGGCCAGATGACTGGCTGCCTCGACCTGACATGATGCGCGACAGGATAGGATTTTGACAGCTTTTTCCGCTTCCTGAAATCCTTATGTTAGTGTGAATTCTTGCCGAAAACAGCAGTTGCCTTTTTCCATAGTGTAGTGGTTATCACGTTTGCCTCACACGTGAAAGGTCCCCAGTTCGAAACTGGGTGGAAACAATGTGTTGTTATGTACTGCGTTCAGCTGCCAAACACATGCCAGCATAAAAAAATCAACTTGTGCTCTCTCCCGTCGTCCACCCATGCCCTTTGACTACTACCTTGGAAAAACGGTGCAAAAGAAACTGGCTTGGATGGCCAGATGACTGGCTGCCTCGACCTGACATGATGCGCGACAGGATAGGATTTTGACAGCTTTTTCCGATTCCTGAAATCCTTATGTTAGTGTGAATTCTTGCCGAAAACAGCAGTTGCCTGTTTCCATAGTGTAGTGGTTATCACGTTCGCCTCACACGCGAAAGGTCCCCAGTTCGAAACTGGGTGGAAACAATGTGTTGTTATGTACTGCGTTCAGCTGCCAAACACATTCCAGCATAAAAAAATCAACTTGTGCTGTTGCCCGTCGTCCACCCATGCCCTTTGACTACTACCTTGGAAAAACGGTGCAAAAAAAACTGTCTTGGATGGCCAGATTACTGGCTGCCTCGACCTGACATGATGCGCGACAGGAAAGGATTTTGACAGCTTTTTCCGCTTCCTGAAATCCTTATGTTAGTGTGAATTCTTGCCGAAAACAGCAGTTGCCTGTTTCCATAGTGTAGTGGTTATCACGTTCGCCTCACACGCGAAAGGTCCCCAGTTCGAAACTGGGTGGAAACAATGTGTTTTTATGTACTGCGTTCAGCTGCCAAATACATGCCAGCATAAAAAAATCAACTTGTGCTTTTGCCCGTCGTCCACCCATTCCCTTTGACTACTACCTTGGAAAAACGGTGCAAAAAAAACTGTCTTGGATGGCTAGATTACTGGCTGCCTCGACCTGACAAGATGGTATTTTGGCAGCTTATTCCGCTTCCTGAAATCCTTATGTTAGTGTGAATTCTTGCCGACAGCAGCAGTTGCCTGTTTCCATAGTGTAGTGGTTATCACGTTTGCCTCACACGCGAAAGGTCCCCAGTTCGAAACTGGGTGGAAACAATGTGTTGTTATGTACTGCGTTCAGCTGCCAAACACATGCCAGCATAAAAAAATCAACTTGTGCTGTTGCCCGTCGTCCACCCATGCCCTTTGACTACTACCTTGGAAAAACGGTGCAAAAAAAACTGTCTTGGATGGCCAGATTACTGGCTGCCTCGACCTGACATGATGCGCGACAGGAAAGGATTTTGACAGCTTTTTCCGCTTCCTGAAATCCTTATGTTAGTGTGAATTCTTGCCGAAAACAGCAGTTGCCTGTTTCCATAGTGTAGTGGTTATCACGTTCGCCTCACACGCGAAAGGTCCCCAGTTCGAAACTGGGTGGAAACAATGTGTTTTTATGTACTGCGTTCAGCTGCCAAATACATGCCAGCATAAAAAAATCAACTTGTGCTGTTGCCCGTCGTCCACCCATGCCCTTTGACTACTACCTTGGAAAAACGGTGCAAAAAAAACTGTCTTGGATGGCCAGATTACTGGCTGCCTCGACCTGACAAGATGGTATTTTGGCAGCTTATTCCGCTTCCTGAAATCCTTATGTTAGTGTGAATTCTTGCCGAAAGCAGCAGTTGCCTGTTTCCGTAGTGTAGTGGTTATCACGTTTGCCTCACACGCGAAAGGTCCCCAGTTCGAAACTGGGTGGAAACAATGTGTTGTTATGTACTGCGTTCAGCTGCCAAACACATGCCAGCATAAAAAAATCAACTTGTGCTGTTGCCCGTCGTCCACCCATGCCCTTTGACTACTACCTTGGAAAAACGGTGCAAAAGAAACTGGCTTGGATGGCCAGATGACTGGCTGCCTCGACCTGACATGATGCGCGACAGGATAGGATTTTGACAGCTTTTTCCGCTTCCTGAAATCCTTATGTTAGTGTGAATTCTTGCCGAAAACAGCAGTTGCCTTTTTCCATAGTGTAGTGGTTATCACGTTTGCCTCACACGTGAAAGGTCCCCAGTTCGAAACTGGGTGGAAACAATGTGTTGTTATGTACTGCGTTCAGCTGCCAAACACATGCCAGCATAAAAAAATCAACTTGTGCTCTCTCCCGTCGTCCACCAGTGCCCTTTGACTACTACCTTGGAAAAACGGTGCAAAAAAAACTGTCTTGGATGGCCAGATTACTGGCTGCCTCGACCTGACAAGATGGTATTTTGGCAGCTTATTCCGCTTCCTGAAATCCTTATGTTAGTGTGAATTCTTGCCGACAGCAGCAGTTGCCTGTTTCCATAGTGTAGTTGTTATCACGTTTGCCTCACACGTGAAAGGTCCCCAGTTCGAAACTGGGTGGAAACAATGTGTTGTTATGTACTGCGTTCAGCTGCCAAACACATGCCAGCATAAAAAAATCAACTTGTGCTGTTGCCCGTCGTCCACCCATGCCCTTTGACTACTACCTTGGAAAAACGGTGCAAAAAAAACTGTCTTGGATGGCCAGATTACTGGCTGCCTCGACCTGACAGGATGGTATTTTGACTGCTTTTTCCGCTTCCTGAAATCCTTATGTTAGTGTTAATTCTTACTGAAAGCAGATGTTGCCTGTTTCCATAGTGTAGTGGTTATCACGTTCGCTTTACACGCGAAAGGTCCCCAGTTCGAAACTGGGTGGAAACAATGTGTTGTTATGTACTGCGTTCAGCTGCCAAATACATGCCAGCATAAAATATCAACTTGTGCTGTTGCCCGTCGGCCAACCATGCCCTTTGACTACTACCTTGGAAAAACGGTGCGAAAGAAACTGGCTTGGATGGACAGATTTCTGGATTCCTCGACCTGACAGGATGGGATTTTGACAGCTTTGTCCGTTTTCTGAAATCCTTATGTTAGTGTGAATTCTTGCCGACAGCAGCAGTTGCCTGTTTCCATAGTGTAGTGGTTATCACGTTCGCATGACACGCGAAAGGTCCCCAGTTCGAAACTGGGCGGAAACAATGTGTTGTTATGTACTGCGTTCAGCTGCCAAATACATGCCAGCATAAAAAAATCAACTTTTGCTGTTGCCCGTCGTCCACCCATGCCCTTTGACTACTACCTTGGAAAAACGGTGCAAAAAAAACTGTCTTGGATGGCCAGATTACTGGCTGCCTCGACCTGACAGGATGGTATTTTGGCAGCTTATTCCGCTTCCTGAAATCCTTATGTTAGTGTGAATTCTTGCCGAAAGCAACAGTTGCCTGCTTCCATAGTGTAGTGGTTATCACGTTCGCCTGACACGCGAAAGGTCCCCAGTTCGAAACTGGGTGGAAACAATGTGTTGTTATGTACTGCGTTCAGCTGCCAAACACATGCCAGCATAAAAAAATCAACTTGTGCTGTTGCCCGTCGTCCACCCATGCCCTTTGACTACTACCTTGGAAAAACGGTGCAAAAAAAACTGTCTTGGATGGACAGATTACTGGCTGCCTCGACCTGACAGGATGGTATTTTGGCAGCTTATTCCGCTTCCTGAAATCCTTATGTTAGTGTGAATTCTTGCCGAAAACAGCAGTTGCCTTTTTCCATAGTGTAGTGGTTATCACGTTCGCCTCACACGCGAAAGGTCCCCAGTTCGAAACTGGGTGGAAACAACGTGTTTTTATGTACTGTGTTCAGCTGCCAAATACATGCCAGCATAAAAAAATCAACTTGTGCTGTTGCCCGTCGTCCACCCATGCCCTTTGACTACTACCTTGGAAAAACGGTGCAAAAAAAACTGTCTTGGATGGCCAGATTACTGGCTGCCTCGACCTGACAAGATGGTATTTTGGCAGCTTATTCCGCTTCCTGAAATCCTTATGTTAGTGTGAATTCTTGCCGAAAGCAGCAGTTGCCTGTTTCCATAGTGTAGTGGTTATCACGTTTGCCTCACACGTGAAAGGTCCCCAGTTCGAAACTGGGTGGAAACAATGTGTTGTTATTTACTGCGTTCAGCTGCCAAACACATGCCAGCATAAAAAAATCAACTTGTGCTCTTGCCCGTCGTCCACCCATGCCCTTTGACTACTACCTTGGAAAAACGGTGCAAAAGAAACTGGCTTGGATGGCCAGATGACTGGCTGCCTCGACCTGACATGATGCGCGACAGGATAGGATTTTGACAGCTTTTTCCGCTTCCTGAAATCCTTATGTTAGTGTGAATTCTTGCCGAAAACAGCAGTTGCCTGTTTCCATAGTGTAGTGGTTATCACATTCGCCTCACACGCGAAAGGTCCCCAGTTCGAAACTGGGTGGAAACAATGTGTTGTTATGTACTGCGTTCAGCTGCCAAATACATGCCAGCATAAAAAAATCAACTTGTGCTGTTGCCCGTCGTCCACCAGTGCCCTTTGACTACTACCTTGGAAAAACGGTGCAAAAAAAACTGTCTTGGATGGCCAGATTACTGGCTGCCTCGACCTGACAGGATGGTATTTTGGCAGCTTATTCCGCTTCCTGAAATCCTTATGTTAGTGTGAATTCTTGCCGAAAGCAACAGTTGCCTGCTTCCATAGTGTAGTGGTTATCACATTCGCCTGACACGCGAAAGGTCCCCAGTTCGAAACTGGGTGGAAACAATGTGTTGTTATGTACTGCGTTCAGCTGCCAAACACATGCCAGCATTAAAAAATCAACCTGTGCTGTTGCCCGTCGTCCACCCATGCCCTTTGACTACTACCTTGGAAAAACGGTGCAAAAAAAACTGTCTTGGATGGACAGATTACTGGCTGCCTCGACCTGACATGATGCGCGACAGGATAGGATTTTGACAGCTTTTTCCGCTTCCTGAAATCCTTATGTTAGTGTGAATTCTCTCCGAAAACAGCAGTTGCCTTTTTCCATAGTGTAGTGGTTATCACGTTCGCCTCACACGCGAAAGGTCCCCAATTCGAAACTGGGTGGAAACAACGTGTTTTTATGTACTGCGTTCAGCTGCCAAATACATGCCAGCATAAAAAAATCAACTTGTGCTGTTGCCCGTCGTCCACCCATGCCCTTTGACTACTACCTTGGAAAAACGGTGCAAAAAAAACTGTCTTGGATGGCCAGATTACTGGCTGCCTCGACCTGACAAGATGGTATTTTGGCAGCTTATTCCGCTTCCTGAAATCCTTATGTTAGTGTGAATTCTTGCCGAAAGCAGCAGTTGCCTGTTTCCATAGTGTAGTGGTTATCACGTTTGCCTCACACGTGAAAGGTCCCCAGTTCGAAACTGGGTGGAAACAATGTGTTGTTATGTACTGCGTTCAGCTGCCAAACACATGCCAGCATAAAAAAATCAACTTGTGCTGTTGCCCGTCGTCCACCCATGCCCTTTGACTACTACCTTGGAAAAACGGTGCAAAAAAAACTGTCTTGGATGGCCAGATTACTGGCTGCCTCGACCTGACAAGATGGTATTTTGGCAGCTTATTCCGCTTCCTGAAATCCTTATGTTAGTGTGAATTCTTGCCGAAAGCAGCAGTTGCCTGTTTCCGTAGTGTAGTGGTTATCACGTTTGCCTCACACGCGAAAGGTCCCCAGTTCGAAACTGGGTGGAAACAATGTGTTGTTATGTACTGCGTTCAGCTGCCAAACACATGCCAGCATAAAAAAATCAACTTGTGCTGTTGCCCGTCGTCCACCCATGCCCTTTGACTACTACCTTGGAAAAACGGTGCAAAAGAAACTGGCTTGGATGGCCAGATGACTGGCTGCCTCGACCTGACATGATGCGCGACAGGATAGGATTTTGACAGCTTTTTCCGCTTCCTGAAATCCTTATGTTAGTGTGAATTCTTGCCGAAAACAGCAGTTGCCTTTTTCCATAGTGTAGTGGTTATCACGTTTGCCTCACACGTGAAAGGTCCCCAGTTCGAAACTGGGTGGAAACAATGTGTTGTTATGTACTGCGTTCAGCTGCCAAACACATGCCAGCATAAAAAAATCAACTTGTGCTCTCTCCCGTCGTCCACCAGTGCCCTTTGACTACTACCTTGGAAAAACGGTGCAAAAAAAACTGTCTTGGATGGCCAGATTACTGGCTGCCTCGACCTGACAAGATGGTATTTTGGCAGCTTATTCCGCTTCCTGAAATCCTTATGTTAGTGTGAATTCTTGCCGACAGCAGCAGTTGCCTGTTTCCATAGTGTAGTTGTTATCACGTTTGCCTCACACGTGAAAGGTCCCCAGTTCGAAACTGGGTGGAAACAATGTGTTGTTATGTACTGCGTTCAGCTGCCAAACACATGCCAGCATAAAAAAATCAACTTGTGCTGTTGCCCGTCGTCCACCCATGCCCTTTGACTACTACCTTGGAAAAACGGTGCAAAAAAAACTGTCTTGGATGGCCAGATTACTGGCTGCCTCGACCTGACAGGATGGTATTTTGACTGCTTTTTCCGCTTCCTGAAATCCTTATGTTAGTGTTAATTCTTACTGAAAGCAGATGTTGCCTGTTTCCATAGTGTAGTGGTTATCACGTTCGCTTTACACGCGAAAGGTCCCCAGTTCGAAACTGGGTGGAAACAATGTGTTGTTATGTACTGCGTTCAGCTGCCAAATACATGCCAGCATAAAATATCAACTTGTGCTGTTGCCCGTCGGCCAACCATGCCCTTTGACTACTACCTTGGAAAAACGGTGCGAAAGAAACTGGCTTGGATGGACAGATTTCTGGATTCCTCGACCTGACAGGATGGGATTTTGACAGCTTTGTCCGTTTTCTGAAATCCTTATGTTAGTGTGAATTCTTGCCGACAGCAGCAGTTGCCTGTTTCCATAGTGTAGTGGTTATCACGTTCGCATGACACGCGAAAGGTCCCCAGTTCGAAACTGGGCGGAAACAATGTGTTGTTATGTACTGCGTTCAGCTGCCAAATACATGCCAGCATAAAAAAATCAACTTTTGCTGTTGCCCGTCGTCCACCCATGCCCTTTGACTACTACCTTGGAAAAACGGTGCAAAAAAAACTGTCTTGGATGGCCAGATTACTGGCTGCCTCGACCTGACAGGATGGTATTTTGGCAGCTTATTCCGCTTCCTGAAATCCTTATGTTAGTGTGAATTCTTGCCGAAAGCAACAGTTGCCTGCTTCCATAGTGTAGTGGTTATCACGTTCGCCTGACACGCGAAAGGTCCCCAGTTCGAAACTGGGTGGAAACAATGTGTTGTTATGTACTGCGTTCAGCTGCCAAACACATGCCAGCATAAAAAAATCAACTTGTGCTGTTGCCCGTCGTCCACCCATGCCCTTTGACTACTACCTTGGAAAAACGGTGCAAAAAAAACTGTCTTGGATGGACAGATTACTGGCTGCCTCGACCTGACAGGATGGTATTTTGGCAGCTTATTCCGCTTCCTGAAATCCTTATGTTAGTGTGAATTCTTGCCGAAAACAGCAGTTGCCTTTTTCCATAGTGTAGTGGTTATCACGTTCGCCTCACACGCGAAAGGTCCCCAGTTCGAAACTGGGTGGAAACAACGTGTTTTTATGTACTGTGTTCAGCTGCCAAATACATGCCAGCATAAAAAAATCAACTTGTGCTGTTGCCCGTCGTCCACCCATGCCCTTTGACTACTACCTTGGAAAAACGGTGCAAAAAAAACTGTCTTGGATGGCCAGATTACTGGCTGCCTCGACCTGACAAGATGGTATTTTGGCAGCTTATTCCGCTTCCTGAAATCCTTATGTTAGTGTGAATTCTTGCCGAAAGCAGCAGTTGCCTGTTTCCATAGTGTAGTGGTTATCACGTTTGCCTCACACGTGAAAGGTCCCCAGTTCGAAACTGGGTGGAAACAATGTGTTGTTATTTACTGCGTTCAGCTGCCAAACACATGCCAGCATAAAAAAATCAACTTGTGCTCTTGCCCGTCGTCCACCCATGCCCTTTGACTACTACCTTGGAAAAACGGTGCAAAAGAAACTGGCTTGGATGGCCAGATGACTGGCTGCCTCGACCTGACATGATGCGCGACAGGATAGGATTTTGACAGCTTTTTCCGCTTCCTGAAATCCTTATGTTAGTGTGAATTCTTGCCGAAAACAGCAGTTGCCTGTTTCCATAGTGTAGTGGTTATCACATTCGCCTCACACGCGAAAGGTCCCCAGTTCGAAACTGGGTGGAAACAATGTGTTGTTATGTACTGCGTTCAGCTGCCAAATACATGCCAGCATAAAAAAATCAACTTGTGCTGTTGCCCGTCGTCCACCAGTGCCCTTTGACTACTACCTTGGAAAAACGGTGCAAAAAAAACTGTCTTGGATGGCCAGATTACTGGCTGCCTCGACCTGACAGGATGGTATTTTGGCAGCTTATTCCGCTTCCTGAAATCCTTATGTTAGTGTGAATTCTTGCCGAAAGCAACAGTTGCCTGCTTCCATAGTGTAGTGGTTATCACATTCGCCTGACACGCGAAAGGTCCCCAGTTCGAAACTGGGTGGAAACAATGTGTTGTTATGTACTGCGTTCAGCTGCCAAACACATGCCAGCATTAAAAAATCAACCTGTGCTGTTGCCCGTCGTCCACCCATGCCCTTTGACTACTACCTTGGAAAAACGGTGCAAAAAAAACTGTCTTGGATGGACAGATTACTGGCTGCCTCGACCTGACATGATGCGCGACAGGATAGGATTTTGACAGCTTTTTCCGCTTCCTGAAATCCTTATGTTAGTGTGAATTCTCTCCGAAAACAGCAGTTGCCTTTTTCCATAGTGTAGTGGTTATCACGTTCGCCTCACACGCGAAAGGTCCCCAATTCGAAACTGGGTGGAAACAACGTGTTTTTATGTACTGCGTTCAGCTGCCAAATACATGCCAGCATAAAAAAATCAACTTGTGCTGTTGCCCGTCGTCCACCCATGCCCTTTGACTACTACCTTGGAAAAACGGTGCAAAAAAAACTGTCTTGGATGGCCAGATTACTGGCTGCCTCGACCTGACAAGATGGTATTTTGGCAGCTTATTCCGCTTCCTGAAATCCTTATGTTAGTGTGAATTCTTGCCGAAAGCAACAGTTGCCTGCTTCCATAGTGTAGTGGTTATCACGTTCGCCTGACACGCGAAAGGTCCCCAGTTCGAAACTGGGTGGAAACAATGTGTTGTTATGTACTGCGTTCAGCTGCCAAACACATGCCAGCATAAAAAAATCAACTTGTGCTGTTGCCCGTCGTCCACCCATGCCCTTTGACTACTACCTTGGAAAAACGGTGCAAAAAAAACTGTCTTGGATGGACAGATTACTGGCTGCCTCGACCTGACAGGATGGTATTTTGGCAGCTTATTCCGCTTCCTGAAATCCTTATGTTAGTGTGAATTCTTGCCGAAAACAGCAGTTGCCTTTTTCCATAGTGTAGTGGTTATCACGTTCGCCTCACACGCGAAAGGTCCCCAGTTCGAAACTGGGTGGAAACAACGTGTTTTTATGTACTGTGTTCAGCTGCCAAATACATGCCAGCATAAAAAAATCAACTTGTGCTGTTGCCCGTCGTCCACCCATGCCCTTTGACTACTACCTTGGAAAAACGGTGCAAAAAAAACTGTCTTGGATGGCCAGATTACTGGCTGCCTCGACCTGACAAGATGGTATTTTGGCAGCTTATTCCGCTTCCTGAAATCCTTATGTTAGTGTGAATTCTTGCCGAAAGCAGCAGTTGCCTGTTTCCATAGTGTAGTGGTTATCACGTTTGCCTCACACGTGAAAGGTCCCCAGTTCGAAACTGGGTGGAAACAATGTGTTGTTATTTACTGCGTTCAGCTGCCAAACACATGCCAGCATAAAAAAATCAACTTGTGCTCTTGCCCGTCGTCCACCCATGCCCTTTGACTACTACCTTGGAAAAACGGTGCAAAAGAAACTGGCTTGGATGGCCAGATGACTGGCTGCCTCGACCTGACATGATGCGCGACAGGATAGGATTTTGACAGCTTTTTCCGCTTCCTGAAATCCTTATGTTAGTGTGAATTCTTGCCGAAAACAGCAGTTGCCTGTTTCCATAGTGTAGTGGTTATCACATTCGCCTCACACGCGAAAGGTCCCCAGTTCGAAACTGGGTGGAAACAATGTGTTGTTATGTACTGCGTTCAGCTGCCAAATACATGCCAGCATAAAAAAATCAACTTGTGCTGTTGCCCGTCGTCCACCAGTGCCCTTTGACTACTACCTTGGAAAAACGGTGCAAAAAAAACTGTCTTGGATGGCCAGATTACTGGCTGCCTCGACCTGACAGGATGGTATTTTGGCAGCTTATTCCGCTTCCTGAAATCCTTATGTTAGTGTGAATTCTTGCCGAAAGCAACAGTTGCCTGCTTCCATAGTGTAGTGGTTATCACATTCGCCTGACACGCGAAAGGTCCCCAGTTCGAAACTGGGTGGAAACAATGTGTTGTTATGTACTGCGTTCAGCTGCCAAACACATGCCAGCATTAAAAAATCAACCTGTGCTGTTGCCCGTCGTCCACCCATGCCCTTTGACTACTACCTTGGAAAAACGGTGCAAAAAAAACTGTCTTGGATGGACAGATTACTGGCTGCCTCGACCTGACATGATGCGCGACAGGATAGGATTTTGACAGCTTTTTCCGCTTCCTGAAATCCTTATGTTAGTGTGAATTCTCTCCGAAAACAGCAGTTGCCTTTTTCCATAGTGTAGTGGTTATCACGTTCGCCTCACACGCGAAAGGTCCCCAATTCGAAACTGGGTGGAAACAACGTGTTTTTATGTACTGCGTTCAGCTGCCAAATACATGCCAGCATAAAAAAATCAACTTGTGCTGTTGCCCGTCGTCCACCCATGCCCTTTGACTACTACCTTGGAAAAACGGTGCAAAAAAAACTGTCTTGGATGGCCAGATTACTGGCTGCCTCGACCTGACAAGATGGTATTTTGGCAGCTTATTCCGCTTCCTGAAATCCTTATGTTAGTGTGAATTCTTGCCGAAAGCAGCAGTTGCCTGTTTCCATAGTGTAGTGGTTATCACGTTTGCCTCACACGTGAAAGGTCCCCAGTTCGAAACTGGGTGGAAACAATGTGTTGTTATGTACTGCGTTCAGCTGCCAAACACATGCCAGCATAAAAAAATCAACTTGTGCTCTTGCCCGTCGTCCACCCATGCCCTTTGACTACTACCTTGGAAAAACGGTGCAAAAGAAACTGGCTTGGATGGCCAGATGACTGGCTGCCTCGACCTGACATGATGCGCGACAGGATAGGATTTTGACAGCTTTTTCCGATTCCTGAAATCCTTATGTTAGTGTGAATTCTTGCCGAAAACAGCAGTTGCCTGTTTCCATAGTGTAGTGGTTATCACGTTCGCCTCACACGCGAAAGGTCCCCAGTTCGAAACTGGGTGGAAACAATGTGTTGTTATGTACTGCGTTCAGCTGCCAAACACATTCCAGCATAAAAAAATCAACTTGTGCTGTTGCCCGTCGTCCACCCATGCCCTTTGACTACTTCCTTGGAAAAACGGTGCAAAAAAAACTGTCTTGGATGGCCAGATTACTGGCTGCCTCGACCTGACAAGATGGTATTTTGGCAGCTTATTCCGCTTCCTGAAATCCTTATGTTAGTGTGAATTCTTGCCGACAGCAGCAGTTGCCTGTTTCCATAGTGTAGTGGTTATCACGTTTGCCTCACACGCGAAAGGTCCCCAGTTCGAAACTGGGTGGAAACAATGTGTTGTTATGTACTGCGTTCAGCTGCCAAACACATGCCAGCATAAAAAAATCAACTTGTGCTGTTGCCCGTCGTCCACCCATGCCCTTTGACTACTACCTTGGAAAAACGGTGCAAAAAAAACTGTCTTGGATGGACAGATTACTGGCTGCCTCGACCTGACATGATGCGCGACAGGATAGGAATTTGACAGCTTTTTCCGCTTCCTGAAATCTTTATGTTAGTGTGAATTCTTGCCGAAAACAGCAGTTGCCTTTTTCCATAGTGTAGTGGTTATCACGTTCGCCTCACACGCGAAAGGTCCCCAGTTCGAAACTGGGTGGAAACAACGTGTTTTTATGTACTGTGTTCAGCTGCCAAATACATGCCAGCATAAAAAAATCAACTTGTGCTGTTGCCCGTCGTCCACCCATGCCCTTTGACTACTACCTTGGAAAAACGGTGCAAAAAAAACTGTCTTGGATGGCCAGATTACTGGCTGCCTCGACCTGACAAGATGGTATTTTGGCAGCTTATTCCGCTTCCTGAAATCCTTATGTTAGTGTGAATTCTTGCCGAAAGCAGCAGTTGCCTGTTTCCATAGTGTAGTGGTTATCACGTTTGCCTCACACGTGAAAGGTCCCCAGTTCGAAACTGGGTGGAAACAATGTGTTGTTATGTACTGCGTTCAGCTGCCAAACACATGCCAGCATAAAAAAATCAACTTGTGCTCTTGCCCGTCGTCCACCCATGCCCTTTGACTACTACCTTGGAAAAACGGTGCAAAAGAAACTGGCTTGGATGGCCAGATGACTGGCTGCCTCGACCTGACATGATGCGCGACAGGATAGGATTTTGACAGCTTTTTCCGCTTCCTGAAATCCTTATGTTAGTGTGAATTCTTGCCGAAAACAGCAGTTGCCTGTTTCCATAGTGTAGTGGTTATCACATTCGCCTCACACGCGAAAGGTCCCCAGTTCGAAACTGGGTGGAAACAATGTGTTGTTATGTACTGCGTTCAGCTGCCAAATACATGCCAGCATAAAAAAATCTACTTGTGCTGTTGCCCGTCGTCCACCAGTGCCCTTTGACTACTACCTTGGAAAAACGGTGCAAAAAAAACTGTCTTGGATGGCCAGATTACTGGCTGCCTCGACCTGACAGGATGGTATTTTGGCAGCTTATTCCGCTTCCTGAAATCCTTATGTTAGTGTGAATTCTTGCCGAAAGCAACAGTTGCCTGCTTCCATAGTGTAGTGGTTATCACATTCGCCTGACACGCGAAAGGTCCCCAGTTCGAAACTGGGTGGAAACAATGTGTTGTTATGTACTGCGTTCAGCTGCCAAACACATGCCAGCATTAAAAAATCAACCTGTGCTGTTGCCCGTCGTCCACCCATGCCCTTTGACTACTACCTTGGAAAAACGGTGCAAAAAAAACTGTCTTGGATGGCCAGATTACTGGCTGCCTCGACCTGACAAGATGGTATTTTGGCAGCTTATTCCGCTTCCTGAAATCCTTATGTTAGTGTGAATTCTTGCCGAAAGCAGCAGTTGCCTGTTTCCATAGTGTAGTGGTTATCACGTTTGCCTCACACGTGAAAGGTCCCCAGTTCGAAACTGGGTGGAAACAATGTGTTGTTATGTACTGCGTTCAGCTGCCAAACACATGCCAGCATAAAAAAATCAACTTGTGCTGTTGCCCGTCGTCCACCCATGCCCTTTGACTACTACCTTGGAAAAACGGTGCAAAAGAAACTGGCTTGGATGGCCAGATGACTGGCTGCCTCGACCTGACATGATGCGCGACAGGATAGGATTTTGACAGCTTTTTCCGATTCCTGAAATCCTTATGTTAGTGTGAATTCTTGCCGAAAACAGCAGTTGCCTGTTTCCATAGTGTAGTGGTTATCACGTTCGCCTCACACGCGAAAGGTCCCCAGTTCGAAACTGGGTGGAAACAATGTGTTGTTATGTACTGCGTTCAGCTGCCAAACACATTCCAGCATAAAAAAATCAACTTGTGCTGTTGCCCGTCGTCCACCCATGCCCTTTGACTACTACCTTGGAAAAACGGTGCAAAAAAAACTGTCTTGGATGGCCAGATTACTGGCTGCCTCGACCTGACATGATGCGCGACAGGAAAGGATTTTGACAGCTTTTTCCGCTTCCTGAAATCCTTATGTTAGTGTGAATTCTTGCCGAAAACAGCAGTTGCCTGTTTCCATAGTGTAGTGGTTATCACGTTCGCCTCACACGCGAAAGGTCCCCAGTTCGAAACTGGGTGGAAACAATGTGTTTTTATGTACTGCGTTCAGCTGCCAAATACATGCCAGCATAAAAAAATCAACTTGTGCTTTTGCCCGTCGTCCACCCATTCCCTTTGACTACTACCTTGGAAAAACGGTGCAAAAAAAACTGTCTTGGATGGCCAGATTACTGGCTGCCTCGACCTGACAAGATGGTATTTTGGCAGCTTATTCCGCTTCCTGAAATCCTTATGTTAGTGTGAATTCTTGCCGACAGCAGCAGTTGCCTGTTTCCATAGTGTAGTGGTTATCACGTTTGCCTCACACGCGAAAGGTCCCCAGTTCGAAACTGGGTGGAAACAATGTGTTGTTATGTACTGCGTTCAGCTGCCAAACACATGCCAGCATAAAAAAATCAACTTGTGCTGTTGCCCGTCGTCCACCCATGCCCTTTGACTACTACCTTGGAAAAACGGTGCAAAAAAAACTGTCTTGGATGGCCAGATTACTGGCTGCCTCGACCTGACATGATGCGCGACAGGAAAGGATTTTGACAGCTTTTTCCGCTTCCTGAAATCCTTATGTTAGTGTGAATTCTTGCCGAAAACAGCAGTTGCCTGTTTCCATAGTGTAGTGGTTATCACGTTCGCCTCACACGCGAAAGGTCCCCAGTTCGAAACTGGGTGGAAACAATGTGTTTTTATGTACTGCGTTCAGCTGCCAAATACATGCCAGCATAAAAAAATCAACTTGTGCTGTTGCCCGTCGTCCACCCATGCCCTTTGACTACTACCTTGGAAAAACGGTGCAAAAAAAACTGTCTTGGATGGCCAGATTACTGGCTGCCTCGACCTGACAAGATGGTATTTTGGCAGCTTATTCCGCTTCCTGAAATCCTTATGTTAGTGTGAATTCTTGCCGAAAGCAGCAGTTGCCTGTTTCCGTAGTGTAGTGGTTATCACGTTTGCCTCACACGCGAAAGGTCCCCAGTTTGAAACTGGGTGGAAACAATGTGTTGTTATGTACTGCGTTCAGCTGCCAAACACATGCCAGCATAAAAAAATCAACTTGTGCTGTTGCCCGTCGTCCACCCATGCCCTTTGACTACTACCTTGGAAAAACGGTGCAAAAGAAACTGGCTTGGATGGCCAGATGACTGGCTGCCTCGACCTGACATGATGCGCGACAGGATAGGATTTTGACAGCTTTTTCCGCTTCCTGAAATCCTTATGTTAGTGTGAATTCTTGCCGAAAACAGCAGTTGCCTTTTTCCATAGTGTAGTGGTTATCACGTTTGCCTCACACGTGAAAGGTCCCCAGTTCGAAACTGGGTGGAAACAATGTGTTGTTATGTACTGCGTTCAGCTGCCAAACACATGCCAGCATAAAAAAATCAACTTGTGCTCTCTCCCGTCGTCCACCCATGCCCTTTGACTACTACCTTGGAAAAACGGTGCAAAAGAAACTGGCTTGGATGGCCAGATTACTGGTTGCCTCGACCTGACAGGATGGGATTTTGACAGCTTTGTCCGTTTCCTGAAATCCTTATGTTAGTGTGAATTCTTGCCGAAAACAGCAGTTGCCTGTTTCCATAGTGTAGTGGTTATCACGTTCGCCTAACACGAGAAAGGTCCCCAGTTCGAATCTGGGTGGAAACAATGTGTTGTTATGTACTGCGTTCAGCTGCAAAATACATTTCAGCATAAAAAATCAACTTGTGCTGTTCCAACCATGCCCTTTGACTACTACCTTGGAAAAACGGTGCAAAAGAAACTGACTTGGATGGCCAGATTACTTGCTGCCTCGACCTGACATGATGCGTGACAGGATGGGATTTTGACAGCTTTGTCCGCTTCCTGAAATCCTTATGCGCGAAAGGTCCCCAGTTCGAAACTGGGTGGAAACAATGTGTTGCTATGTACTACCTTCAGCTGCCAAATACATGTCAGCATAAAAAAATCAACTTGTGCTGTTGCCCGTTGTCCACCCATTCCCTTTGACTAATACCTTGGAAAAACGGTGCAAAAAAAACTGGCTTGGATGGCCAGATTACTGGCTGCCTCGACCTAACTTGATGTGCGAAAGGATGGGGTTTGGACAGCTTTTTCCGCTACCTGAAATCCTTATGTTAGTGTGAATTCTTGCGGAAAACAGCAGTTGCCTGTTTCCATAGTGTAGTGGTTGTCACGTTCGCCTCACATGCGAAAGGTCCCCAGTTCGAAACTGGGTGGAAACAATGTGTTGTTATGTACTGTGTTCAGCTGCCAAATACATGCCAGCATAAAAAACTCAACTTGTGCTGTTGCCTGTCGTCCAACCATGCCCTTTGTCTACTACCTTGGGAAAACGGTGCAAAAGACACTGGCTTGGATGGCCAGATCACTGGCTGACTCGACCTGACATGATGCGTGACAGGATGGGATTTTGACAGCCTTTTCCGCTTCCTAAAATCCTTATGTTAGTGTGAATTCTTGCCGAAAGCACCAGTTACCTGTTTCCATAGTGTAGTGGTTATCACGTTTGCCTAACCCGCGAAAGGTCCCCAGTTCGGAACTGGGTGGAAACAATGTGTTGTTATGTACTGCGTTCAGCTGCCAAATACATGCCAGCATAAAACATCAACTTGTGCTGTTGCTCGTCGGCCAACCATGCCGTTTGACTACTACCTTGGAAAAACGGTGCAAAAGAAACTGACTTGAATGGGCAGATTACTGGCTGCCTCGACCTGACTTGATGTGCGACAGGATGGGGTTTTGACAGCTTTTTCCGCTTCCTGAAATCCTTATGTGATTTCTTGCCGAAACCAGCAGTTGCCTGTTTCCATAGTGTAGTGGTTATCACGTTCGCCTAACACGCGAAAGGTCCCCAGTTTGAAACTGGGTGGAAACAGTGTGTTGTTATGTACTGCGTTCAGCTGCCAAATACATGCCAGCATAAAAAAACAACTTGTGCTGTTGCCCGTCGTCCAACCATGCCCTTTGACTACTACCTTGGAAAAACGGTGCAAAAAAAACTGGCTTGGATTGCCAGATTACTGGCTGCCTCGACCTGACATGATGCGCGACAGGATGGGATTTTGACAGCTTTTTTCGCTTCCTGAAATCCTTATGTTAGTGTGAATTCTTGCCGAAAGCAGCAGTTGCCTGTTAGCATAGTGTGCTGTTGCCCGTCGTCCACCCATGCCCTTTGACTACTACCTTGGAAAAACGGTGCAAAAAAAACTGGCTTGGATGGCCAGATTACTGGCTGCCTCGACCTGACAGGATGGGATTTTGACAGCTTTTTCCGCTTCCTGAAATCCTTATGTTAGTGTGAATTCTTGCCGAAAGCAGCAGTTGCCTATTTCCATAGTGTAGTGGTTATCACGTTCGCCTCACACGCAAAAGGTCCCCAGGTCGAAACTGGGTTGGAACGATGTGTTGTTATGTACTGCGTTCAGCTACCAAATACATGCCAGCATAAAAAAATCAACTTGTGCTGTTGCCCGTCGTCCACCCATTCCCTTTGACTACTACCTTGGAAAAACGGTGCAAAAAAACTGGCTTGGATGGCCAGATTACTGGCTGCCTCGACCTGACTTGATGCACGACAGGATGGGATTTTTACAGCTTTTTCCGCTTCCTAAAATCCTTATGTTAGTGTGAATTCTTGCGGAAAACAGCAGTTGCCTGTTTCCATAGTGTAGTGGTTATCACGTTCGCCTCACACGCGAAAGGTCCCCAGTTCGAAACTGGGTGGAAACAATGTGTTGTTATGTACTGCGTTCAGCTGCCAAATACATGCCAGCATAAAAAAATCAACTTGTGCTGTTGCCCCGTCCACCCATTCCCTTTGACTACTACCTTGGAAAAACGGTGCAAAAAAAACTGGCTTGGATGGCCAGATTACTGGCTGCCTCGACCTGACAGGATGGGATTTTAACAGCTTTTTCCGCTTCCTGAAATCCTTATGTTAGTGTGAATTCTTGCCGAAAGCAGCAGTTGCCTGTTTCCATAGTGTAGTGGTTATCACGTTCACCTAACACGCGAAAGGTCCCCAGTTCGAAACTGGGTGGAAACAATGTGTTGTTATGTACTGCGTTCAGCTGCAAAATACATTTCACCATAAAAAATCAACTTGTGCTGTTCCCCGTCGTCCAACCATGCCCTTTGACTACTACTTTGGAAAAACGGTGCAAAAAAACTGGCTTGGATGGCCAGATTACTGGCTGGCTCGACTTGACTTGATGCCTGACAGGATGGGATTTTGACAGCTTTTTCCGCTTTCTGAAATCCTTATGTTAGTGTGAATCCTTGCCGAAAGCAGTAGTTGTCTGTTTCCATAGTGTAGTGGTTATCACGTTCGCTTTACACGCGAAAGGTCCCCAGTTCGAAACTGGGTGGAAACAATGTGTTGTTCTGTACTGCGTTCAGCTGCAAAATACATTTCAGCATAAAAAATCAACTTGTGCTGTTCCCCGTCGTCCAACCATGCCCTTTGACTACTACCTTGGAAAAACGGTGCAAAAGAAACTGACTTGGATGGCCAGATGACTTGCTGCCTCGACCTGACAGTATGGGATTTTGACAGCTTTTTCCGCTTCCTGAAATACTTATGTTAGTGTGAATTCTTGCCAAAAGCAGCAGTTGCCTCTTTCCATAGTGTAGTGGTTATCACGTTAGCCTCACACGCAAAAGGTCCCCAGGTCGAATCTGGGTGGAAGCGATGTGTTGTTATGTACTGCGTTCAGCTACCAAATACATGCCAGGATAAAAAAATCATCTTGTACTGTTGCCCGTCGTCCACCCATGCCCTTTGACTACTACTTTGGAAATACGGTGCAAAAAAAACTGGCTTGGATGGCCAGATTACTGGCTGCCTCGACCTGACATGATGCGTGACAGGATGGGATTTTGACAGCTTTTTCCGCTTCCTAAAATCCTTATGTTAGTGTGAATTCTTGCCGAAAGCAGCAGTTGCCTGTTTCCATAGTGTAGTGGTTATCACGTTCGCCTCACACGCGAAAGGTCCCCAGTTCGAAACTGGGTGGAAACAATGTGTTGTTATGTACTGCGTTCAGCTGCCAAATACATGCCAGCATAAAAAAATCAACTTGTGCTGTTGCCCGTCGTCCACCCATTCCCTTTGACTACTACCTTGGAAAAACGGTGCAAAAAAAACTGGCTTGGATGGCCAGATTACTGGCTGCCTCGACCTGACTTGATGCGCGACAGGATGGGATTTTTACAGCTTTTTCCGCTTCCTGAAATCCTTATGTTAGTGTGAATTCTTGCGGAAAGCAGCAGTTGCATGTTTCCATAGTGTAGTGGTTATCACGTTCGCCTCACACGTGAAAGGTCCCCAGTTCAAAACTGGGTGGAAACAATGTGTTGTTACAGATGGTTACCTTTCCCGATTCTCAGTTCTCAGAAGGAATCTCGTGAGGTTCTCGTGAGGATTACGAGATAATAGCACTTTTACAGTCAACTAAATACTGCAAGTCTTGCTGTGGGTGGGTCAACCTCGGTAGTGAGATCTTTACTTCACCGTAAACGTTTGTGGTCCTATGCTCTCCCTAGCGGCGGCAGTGGTAAACACTTCTCGCGACTGCAGGAATCTCGACTTGTGAGAATTAAATGAGCATCGGGAAAGCTAGCCATCTGTATGTACTGCGTTCAGCTGCCAAATACATGCCAGCATAAAAAATCAACTTGTGCTGTTGCCCGTCGTCCAACCATGCCCTTTGACTACTACCTTAGAAAAACGGTGCAAAAAAAACTGGCTTGGATTGCCAGATTACTGGCTGCCTCGACCTGACAGTTTGGGATTTTGACAGCTTTTTCTGCTTCCTGAAATCCTTATGTTAGTGTGAATTCTTGCCGAAAGCAGCAGTTGCCTTTTTCCATAGTGTAGTGGTTATCACGTTCGCCTCACACGCAAAAGGTCCCCAGGTCGAAACTGGGTGGAAACGATGCGTTGTTATGTACTGCGTTCAGCTACCAAATACATGCCAGGATAAAAAAATCATCTTGTGCTGTTGCCCGTCGTCCACCCATGCCCTTTGACTACTACTTTGGAAAAACGGTGCAAAAAAAACTGGCTTGGATGGCCAGATTACTGGCTGCCTCGACCTGACTTGATGCCTGACAGGATGGGATTTTGACAGCTTTTTCCGCTTTCTGAAATCCTTATGTAAATGTGAATCCTTGCCGAAAGCGGTCGTTGTCTGTTTCCATAGTGTAGTGGTTATCACGTTCGCTTTACACGCGAAAGGTCCCCAGTTCGAAACTGGGTGGGAACAATGTGTTGTTATGTACTGCGTTCAGATGCCAAATACATGCCAGCATAAAAAAATCAACTTGTGCTGTTGCCCCGTCCACCCATTCCCTTTGACTACTACCTTGGAAAAACGGTGCAAAAAAAACTGGCTTGGATGGCCAGATTACTGGCTGCCTCGACCTGACAGGATGGGATTTTAACAGCTTTTTCCGCTTCCTGAAATCCTTATGTTAGTGTGAATTCTTGCCGAAAGCAGCAGTTGCCTGTTTCCATAGTGTAGTGGTTATCACGTTCACCTAACACGCGAAAGGTCCCCAGTTCGAAACTGGGTGGAAACAATGTGTTGTTATGTACTGCGTTCAGCTGCAAAATACATTTCACCATAAAAAATCAACTTGTGCTGTTCCCCGTCGTCCAACCATGCCCTTTGACTACTACTTTGGAAAAACGGTGCAAAAAAACTGGCTTGGATGGCCAGATTACTGGCTGGCTCGACTTGACTTGATGCCTGACAGGATGGGATTTTGACAGCTTTTTCCGCTTTCTGAAATCCTTATGTTAGTGTGAATCCTTGCCGAAAGCAGTAGTTGTCTGTTTCCATAGTGTAGTGGTTATCACGTTCGCTTTACACGCGAAAGGTCCCCAGTTCGAAACTGGGTGGAAACAATGTGTTGTTATGTACTGCGTTCAGCTGCAAAATACATTTCAGCATAAAAAATCAACTTGTGCTGTTCCCCGTCGTCCAACCATGCCCTTTGACTACTACCTTGGAAAAACGGTGCAAAAGAAACTGACTTGGATGGCCAGATGACTTGCTGCCTCGACCTGACAGTATGGGATCTTGACAGCTTTTTCCGCTTCCTGAAATACTTATGTTAGTGTGAATTCTTGCCAAAAGCAGCAGTTGCCTCTTTCCATAGTGTAGTGGTTATCACGTTAGCCTCACACGCAAAAGGTCCCCAGGTCGAATCTGGGTGGAAGCGATGTGTTGTTATGTACTGCGTTCAGCTACCAAATACATGCCAGGATAAAAAAATCATCTTGTACTGTTGCCCGTCGTCCACCCATGCCCTTTGACTACTACTTTGGAAATACGGTGCAAAAAAAACTGGCTTGGATGGCCAGATTACTGGCTGCCTCGACCTGACATGATGCGTGACAGGATGGGATTTTGACAGCTTTTTCCGCTTCCTAAAATCCTTATGTTAGTGTGAATTCTTGCCGAAAGCAGCAGTTGCCTGTTTCCATAGTGTAGTGGTTATCACGTTCGCCTCACACGCGAAAGGTCCCCAGTTCGAAACTGGGTGGGAACAATGTGTTGTTATGTACTGCGTTCAGATGCCAAATACATGCCAGCATAAAAAAATCAACTTGTGCTGTTGCCCGTCGTCCACCCATTCCCTTTGACTACTACCTTGGAAAAACGGTGAAAAAAAACTGGCTTGGATGGCCAGATTACTGGCTGCCTCGACCTGACTTGATGCGCGACAGGATGGGATTTTGACAGCCTTTTCCGCTTCCTAAAATCCTTATGTTAGTGTGAATTCTTGCCGAAAGCACCAGTTGCCTGTTTCCATAGTGTAGTGGTTATCACGTTTGCCTAACACGCGAAAGGTCCCCAGTTCGGAACTGGGTGGAAACAATGTGTTGTTATGTACTGCGTTCAGCTGCCAAATACATGCCAGCATAAAACATCAACTTGTGCTGTTGCTCGTCGGCCAACCATGCCCTTTGACTACTACCTTGGAAAAACGGTGCAAAAGAAACTGACTTGAATGGGCAGATTACTGGCTGCCTCGACCTGACTTGATGTGCGACAGGATGGGATTTTGACAGCTTTTTCCGCTTCCTGAAATCCTTATGTTAGTGTGAATTCTTGCCAAAAACAGCAGTTGCCTGTTTCCATAGTGTAGTGGTTATCACGTTTGCCTAACACGCGAAAGGTCCCCAGTTCGAAACTGGGTGGAAACAATGTGTTGTTATGTACTGCGTTCAGCTGCAAAATACATTTCAGCATAAAAAATCAACTTGTGCTGTTCCCCGTCGTCCAACCATGCCCTTTGACTACTACCTTGGAAAAACGGTGCAAAAGAAACTGACTTGGATGGCCAGATTACTTGCTTCCTCGACCTGACATGTTGCGTGACAGGATGGGATTTTGACAGCTTTGTCCGCTTCCTGAAATCCTTATGTTAGTGTGAATTCTTGCCGAAGACAGCAGTTGCCTGTTTCCATAGTGTAGTGGTTATCACGTTCGCCGAACACGCGAAAGGTCCCCAGTTTGAAACTGGGTGGAAACAATGTGTTGTTATGTACTGCGTTCAGCTGCCAAATACATGCCAGCATAAAAAAATCAACTTGTGCTGTTGCCCGTCGTCCACCCATTCCCTTTGACTACTACCTTGGAAAAACGGTGAAAAAAAAACTGGCTTGGATGGCCAGATTACTGGCTGCCTCGACCTGACTTGATGTGCGACAGGATGGGGTTTTGACAGCTTTTTCCGCTTCCTGAAATCCTTATGTTAGTGTGAATTCTTGCCGAAAGCAGCAGTTGCCTGTTTCCATAGTGTAGTGGTTATCACGTTCGCCTAACACGCGAAAGGTCCCCAGTTCAAAACTGGGTGGAAACAATGTGTTGTTATGTACTGCGTTCAGCTGCCAAATACATGCCAGCATAAAAAATCAACTTGTGCTGTTGCCCGTCATCCAACCATGCCCTTTGACTACTACCTAGGAAAAACGGTGCAAAAGAAACTGGCTTGGATGGCCAGATTACTGGTTGCCTCGACCTGACAGGATGGGATTTTGACAGCTTTGTCCGTTTCCTGAAATCCTTATGTTAGTGTGAATTCTTGCCGAAAACAGCAGTTGCCTGTTTCCATAGTGTAGTGGTTATCACGTTCGCCTAACACGAGAAAGGTCCCCAGTTCGAAACTGGGTGGAAACAATGTGTTTTTATGTACTGCGTTCAGCTGCAAAATACATTTCAGCATAAAAAATCAACTTGTGCTGTTCCAACCATGCCCTTTGACTACTACCTTGGAAAAACGGTGCAAAAGAAACTGACTTGGATGGCCAGATTACTTGCTGCCTCGACCTGACATGATGCGTGACAGGATGGGATTTTGACAGCTTTGTCCGCTTCCTGAAATCCTTATGCGCGAAAGGTCCCCAGTTCGAAACTGGGTGGAAACAATGTGTTGCTATGTACTACCTTCAGCTGCCAAATACATGCCAGCATAAAAAAATCAACTTGTCCCTTGCCCGTTGTCCACCCATTCCATTTGACTCATACCTTGGAAAAACGGTGCAAAAAAAACTGGCTTGGATGGCCAGATTACTGGCTGCCTCGACCTAACTTGATGTGCGAAAGGATGGGGTTTGGACAGCTTTTTCCGCTACCTGAAATCCTTATGTTAGTGTGAATTCTTGCGGAAAGCAGCAGTTGCCTGTTTCCATAGTGTAGTGGTTGTCACGTTCGCCTCACACGCGAAAGGTCCCCAGTTCGAAACTGGGTGGAAACAATGTGTTGTTATGTACTGTGTTCAGCTGCCAAATACATGCCAGCATAAAAAACTCAACTTGTGCTGTTGCCTGTCGTCCAACCATGCCCTTTGACTACTACCTTGGGAAAACGGTGCAAAAGACACTGGCTTGGATGGCCAGATCACTGGCTGACTCGACCTGACATGATGCGTGACAGGATGGGATTTTGACAGCCTTTTCCGCTTCCTAAAATCCTTATGTTAGTGTGAATTCTTGCCGAAAGCACCAGTTGCCTGTTTCCATAGTGTAGTGGTTATCACGTTTGCCTAACACGCGAAAGGTCCCCAGTTCGGAACTGGGTGGAAACAATGTGTTGTTATGTACTGCGTTCAGCTGCCAAATACATGCCAGCATAAAACATCAACTTGTGCTGTTGCTCGTCGGCCAACCATGCCGTTTGACTACTACCTTGGAAAAACGGTGCAAAAGAAACTGACTTGAATGGGCAGATTACTGGCTGCCTCGACCTGACTTGATGTGCGACAGGATGGGGTTTTGACAGCTTTTTCCGCTTCCTGAAATCCTTATGTGATTTCTTGCCGAAACCAGCAGTTGCCTGTTTCCATAGTGTAGTGGTTATCACGTTCGCCTAACACGCGAAAGGTCCCCAGTTCGAAACTGGGTGGAAACAGTGTGTTGTTATGTACTGCGTTCAGCTGCCAAATACATGTCAGCATAAAAAATCAACTTGTGCTGTTGCCCGTCGTCCAACCATGCCCTTTAACTACTACCTTGGAAAAACGGTGCAAAAAAAACTGGCTTGGATTGCCAGATTACTGGCTGCCTCGACCTGACATGATGCGCGACAGGATGGGATTTTGACAGCTTTTTTCGCTTCCTGAAATCCTTATGTTAGTGTGAATTCTTGCCGAAAGCAGCAGTTGCTTGTTAGCATAGTGTGCTGTTGCCCGTCGTCCACCCATGCCCTTTGACTACTACCTTGGAAAAACGGTGCAAAAAAAACTGGCTTGGATGGCCAGATTACTGGCTGCCTCGACCTGACAGGATGGGATTTTGACAGCTTTTTCCGCTTCCTGAAATCCTTATGTTAGTGTGAATTCTTGCCGAAAGCAGCAGTTGCCTATTTCCATAGTGTAGTGGTTATCACGTTCGCCTCACACGCAAAAGGTCCCCAGGTCGAAACTGGGTTGGAACGATGTGTTGTTATGTACTGCGTTCAGGTACCAAATACATGCCAGCATAAAAAAATCAACTTGTGCTGTTGCCCGTCGTCCACCCATTCCCTTTGACTACTACCTTGGAAAAACGGTGCAAAAAAACTGGCTTGGATGGCCAGATTACTGGCTGCCTCGACCTGACTTCATGCACGACAGGATGGGATTTTTACAGCTTTTTCCGCTTCCTAAAATCCTTATGTTAGTGTGAATTCTTGCGGAAAACAGCAGTTGCCTTTTTCCATAGTGTAGTGGTTATCACGTTCGCCTCACACGCGAAAGGTCCACAGTTCGAAACTGGGTGGAAAAAATGTGTTGTTATGTACTGCGTTCAGATGCCAAATACATGCCAGCATAAAAAAATCATCTTGTGCTGTTGCCCGTCGTCCACCCATTCCCTTTGACTGCTGCCTTGGATAATCGGTGCAAAAAAAACTGGCTTGGATGGCCAGATTACTGGCTGCCTCGACCTGACACAATGCGCGACAGGATGGGATTTTGACAACTTTTTCCGCTTCCTGAAATCCTTATGTTAGTGTGAATTCTTGCCGAAAACAGCAGTTGCCTGTTTCCATAGTGTAGTGGTTATCACGTTCGCCTAACACGCGAAAGGTCCCCAGTTCGAAACTGGGTGGAAACAATGTGTTGTTATGTACTGCGTTCAGCTGCAAAATACATTTCAGCATAAAAAATCAACTTATGCTGTTCCCCGTCGTCCAACCATGCCCTTTGACTACTACCTAGGAAAAACGGTGCAAAAAAAACTGGCTTGGATGGCCAGATTACTGACTGCCTCGACCTGACAGGATGGGATTTTGACAGCTTTTTCCGCTTCCTGAAATCCTTATGTTAGTGTGAATTCTTGCCGAAAGCAGCAGTTGCCTGTTTCCATAGTGTAGTGGTTATCACGTTCGCCCAACACGCGAAATGTCCCCAGTTCGAAACTGGGTGGAAACAATGTGTTGTTATGTACTGCGTTCATCTGCAAAATACATTTCAGCATAAAAAATCAACTTGTGCTGTTCCCCGTCGTCCAACCATGCCCTTTGACTACTACTTTGGAAAAACGGTGCAAAAAAAACTGGCTTGGATGGCCATATTACTGGCTGCCTCGACTTGACTTGATGCCTGACAGGATGGGATTTTGAAAGCTTTTTCCGCTTTCTGAAATCCTTATGTTAGTGTGAATCCTTGCCGAAAGCAGTAGTTGTCTGTTTCCATAGTGTAGTGGTTATCACGTTCGCTTTACACGCGAAAGGTCCCCAGTTCGAAACTGGGTGGAAACAATGTGTTGTTATGTACTGCGTTCAGCTGCAAAATACATTTCAGCATCAAAAATCAACTTGTGCTGTTCCCCGTCGTCCAACCATGCCCTTTGACTGCTACCTAGGAAAAACGGTGCAAAAAAAACTGGCTTGGATGGCCAGATTACTGGCTGCCTCGACCTGACAGGATGGGATTTTAACAGCTTTTTCCGCTTCCTGAAATCCTTATGTTAGTGTGAATTCTTGCCGAAAGCAGCAGTTGCCTGTTTCCATAGTGTAGTGGTTATCACGTTCACCTAACACGCGAAAGGTCCCCAGTTCGAAACTGGGTGGAAACAATGTGTTGTTATGTACTGCGTTCAGCTGCAAAATACATTTCACCATAAAAAATCAACTTGTGCTGTTCCCCGTCGTCCAACCATGCCCTTTGACTACTACTTTGGAAAAACGGTGCAAAAAAACTGGCTTGGATGGCCAGATTACTGGCTGCCTCGACTTGACTTGATGCCTGACAGGATGGGATTTTGACAGCTTTTTCCGCTTTCTGAAATCCTTATGTTAGTGTGAATCCTTGCCGAAAGCAGTAGTTGTCTGTTTCCATAGTGTAGTGGTTATCACGTTCGCTTTACACGCGAAAGGTCCCCAGTTCGAAACTGGGTGGAAACAATGTGTTGTTATGTACTGCGTTCAGCTGCAAAATACATTTCAGCATAAAAAATCAACTTGTGCTGTTCCCCGTCGTCCAACCATGCCCTTTGACTACTACCTAGGAAAAACGGTGCAAAAAAAACTGGCTTGGATGGCCAGATTACTGGCTGCCTCGACCTGACTTCATGCACGACAGGATGGGATTTTTACAGCTTTTTCCGCTTCCTAAAATCCTTATGTTAGTGTGAATTCTTGCGGAAAACAGCAGTTGCCTTTTTCCATAGTGTAGTGGTTATCACGTTCGCCTCACACGCGAAAGGTCCACAGTTCGAAACTGGGTGGAAAAAATGTGTTGTTATGTACTGCGTTCAGATGCCAAATACATGCCAGCATAAAAAAATCATCTTGTGCTGTTGCCCGTCGTCCACCCATTCCCTTTGACTGCTGCCTTGGATAATCGGTGCAAAAAAAACTGGCTTGGATGGCCAGATTACTGGCTGCCTCGACCTGACACAATGCGCGACAGGATGGGATTTTGACAACTTTTTCCGCTTCCTGAAATCCTTATGTTAGTGTGAATTCTTGCCGAAAACAGCAGTTGCCTGTTTCCATAGTGTAGTGGTTATCACGTTCGCCTAACACGCGAAAGGTCCCCAGTTCGAAACTGGGTGGAAACAATGTGTTGTTATGTACTGCGTTCAGCTGCAAAATACATTTCAGCATAAAAAATCAACTTATGCTGTTCCCCGTCGTCCAACCATGCCCTTTGACTACTACCTAGGAAAAACGGTGCAAAAAAAACTGGCTTGGATGGCCAGATTACTGGCTGCCTCGACTTGACAGGATGGGATTTTAACAGCTTTTTCCGCTTCCTGAAATCCTTATGTTAGTGTGAATTCTTGCCGAAAGCAGCAGTTGCCTGTTTCCATAGTGTAGTGGTTATCACGTTCGCCTAACACGCGAAAGGTCCCCAGTTCGAAACTGGGTGGAAACAATGTGTTGTTATGTACTGCGTTCAGCTGCAAAATACATTTCAGCATAAAAAATCAACTTGTGCTGTTCCCCGTCGTCCAACCATGCCCTTTGACTACTACCTTGGAAAAACGGTGCAAAAAAAACTGGCTTGGATGGCCAGATTACTGACTGCCTCGACCTGACAGGATGGGATTTTGACAGCTTTTTCCGCTTCCTGAAATCCTTATGTTAGTGTGAATTCTTGCCGAAAGCAGCAGTTGCCTGTTTCCATAGTGTAGTGGTTATCACGTTCGCCCAACACGCGAAATGTCCCCAGTTCGAAACTGGGTGGAAACAATGTGTTGTTATGTACTGCGTTCATCTGCAAAATACATTTCAGCATAAAAAATCAACTTGTGCTGTTCCCCGTCGTCCAACCATGCCCTTTGACTACTACTTTGGAAAAACGGTGCAAAAAAAACTGGCTTGGATGGCCATATTACTGGCTGCCTCGACTTGACTTGATGCCTGACAGGATGGGATTTTGAAAGCTTTTTCCGCTTTCTGAAATCCTTATGTTAGTGTGAATCCTTGCCGAAAGCAGTAGTTGTCTGTTTTCATAGTGTAGTGGTTATCACGTTCGCTTTACACGCGAAAGGTCCCCAGTTCGAAACTGGGTGGAAACAATGTGTTGTTATGTACTGCGTTCAGCTGCAAAATACATTTCAGCATCAAAAATCAACTTGTGCTGTTCCCCGTCGTCCAACCATGCCCTTTGACTGCTACCTAGGAAAAACGGTGCAAAAAAAACTGGCTTGGATGGCCAGATTACTGGCTGCCTCGACCTGACAGGATGGGATTTTAACAGCTTTTTCCGCTTCCTGAAATCCTTATGTTAGTGTGAATTCTTGCCGAAAGCAGCAGTTGCCTGTTTCCATAGTGTAGTGGTTATCACGTTCACCTAACACGCGAAAGGTCCCCAGTTCGAAACTGGGTGGAAACAATGTGTTGTTATGTACTGCGTTCAGCTGCAAAATACATTTCACCATAAAAAATCAACTTGTGCTGTTCCCCGTCGTCCAACCATGCCCTTTGACTACTACTTTGGAAAAACGGTGCAAAAAAACTGGCTTGGATGGCCAGATTACTGGCTGCCTCGACTTGACTTGATGCCTGACAGGATGGGATTTTGACAGCTTTTTCCGCTTTCTGAAATCCTTATGTTAGTGTGAATCCTTGCCGAAAGCAGCAGTTGTCTGTTTCCATAGTGTAGTGGTTATCACGTTCGCTTTACACGCGAAAGGTCCCCAGTTCGAAACTGGGTGGAAACAATGTGTTGTTATGTACTGCGTTCAGCTGCAAAATACATTTCAGCATAAAAAATCAACTTGTGCTGTTCCCCGTCGTCCAACCATGCCCTTTGACTACTACCTAGGAAAAACGGTGCAAAAAAAACTGGCTTGGATGGCCAGATTACTGGCTGCCTCGACCTGACTTCATGCACGACAGGATGGGATTTTTACAGCTTTTTCCGCTTCCTAAAATCCTTATGTTAGTGTGAATTCTTGCGGAAAACAGCAGTTGCCTTTTTCCATAGTGTAGTGGTTATCACGTTCGCCTCACACGCGAAAGGTCCACAGTTCGAAACTGGGTGGAAAAAATGTGTTGTTATGTACTGCGTTCAGATGCCAAATACATGCCAGCATAAAAAAATCATCTTGTGCTGTTGCCCGTCGTCCACCCATTCCCTTTGACTGCTGCCTTGGATAATCGGTGCAAAAAAAACTGGCTTGGATGGCCAGATTACTGGCTGCCTCGACCTGACACAATGCGCGACAGGATGGGATTTTGACAACTTTTTCCGCTTCCTGAAATCCTTATGTTAGTGTGAATTCTTGCCGAAAGCAGCAGTTGCCTGTTTCCATAGTGTAGTGGTTATCACGTTCGCCCAACACGCGAAATGTCCCCAGTTCGAAACTGGGTGGAAACAATGTGTTGTTATGTACTGCGTTCATCTGCAAAATACATTTCAGCATAAAAAATCAACTTGTGCTGTTCCCCGTCGTCCAACCATGCCCTTTGACTACTACTTTGGAAAAACGGTGCAAAAAAAACTGGCTTGGATGGCCATATTACTGGCTGCCTCGACTTGACTTGATGCCTGACAGGATGGGATTTTGAAAGCTTTTTCCGCTTTCTGAAATCCTTATGTTAGTGTGAATCCTTGCCGAAAGCAGTAGTTGTCTGTTTCCATAGTGTAGTGGTTATCACGTTCGCTTTACACGCGAAAGGTCCCCAGTTCGAAACTGGGTGGAAACAATGTGTTGTTATGTACTGCGTTCAGCTGCAAAATACATTTCAGCATCAAAAATCAACTTGTGCTGTTCCCCGTCGTCCAACCATGCCCTTTGACTGCTACCTAGGAAAAACGGTGCAAAAAAAACTGGCTTGGATGGCCAGATTACTGGCTGCCTCGACCTGACAGGATGGGATTTTAACAGCTTTTTCCGCTTCCTGAAATCCTTATGTTAGTGTGAATTCTTGCCGAAAGCAGCAGTTGCCTGTTTCCATAGTGTAGTGGTTATCACGTTCACCTAACACGCGAAAGGTCCCCAGTTCGAAACTGGGTGGAAACAATGTGTTGTTATGTACTGCGTTCAGCTGCAAAATACATTTCACCATAAAAAATCAACTTGTGCTGTTCCCCGTCGTCCAACCATGCCCTTTGACTACTACTTTGGAAAAACGGTGCAAAAAAACTGGCTTGGATGGCCAGATTACTGGCTGCCTCGACTTGACTTGATGCCTGACAGGATGGGATTTTGACAGCTTTTTCCGCTTTCTGAAATCCTTATGTTAGTGTGAATCCTTGCCGAAAGCAGTAGTTGTCTGTTTCCATAGTGTAGTGGTTATCACGTTCGCTTTACACGCGAAAGGTCCCCAGTTCGAAACTGGGTGGAAACAATGTGTTGTTATGTACTGCGTTCAGCTGCAAAATACATTTCAGCATAAAAAATCAACTTGTGCTGTTCCCCGTCGTCCAACCATGCCCTTTGACTACTACCTAGGAAAAACGGTGCAAAAAAAACTGGCTTGGATGGCCAGATTACTGGCTGCCTCGACCTGACAGGATGGGATTTTAACAGCTTTTTCCGCTTCCTGAAATCCTTATGTTAGTGTGAATTCTTGCCGAAAGCAGCAGTTGCCTGTTTCCATAGTGTAGTGGTTATCACGTTCGCCTAACACGCGAAAGGTCCCCAGTTCGAAACTGGGTGGAAACAATGTGTTGTTATGTACTGCGTTCAGCTGCAAAATACATTTCAGCATAAAAAATCAACTTGTGCTGTTCCCCGTCGTCCAACCATGCCCTTTGACTACTACCTTGGAAAAACGGTGCAAAAGAAACTGACTTGGATGGCCAGATGACTTGCTGCCTCGACCTGACAGTATGGGATTTTGACAGCTTTTCCACTTCCTGAAATACTTATGTTAGTGTGAATTCTTGCCAAAAGCAGCAGTTGCCTCTTTCCATAGTGTAGTGGTTATCACGTTAGCCTCACACGCAAAAGGTCCCCAGGTCGAATCTGGGTGGAAGCGATGTGTTGTTATGTACTGCGTTCAGCTACCAAATACATGCCAGGATAAAAAAATCATCTTGTACTGTTGCCCGTCGTCCACCCATGCCCTTTGACTACTACTTTGGAAATACGGTGCAAAAAAAACTGGCTTGGATGGCCAGATTACTGGCTGCCTCGACCTGACATGATGCGTGACAGGATGGGATTTTGACAGCTTTTTCCGCTTCCTAAAATCCTTATGTTAGTGTGAATTCTTGCCGAAAGCAGCAGTTGCCTGTTTCCATAGTGTAGTGGTTAACACGTTCGCCTCACACGCGAAAGGTCCCCAGTTCGAAACTGGGTGGAAACAATGTGTTGTTATGTACTGCGTTCAGCTGCCAAATACATGCCAGCATAAAAAAATCAACTTGTGCTGTTGCCCGTCGTCCACCCATTCCCTTTGACTACTACCTTGGAAAAACGGTGCAAAAAAAACTGGCTTGGATGGCCAGATTACTGGCTGCCTCGACCTGACTTGATGCGCGACAGGATGGGATTTTGACAGCTTTTTCCGCTTCCTGAAATCCTTATGTTAGTGTGAATTCTTGCGGAAAGCAGCAGTTGCATGTTTCCATAGTGTAGTGGTTATCACCTTCGCCTCACACGTGAAAGGTCCCCAGTTCAAAACTGTGTGGAAACAATGTGTTGTTACAGATGGTTACCTTTCCCGATTCTCAGTTCTCAGAAGGAATCTCGTGAGGTTCTCGTGAGGATTACGAGATAATAGCACTTTTACAGTCAACTAAATACTGCAAGTCTTGCTGTGGGTGGGTCAACCTCGGTAGTGAGATCTTTACTTCACCGTAAACGTTTGTGGTCCTATGCTCTCCCTAGCGGCGGCAGTGGTAAACACTTCTCGCGACTGCAGGAATCTCGACTTGTGAGAATTAAATGAGCATCGGGAAAGCTAGCCATCTGTATGTACTGCGTTCAGCTGCCAAATACATGCCAGCATAAAAAATCAACTTGTGCTGTTGCCCGTCGTCCAACCATGCCCTTTGACTACTACCTTAGAAAAACGGTGCAAAAAAAACTGGCTTGGATTGCCAGATTACTGGCTGCCTCGACCTGACAGTTTGGGATTTTGACAGCTTTTTCCGCTTCCTGAAATCCTTATGTTAGTGTGAATTCTTGCCGAAAGCAGCAGTTGCCTTTGTCCATAGTGTAGTGGTTATCACGTTCGCCTCACACGCAAAAGGTCCCCAGGTCGAAACTGGGTGGAAACGATGCGTTGTTATGTACTGCGTTCAGCTACCAAATACATGCCAGGATAAAAAAATCATCTTGTGCTGTTGCCCGTCGTCCACCCATGCCCTTTGACTACTACTTTGGAAAAACGGTGCAAAAAAAACTGGCTTGGATGGCCAGATTACTGGCTGCCTCGACCTGACTTGATGCCTGACAGGATGGGATTTTGACAGCTTTTTCCGCTTTCTGAAATCCTTATGTAAGTGTGAATCCTTGCCGAAAGCAGTCGTTGTCTGTTTCCATAGTGTAGTGGTTATCATGTTCGCTTTACACGCGAAAGGTCCCCAGTTCGAAACTGGGTGGGAACAATGTGTTGTTATGTACTGCGTTCAGATGCCAAATACATGCCAGCATAAAAAAATCAACTTGTGCTGTTGCCCGTCGTCCACCCATTCCCTTTGACTACTACCTTGGAAAAACGGTGAAAAAAAACTGGCTTGGATGGCCAGATTACTGGCTGCCTCGACCTGACTTGATGCGCGACAGGATGAGATTTTGACAGCTTTTTCCGCTTCCTGAAATCCTTATGTTAGTGTGAATTCTTGCGGAAAGCAGCAGTTGCCTGTTTCCATAGTGTAGTGGTTATCACGTTCGCCTCACACACGAAAGGTCCCCAGTTGGAAACTGGGTGGAAAAAATGTGTTGTTATGTACTGCGTTCAGCTGCCAAATACATGCCAGCATAAAAAATCAACTTGTGCTGTTGCCCATCGTCCAACCATGCCCTTTGACTACTACCTTGGAAAAACGGTGCAAAAAAAACTGGCTTGGATGGCCAGATTACTGGCTGCCTCGACCTGACAGGATGGGATTTTGACAGCTTTTTCCGCTTCCTGAAATCCTTATGTTAGTGTGAATTCTTGCCGAAAGCAGCAGTTGCCTTTTTCCATAGTGTAGTGGTTATCACGTTCGCCTCACACGCGAAAGGATTACTGGCTGCCTCGACCTGACTTGATGCGCGACAGGATGGGATTTTGACAGCTTTTTCCCGCTTCCTGAAATCCTTATGTTAGTGTGAATCCTGCAAAAAAGTAGCAGTTGCCTGTTTCCATAGTGTAGTGATTATCATGTTCGCTTTACACGTGAAAAGTCCCCAGTTCAAAAGTAGGATGAAACAATGTATTGTTATGTACTACGTTCAGCTGCCAAATACATCCCAGCATTAAAAAATCAACTTGTGCTGATACTCGTCGTCCAACCATGCCCTCTGACTCCTACCTTGGAAAAAAAACGGTGCAAGAAACTGGCATGGATGGCCAGACTACTGGCTGCCTTGACCTGACTGAATGCGCTACAGGATGGGGTTTCAACAGGTTTTTTTTGCTTGCTGAAATCCTTATGTTAGTGTGAATCCTTCAAAACAGGAACAGTCCCCTGTTTCCTTAGTGTAGAGGTTATTACGTTCGCCTCACTCGCGAAAGGTCCCCCAGTTTGAAACTGGGTGGAAACCAGGTGTAGTTATATACTGAGTTCAGCTGCCAAATACATGCTAGCATGAAAAAACAATTTGTGCTGATGCTCGTCGTCCAACCATGCCCTCTGACTGGCTTGAATGACCACATTATTGGCTGTCTGAACCTGACTTTATACTTTACCGGATGGGATTTCAACAGCTTTTTCCAGATTCCTGAAATCCTTATGTTAGTGTGAATCTTTCCCAACAGCAGTCATCGCCTGTTTCCATAGTGTAGTGGTTATCACATTTGGCTCACACGTGATAAGTCCCCATTTCGAAACTGTGTGGGAACACTTTGTTGCTATGTACTGCATTCAATTGCATAATCCATGCCAGCATTCAAACAGATCAACCTGTGCTGTTATTTGTCGTCCAACCATGTCTTCTGACTCCTACCTTGGAAAAAAACAGTGCACGAAACTAGCTTGGATGGCCAGATTACTGTCTGCCTTGACCTGACATCATACGCTACCGGATGGGATTTCAACGGCTTTGCTTTTTCCCGCTTCCTGAAATCCTTATGTTATGGTGAATCCTTCTCAAAACGGGTAGTTGCCTGTTTCCGTAGTGTATCCAAGAAAACGTATTACGTTTGAAACTGGGTGGAAGCAAACTGTTAGTCACTACTGGCTTTGAGGAGCTACGGAGGTCATGTCAGCATAGTATGAAAGCACTCTGCTGTTCTTATCAGCAGCTGTAGTGGTTATCATGTTTGACTCATATGCGAAAGGTCCCCAGTTCAAAACTGGGTGGAAACAATGTGTTGTTATGTACTGTGCTGAGCTGCTAAATACATGCCAGCATTAAGAATTATTATTATTGTTGTCATCTGTTGTCTAATTCTATGGTTTCACTCTGTCCTTAACATTATCATCACACAGACAACACCATACAGTCTCCTATCAAGGAACGAGGCCACAAGACTGTTTGCTATTATGACTTTTCAAATATTTCTTGCAATTTGCAAAAGATCAAGTGCATTTCTCAAAACAGTTTGGACAAATAGCAAAACACCGTGGATCACCTGCAAAAGCCCGTCTCTTGCTCAAAATCCTTAGTTCATCCCTCAAAAGCAAGTTTTTGTGTCAATATACGTGCCACTGCCATCAGAATGTTTAGTCATTGTGTCAGTGTGTACGGATAAGACAGTCAAATTCATTAGTCATGTTGGCAATTGAATAGTGCACTTCGAAGGGACATTTTGATGTAAAATGTGGTTTAGGTGTGATAGCAAGTGTTATACATTTGACCTCATATGATGTATATGTATGAGATTGATTGCAAAAGACAAGATTCACATTTACAGAATGATGGCAGACATTGACATTGCAGTGCGTAAAGAAAAAAAAGACAGCACTGCACAGAACAAAGGTAAAATACAGTAAGTAAACATAGGTCACAGTAAGTAAACAAAAAATATGAACATCTCCCCAAATTCTAAATCCTAATGCTGATCTTCAGCTTCTTCACGTTCCTGTCTGTCAGGCCACACATTTTCATCCACATCACACTGTTGTCCAATTTCTTGTCCTTCCATTGTCAGACATTGTAACTTTGTATTGTGCTCTGGTTATACAATTTCCAGTAGATTGTTCATGAGATGCTCCCTTGAGCTCATTCAGAAAACTGTTGATCATTGGTTGATCAACTCTCTTCATTACAGAAAGTCTAGATTCAAGCAATTTACCAATTTAGATCATATTTACAACTGCCTTATGGAAATGTATAGAAATGTGCTTGACATGTTATGACAGCTTGGTAAATCATTTTGCATGTGAGGACTTATATGATGAACTATAGCCTAAATGTTTTGGGGAGTGAGAATATTTGATAGATTCCCATAACAAAGCATTTTGACTGGCATGACAAAAGCAATTGATAATGTAAGAAAAAACTGAGAACTGTACACGATCATTTGCATGGATGGACAAAAGCATTTGCAATTTGTTTAATGCAATGAGAAACTGCCTTTTTCATCTGCACAAATGGCATGATGATGTGACAATTGAACAAGAACTTTTGAGAATTTCAATTCTGATGTGAGAAATGTACCAAACCATTTTCTAATGTAGACAGTTGAGAAACCAATGATCAACAGTTTTCTGAATGAGCTCAAGGGAGCATCTCATGAACAATCTATTAGAAAGTATATAACCAGAGCACAATACAAAGTTACAATGTCTGACAATGGAAGGACAAGAAAATGGACAACAACAGGGAGAAGGAGAGGAAGAGGGGTGAGGCTGCATGGTGGAGGATTTGGAATAGGATGGACGCCAGAAGATGCTATCCACACTGCCGGTGTCACGTGGGTGAAAATTCGTGGCCTGACAGACGAGAATGTGAAGAAGCTGAAGATCAGGATAAGGATTTAGAATTTAGGGAGATGTTCATATTTTTTGTTTACTTACTGTATGACCTATGTTTATATTTTTGACCTATGTTTACTTACTGTATTTTACCTTTGTTCTGTCCAGTACTGTCTTTTTTTTCTTTACGCACTGCAATGTCAATGTCTGCCAATAAAGAAGTCATTCTGTAAATGTGAATCTTGTCTTTTACAATCAATCAATCTTATACATTATATGAGGTGAAATGTACACTTGTCATCCCACCTAAACCACATTTTACATCAAAATGTCCCTTCGAAGTGCACTATTCAATTGCCAACATGACTAATGAATTTGACTGTCTTATCCGTACACAGTGACACAATGACTAAACATTCTGATGGCACTGACACGTATATTGACACAAAAACTTACTTTTGAGGGATGAACTAAGCATTTTGAGCAAGAGACTGGCTTTTGCAGGTGATCCACGGTGTTTTGCTATTTGTCCAAACTGTTTTGAGAAATGCACTCGATCTTC
Source organism: Coilia nasus (assembly GCA_027475355.1). Taxonomy (NCBI): domain Eukaryota; kingdom Metazoa; phylum Chordata; class Actinopteri; order Clupeiformes; family Engraulidae; genus Coilia; species Coilia nasus. Next base: position 31,470,886 of record CM050198.1, read on the forward strand.
TGCAAATTGCAAGAAAGATTCGAAAAATGTACCAAAGCGATAGAGAAAAACTGTAATATATTGAAAGCATTCTCTTTGAACACTGATAATGGATATGGACTGCACAAATGTTACTGACTGTTGCTATAAAGAATACTGTAAAATCTATCAATAACTGTAAAGACTGTGTAAAAAGACTATTTGGCCATACTAGTCTAGATATTGCTGAAACTGTGGATGCAAAAATGATCTGACCTGACATGTTCCATGAATACAGGCAGGTTGATTACATATTTTGGTTATTTTCTTTACTGTTAAACTCACAAAATGCCCTAAAATAATACCTGAATTAATGTTCAGAGTACCCTGAAAGAGTGTATGTAAGGGCTGGATGATATTCCCTTTAATCTCAACTCATTTGGGTATGCTGTATGGGCCAAGAATCCTTCTGAAGTCATACGATTATTTACATTCAAGGATTCATCGATTCATCATTCAGGCCACCCTTTTATTAAGCAAAACCTGTCTGCCACTCTGTCTGCTCCACTCGCAACTTCTAACTGAGCTCCACTGAGCTCAAATTTAGTAGGTGTTTCGATAATATCATGAATGAGTGCAGAACAAAGTTTTATATTATTAGGACAAAAAATGCCAAATTTTCCTTTTGTCTGTGTCACTCTGGGCACTGTAGCCACTCCCAATCTCACTCAACACGTCTCCATCAACAGGCTCTGCACTAGTTGAAGAGGTTCACAGTGATGACTCACTGAGCAGTTAAGTGCTTAACTGTTCAACAGTTTTGATACGATCATCCAATTCAGATTCTACATCCCTTGCATTTGTATACAGTATAACTCCTGTTGACCCTTGAACATCACTAGACTTTTTAAAAGGCAGTACAGTACAATCACCATGCAGCCACACTATTTATCAAATGGCTGTTTGAATACACTGGTCCAACAGGTCAGACACAGAGTAAAAACACTGACCCTCCTGAAGTACAGTAGAAGACACTGGCCCTTCTGAATTAGAGTAGAAGAGATAGAATTATATTTACAGGAGGCTTTCAAGAGGCATGGCTTCAGGCATTGTAATGGACTTGTGGGCAGTATGACACGCTGTTCAATTGTATTACTGACATTCCTGATGCAATTTCTTGATGTGAAACACACACAAATGCATCAAATATAAGAGACTGATGAAACGTTGAACACATTCCTTCCGCTACACAGGCTACTTAGGGCTACTTATCATTCACATACACATCCTTGTGCCAAAACAAGGACATGTATGGAAGCCATTTTATGAAACGGAATAAGCATGACAAATCATGTCGAGAAGACATGGAGTTTTTCCCTCAAGACACTAAAATAATTTCAGATGCATAACAGAGGGTACCCATGCACAGCCAGGAGCATTCTGTTCATAAGTTTTGTTAACTTGTGTGTTAACTCATATGTTCTTCATTTCTGTTGTTTTTGTTTTGTTTGTATGTAGAACTACTTTAGCATATGTACACATACTGATTGACATCTAGACATATAGTTACATGGCCCACTGTCTGAAATGTTTAACTACTAGTGGTTATACCTGTATTCTACAGAAAAAGACACAGTTGACATGGACTTTGTTAACCTTTTCATTTGAACTATATGTGTGTTGCTGCAAGTAGCCCCTTATCATTCTCTGATGTGTACAGCCAAGATACACTGACCACAAGAGGATCTGAGGATCTGGATGTAAATTCTACTTTTCGGAAGCACTCCTCAGCTTTCATCTTTGATGAGTACCAAAATGGTTAAGATGTGAAGATCCACTTCATTAAACTGAGGTACACAGTAAACAAAATGGTAATTTTTTTTGGTTTTTTAATTTGGCACTGGTCCCGACACTGCTGCCTCCGGCTCTTGCCCAGCTGTCTCCAAGCCAGGCCAGCAGGTAGGGGAGACGTTTTTTTGGGGTGATGGAGCAGAGCTCTTCAGTCCCAAAGAGGACAGCAACAAAGCTGTTCCTGTACGGCACCCAAGATTGTGCTTGGAGCCAAAGCTGTGTTGTGCCAGATCATGTTCTTGTGCCAGTGTGGAGGCAGTTCCAGTTCAGCACCGGACTCCACTTCCTGCTCCACCCTGTACTGAAGCACCAGGCTCTGAGCCCTGGGATATCCGTGTGCATTCATAAAGGTGTCCCTGAGCATGAGTGCTTTACTGAGAGTGAATCAGCTCCTGTGTACAAGTGGAGCTTTGAGTTTGAATGGGTGAATAAATGTGCTCCAGAATGTGAATGGATAGATGAGTGTAACATTTCTGAGTCCAGTCCGGATCAGAGTCTCATCACAAATCCAGTTCAGATCCAGAGTCTAGTCCTAAGACGCTACAGGACCTACTTGTGTGCCTCTTAACATGTGTGTCTGAATGCGTATCTGAGTGTGTGTATGTGGATGTATATCTGAATGTGTATCTCAGTGTGCGTGTCTGAATGTGTATCTCGGTGTGTGTGTCTAAATGTGTGTCTCAGTGTGTGTTTGTGTGTTTAAATGTGCCTTTGAGTCTGCTAACGATGCTGTTTCGTCTGCTGCCCCTGTGTCTGGTTGTATTTATAATCTACCCCAAGTCTACCCTATAGTGACAGTGCCAGTGACCATTCCAGTCATGGTGCAGATCTCTGCTTGTCACTGCTATCCGTCCTTGTGTCTGTCCCTGTCCCTGTGTCCGTTTCAGTCATTATTCCTTTGTACCAGTCACTTTGTCAACCTTGTCACCATATCCATATTTGTCTGTCCCTGTCACAGTTTCTGGTCAAGTTCCTGTTGTCCACTGTCAGTCCCATTGCCAAGTCTGTCAATACGTCTGTGTGTGCATGTTTGTAAGCCTTTCCTGTCATCCAGTGTCTTTGCCCGGTCTAGAAAATCTGGTCAGCCAGAGTCTGTCTTGTGTGCTTTAGTTCTGCCCAGGTCACCAATTCTGCCTGTGCCCTTCCCTGCTCTGCTTGTTTACGAGAAGCAGCAAAAGCAGGAGAGGAACCTGTGAGCAGGACAATACAAGAGAAAACAAGATATCAGTTACAAAAAAACACAGACAAACTAAAACAGAAGATTATGTATTATTTTAGGTTGATGAAACACATGTATTTGGCTGGTCTCCTATTACACAATGCACACAAGCACACACAAACACACACACCTCTTCATGCCCATCTCCTTGGACACGCTCTGCTTCATCCTCTTCCTCTTTCCAAGGTTCCTTAGGGCGTTGCCAAGGCGTCTGAGCCAGGGGCACACCCCCTTCCGGCGCTGCAGGCCCTCCTGCAGCAGCACAGGGCTGGGGGTCTGCTGAGTGGAGATGGGAGCATCAGCCCAGTCCCCGTCCAACACTGGTAGGCCATGGTGCTCTGGCTCCAGGTAGATGCTCATCACTGAGTCCTCCTCAGTGGGGACACCACAGTCTCTCTCCTTGGTCACCAGGGGCCCCTCCCAGCACAGCAACACCTGCTTGAGTGGCAGTGCCTGACGGTGGCTGATTCTGTCTCTCAGAGAGTGGTCATCAGAAGTCATCAGGTTGTCCTTATGGACCTCCTCAGCCTAAAAACACACACACAAACACAGAGAAATATTTTGATTTGGCTTGGATTCACAAATGCTCACACAGACCTGGGTGGACCTACACTGGATTTTTTAATGATAAGGTAATCGTCTCTGGTCTGTAATGCTGATAGAGATTTCTGGACAGGCTGTTGGAGTTAGGCATGAACCAGGAGAGCGAGGGACTGGTGGGAGAATGCCAAAGCAGAAGATGGAAGACCCTGATCACCCCTGGCTGGGTCACCTAAGACCCACAACATATAAGGGCCAAAGTTATAGTCAGCTAATGTTGATTTCATCAGTCTTACCTCAGTAAAGCTGGAGGCATCACTAAGATGGCAGTCTCCAACATTCTCAATCCTGACACTGCTGGTGTTGTTCCTGAGGTCGCTCCCATCATCCTCAGCCTGAACACATATATTTGGAGATGTTGCCGTCGTTTTCTTACCACCGACCCCCACAAGCAAGCATGCACGCACATACACAAACACACACACATACACACATACAATCCTTAAAAGCTTTTTACAGGTCCAACATCCCATGTCTTACCACAAGAAGGCTGCTAGCGTCCCCCATCCAGCAGTCATCAACACACCCCTGGGGAAACACAGTCCTTCCCTTTTTGGGGTCGTCATCAAGCTAAACGCAGACACACACACACACAGGCATTTTATGATTTGGCTTGGATTGACACACACACACACACACACACACTCACAAAGACCTGGGTGAACCTACATTGGATTTTTTCAAAGGTAAGGTAATTATCTCTGAACAGGGCGACTCTGGACAGCACGATTGGCAGCGTATTGTGGAAGGCAGCTCAAATCAGAAACAAGGCAAGGTCTAGTTATAGTCAGCCAATGTTGTCTTACCTCAGTAAAGCTGGAGGCATCACTAAGATGGCAGTCTCCAACATTCTCAATCCTGACACTGCTGGTGTCGCTCCTGAGGTCGCTCTCATCATCCTCAGACTGAACACACATTCATATCCATACACATATTCATATAAACACACATATTCCCTCTGTCAGCTTACAGTCCCATACCAACACACAGCTGAGCCTCACTTGATTTATTTTGATTGATCAACATGCAGGTTTCTAATCATGATGGAGCTGTGTGGGCCTGTGTATGTAGACTACATTATGTTTGTCAGCACGTCTTCACTTTGCACTGCATTAACAGAGGTCTGATAGAGCAGCCATGAACCCAAACTTCCAGCTACCAAACTCCTTGTCTCACCTCACAGAATCTGGAGGACTCAGAGATGTTGCTGTTGTTTTTCTTACCACCCACCTACATGTGCGCATACACGCACGCACGCACGCACACACACACACACACACACACACACACACACATACAATCCTTACAAACTATTTACAGGTCCAACATCCCATGTCTTACCTCAAGCAGGCTGCTAGCGTCCCCCAACCAGCAGTCATTAACACACCCCTGGGGAAACACAGCCCTTCCCTCTTTAGGGTCGTCATCAAGCTAAACACAGACACACACAGGCATATTATGATTTGGCTTGAATTGACACACATTACATTACACATTTTGCAAACACCACACTCAGGTCAGACATGGTCCTGGTGTCAGAGACAGCTAGGCAAGTGGTCCTGCTGGAGTTGACTGTCCCCTGATAAGACAGCATAGAGGAGGCCTTAAAGCTCCAGAAGAAGAGGCCTTGAAGGCCACCACTATGTGGTCTTTCCAGGGGACATTCAACTCCAGTAGGATCACTGTCCTTGCTGTTTCTGTTACCAGGATTAGCAGGAGCGAGAGAGGCTGGTGGGAGAATGACAAAGCAGAAGATGGAAGACCCTGATCACCCCTGGCTGGGTCACCTGGGTGAGGGTGTCTGATGTTGAAAGACCCACAACACTTAAGGGCCAAAGTTATAGTCAGCTAATGTTGATTTCATCAGTCTTACCTCAGTAAAGCTGGAGGCATCACTAAGATGGCAGTCTCCAACATTCTCAATCCTGACACTGCTGGTGTCGCTCCTGAGGTCGCTCTCATCATCCTCAGACTGAACACACATATTCATATTCATACACATATCCATATAAACACACATATTCCCTATGTCTGCTTACAGTCCCATACCAACACACAGAGCCTCACTTGACTTGCTCTGTTTTATCAATATGCAGGTTCTAGTCTTTATGGAGCTGCCTGAACCTTTGTCTGTGCCTACATTATGTTTAAGTCTTCACTTTGCCTTTTATTAATAGCTGAGAGAAAACACAAGATACTTGTACATATAGGAAGAGTACCTTTGGGAAGAGATTTAAGCCTTCCTGACTACAACCCTTACTTTAACATACAGTACTATTGCTTGGGGGAACACTTTGGGTTTGACTGTTATTATTATAATATTTCCTGAGTGCTGAGTCAATCGTCCTGTTGTTGGGTTTGCCTGCGAAGTCACAAGGTCTAATTGGTCTGTGAAAATTTCCAGGACACTCCATCAGTAAGTGCACTTCTGAATCTACAGGTGTTTCAGGCCTTTAGTCACTATACACTCTCCTCCACAATCCTGACAAACTATTCACAGGTCAGACATCTTGTATCGTACCTCAAGCAGGCTGTTAGCGTCCCCTAACCAGCAGTCATCAGCGTTCTCCTGGGGAAACACACTCCTTCCCTCATTAGGGTCATCATCAGGCTAAATGCACACACACACACACACACACACACACACACACACACACACACACACACACACACACACACACACACACACACACACAAGCAAACACATACACACACAGTGTATTCTTTTTGATTAAGGCTTAAGGCCCATACACACACACCTGGGCATACACTTAAACTGGATGTTTTTTTAATGAGGTAATGATCCCTAGTCCCTCATGCTAACACAGGTTTATGGACAGAGTGTTATAGTTAGATGTTAGCCTAAATTACCGTGAGGTCACAAGTGCTAGCCCTGCAGATAGCAGTGAGCTCTACATCCACGCTGCTGGCGTCACTGACCGGTGAGCCATGAACCTCAGGCTTTGTCCAGCACTGGACCACTTGCCTAAGTGGGATGAGTCTGGCTGCTGGAAGAGGCTCATCATGCACCTGCATCACACACACACACACACAGGTGTTACTTCCCGTGCCTGGTATGGTTCTGTTATTTGTCCTAATGCAAGTGGAGTTGGGCTTATCTGGGTCTAGTGGGGTTCTGATCTGTTCAGTGTTGGGGGAGCTGCTGGTCCTCAGAGGCTTCAGCTGCAGGTCTTACCTGGCTGGGGGCTCCACAGGTGGGGCTGGGGGAGGAGGCAGCACTGCGGGATTCTCCGCTCAGGCTCTCCAGCTCCATGCGCTCACTGACGGACTAAAACACAAATCAGAGTCCTTAGATGTCTGAAATAATCTAAGAAATAAAGAACATTTGTCACTTTAGTTTATGTTGATAGAGTTGCACTTGGCATCTGTCTCCAGTTACTTGGTTTATTTGTTTAAGTACAACTATTTATAACTTAAATCATACCTTTGCTGCCAAAATGTTACAATCTGCTTTCTCAGTCATACTCAGAGAATGAGTGTATTCAGTAATGACAATGTGAATAATATGAAGAGAAAAGTCTGAATAAACGCACGCGGTTATGACGCCACCTGCAGCATCACTACAGAACGCAGAACAGGTGATTGGTAATATTTACGTCATATTTGTTGCTTTGGAACCCAATATCATTTACAGTTAACTGTACCCAGAGAGAGTTAAAGCATCATGAGTAGACTATATTAATAATAATACATTGTATTTATTAGCGCCTTTCACGACTGTTAAGTTCACCTCACAACAGATAAAGCAAGCACAGTGATAACAACAATAGTAGACTAATAGTATAATAGTATAAAACAATAGTATACTAATAGTAGACTAATGTTAAGCCGAAAGTAAGTAAAGTCATATTGGGTAGACCCATCTGAACAGGTGTGTTTTGAGGGCCAATTTAAAAAGGGAAAGACAGTTGTGCCGAAGTTCAGGTGACAGTGCGTTCCAGAGCTGGGGAGCAGAGCGACTGGAGGTTCTGCACCCCATTGTGGTGGGAACGGCGGAGGGGACGTCAGGTGAATGGACCATGCCTTGGCCTACTCCTACCCATGCGCGGAATTCACAAACTGTCTGCAAACAACTTAAAAGCCCTACGTGCTAAGAAAATACATCGGGGGGGGGGCATGGACTACACTGCGCAACCTTCACTTTCTATACACACTAGATTTTCCCCATGCCCTCATGACAAAACGCATTATGGCTACATATCGACTTGTCCCGTAAGTTATATTTTTACTATTTGTTTAACAGCACGAAGGATAAATAAATAACCTACCTCAGATCGGATGGTTCCACGATAGTTTAAAAAGAAAAAACTTTAAAGAAAATGTGTCTTTCGAAAAAATGCCTCAATAAAAACATGCCACAATCCCGAAAAAGGCAGGTGAATACAAATCGGTCAAAGTTGGAGTGGGTCAAACATATCTGTCGAAACAAAAACTACTGCACGTAACTCAAATAGGGTTGCTCTCTGTCGCACTAGACCAAGAATGACTAGACTATTGAAAAATGGAACTTTATCATCACCAACATGTTCTGCTCCTTTATGACGCAACACTGTCCAAACGTGAATATTCCTGACATGGTTACTATAGTAGCGGAGCTATGCATCTTCGTGGGATTCAAATGTTACATTTTGGACAGTCATTAAACTGTCTTCTAAGGTTACTAAACTTTGAGACTTTGAAAATGATGTCTCCATTTTTGCCACCCAGTCTCTTACCTTTTCCCCTTCAAGTTTGATATTTTGCTACAATGGACAGCATAAATGTGGCATGTACTAAGGTCTTCCCATGCCAACTCAGCCAGTGCTTCCATGGGCACCATCTAAAAATTGCTCACAATTGCACCAGATATATCTATATATAGATATATCTGGTAGAGGTATACCTCTATGGGAGCAAACTGGAATCTCCAAGTTTCAGATCAAAATATCAAGCTGTTAGATTTCACGGCCCTTTTTCAATCCCGCTGATCGCCACATTCATTTTAATGGGTTTTGGAAGCCCATAACTTGTTTTATATAAGACATAGGCCTGAAACTTGGAACTGTTGCCAATTCACACTTGCTTTTTTTCAGAATCCTATACACTGGGATAGACAGCTAGTGTTGATTAAAAGTTACAGGCATCTTAAAATTGGATTTTGATTGGACGGAATAAATATTTTTCACTTTTTGAGTATAAGTTGTGAGACCTCTAGTTTACCAAGACCACATTATTCATTTGATTAGTATTGTTTAGGAATAAATGTTTGAGTAAAAACAAAATATCTTATATAAAACATTAAATGATGGTTTAGAGGGTACTGAAAATGGTCACAGCTCAGAAAATACCACGCGGGCCGTTTTTTTTTTCAGAAGGTTGGGTGACCACATATAGTACCCACGATTAATAAAACGTTCACATATCAACCAAACGTCTTTAACTACTCATATGGATTAGAAGAATTTGCCTGACAAAGACCATTTTACTTAATTCTGTTTATTTTTGACACTAGTAAATACAAGACGATAAAAAGGTGTGCGCAACGATGGCGCGCTGCCTAATTTGTGTGCGCTCAGTGAGGCGTAATTGTGCCCCGTGGACCGGAAACCTCCGCGCGCTGAATGGTGAGGTAGGTGACTCGGTGAGGTTACTCAGTCCCATAACACACGTTTGATTACAGTAGGACAGTTTCAGATCGAAGGCCTACCTTTTAAAGGCCACGTGAGTCGTTAAACGTGCGAGACATCATGCACTCCAGCGTTTAATTCCGTTTTTAGTAGACTTCACTCATCCCTAGGACTATTTCATTTTTATGTTCCACGTCCTGTTTGCCACAAGTGTTGCACTTTTTGCGGGTTCTGTGATTACCGGGATACTAGCTGGTGGTGCACTGCTGCTGAATGCATATAGGGCAAATACAGCACCTCATCTTCAGTGCTCTCACCCAGATGATGTTTAGATAAATAGTAGTCCTGATAAAACATAAACTGGGAATGATCTTTTGTGTCATGAAACAATACAAAAAAACTCCATGATCTGGAGAAAGAGCTATGAAAAGTCAAAAGACAGACTAAAAAAGAATTTAATCATACAGTTAAGTGCTTAACTGTTCAACAGTTTTGATACCATCATCCAATTCAGATTCTACAACCCTTGCATTTGTATACAGTATAACTCCTGTTGACCCTTGAACATCACTAGACTTTTTAAAAGGCAGTACAGTACAATCACCATGCAGCCACACTATTTATCAAATGGCTGTTTGAATACACTGGTCCAACAGGTCAGACACAGAGTAAAAACACGGACCCTCCTGAAGTACAGTAGAAGACACTGGCCCTTCTGAATTAGAGTAGAAGAGACTGACCCTTCTTAAGATCCCTCCATTTCATTAAACAACACTTCAAATTATATTTACAGGAGGCTTTCAAGAGGCATGGCTTCAGGCATTGTAATGGACTTGTGGGCAGTATGACACGCTGTTCAATTGTATTACTGACATTCCTGATGCAATTTCTTGATGTGAAACACACACAAATGCATCAAATATAAGAGACTGATGAAACGTTGAACACATTCCTTCCGCTACACAGGCTACTTAGGGCTACTTATCATTCACATACACATCCTTGTGCCAAAACAAGGACATGTATGGAAGCCATTTTATGAAACGGAATAAGCATGACAAATCATGTCGAGAAGACATGGAGTTTTTCCCTCAAGACACTAAAATAATTTCAGATGCATAACAGAGGGTACCCATGCACAGCCAGGAGCATTCTGTTCATAAGTTTTGTTAACTTGTGTGTTAACTCATATGTTCTTCATTTCTGTTGTTTTTGTTTTGTTTGTATGTAGAACTACTTTAGCATATGTACACATACTGATTGACATCTAGACATATAGTTACATGGCCCGCTGTCTGAAATGTTTAACTACTAGTGGTTATAGCTGTGTTCTACAGAAAAAGACACAGTTTACATGGACTTTGTTAACCTCTTCATTTGAACTATATGTGTGTTGCTGCAAGTAGCCCCTTATCATTCTCTGATGTGTACAGCCAAGATACACTGACCACAAGAGGATCTGAGGATCTGGATGTAAATTCTACTTTTCGGAAGCACTCCTCAGCTTTCATCTTTGATGAGTACCAAAATGGTTAAGATGTGAAGATCCACTTCATTAAACTGAGGTACACAGTAAACAAAATGTTTTTTTTGTTTTGTTTTTTAATTTGGCACTGGTCCCGACACTGCTGCCTCCGGCTCTTGCCCAGCTGTCTCCAAGCCAGGCCAGCAGGTAGGGGAGACGTTTTTTTGGGGTGATGGAGCAGAGCTCTTCAGTCCCAAAGAGGACAGCAACAAAGCTGTTCCTGTACGGCACCCAAGATTGTGCTTGGAGCCAAAGCTGTGTTGTGCCAGATCATGTTCTTGTGCCAGTGTGGAGGCAGTTCCAGTTCAGCACCGGACTCCACTTCCTGCTCCAACCTGTACTGAAGCACCAGGCTCTGAGCCCTGGGATATCCGTGTGCATTCATAAAGGTGTCCCTGAGCATGAGTGCTTTACTGAGAGTGAATCAGCTCCTGTGTACAAGTGGAGCTTTGAGTTTGAATGGGTGAATAAATGTGCTCCAGAATGTGAATGGATAGATGAGTGTAACAGTTCTGAGTCCAGTCCGGATCAGAGTCTCATCACAAATCCAGTTCAGATTCAGAGCCTAGTCCTAAGTCGCTACAGGACCTACTTGTGTGCCTCTTAACGTGTGTGTCTGAATGCGTATCTGAGTGTGTGTATGTGGATGTATATCTGAATGTGTATCTCAGTGTGCGTGTCTGAATGTGTATCTCGGTGTGTGTGTCTAAATGTGTGTCTCAGTGTGTGTTTGTGTGTTTAAATGTTCCTATGAGTCTGCTAACGATGCTGTTTCGTCTGCTGCCCCTGTGTCTGGTTGTATTTATAATCTACCCCAAGTCTATCCTATAGTGACAGTGCCAGTGACCATTCCAGTCATGGTGCAAATCTCTGCTTGTCACTGCTATCTGTCCTTGTGTCTGTCCCTGTCCCTGTGTCCGTCTCAGTCATTATTCCTTTGTACCAGTCACTTTGTCAACCTTGTCACCATATCCATATTTGTCTGTCCCTGTCACAGTTTCTGGTCAAGTTCCTGTTGTCCACTGTCAGTCCCATTGCCAAGTCTGTCAATACGTCTGTGTGTGCATGTTTGTAAGCCTTTCCTGTCATCCAGTGTCTTTGCCCGGTCTAGAAAATCTGGTCAGCCAGAGGTCGAGTCTGTCTTGTGTGCTTTAGTTCTGCCCAGGTCACCAAGTCTGCCTGTGCCCTTCCCTGCTCTGCTTGTTTACGAGAAGCAGCAAAAGCAGGAGAGGAACCTGTGAGCAGGACAATACAAGAGAAAACAAGATATCAGTTACAAAAAACCACAGACAAACTAAAACAGAACAATATGTATTATTTTAGGTTGATGAAACATATATTTGGCTGGTCTCCTATTACACAATGCACACAAGCACACACAAACACACACACCTCTTCATGCCCATCTCCTTGGACACGCTCTGCTTCATCCTCTTCCTCTTTCCAAGGTTCCTTAGGGCGTTGCCAAGGCGTCTGAGCCAGGGGCACACCCCCTTCCGGCGCTGCAGGCCCTCCTGCAGCAGCACAGGGCTGGGGGTCTGCTGAGTGGAGATGGGAGCATCAGCCCAGTCCCCGTCCAACACTGGTAGGCCATAGTGCTCTGGCTCCAGGTAGATGCTCATCACTGAGTCCTCCTCAGTGGGGACACCACAGTCTCTCTCCTTGGTCACCAGGGGCCCCTCCCAGCACAGCAACACCTGCTTGAGTGGCAGTGCCTGACGGTGGCTGATTCTGTCTCTCAGAGAGTGGTCATCAGAAGTCTTCAGGTTGTCCTTATGGACCTCCTCAACCTAAAAAAACACACACAAACACAGAGAAATATTTTGATTTGGCTTGGATTCACAAATGCTCACACAGACCTGGGTGGACCTACACTGGATTTTTTAATGATAAGGTAATCGTCTCTGGTCTGTAATGCTGATAGAGATTTCTGGACAGGCTGTTGGAGTTAGGCATGAACCAGGAGAGCGAGGGACTGGTGGGAGAATGCCAAAGCAGAAGATGGAAGACCCTGATCACCCCTGGCTGGGTCACCTAAGACCCACAACATATAAGGGCCAAAGTTATAGTCAGCTAATGTTGATTTCATCAGTCTTACCTCAGTAAAGCTGGAGGCATCACTAAGATGGCAGTCTCCAACATTCTCAATCCTGACACTGCTGGTGTTGTTCCTGAGGTCGCTCCCATCATCCTCAGCCTGAACACATATATTTGGAGATGTTGCCGTCGTTTTCTTACCACCGACCCCCACAAGCAAGCATGCACGCACATACACAAACACACACACATACACACATACAATCCTTAAAAGCTTTTTACAGGTCCAACATCCCATGTCTTACCACAAGAAGGCTGCTGGCGTCCCCCATCCAGCAGTCATCAACACACCCCTGGGGAAACACAGTCCTTCCCTTTTTGGGGTCGTCATCAAGCTAAACGCAGACACACACACACACACACAGGCATGTTATGATTTGGCTTGGATTGACACACACACACACACACTCACAAAGACCTGGGTGAACCTACATTGGATTTTTTCAAAGGTAACGTAATTATCTCTGAACAGGGCGACTCTGGACAGCACGATTGGCAGCGTATTGTGGAAAGCAGCTCAAATCAGAAACAAGGCAAGGTCTAGTTATAGTCAGCCAATGTTGTCTTACCTCAGTAAAGCTGGAGGCATCACTAAGATGGCAGTCTCCAACATTCTCAATCCTGACACTGCTGGTGTCGCTCCTGAGGTCGCTCTCATCATCCTCAGACTGAACACACATTCATATCCATACACATATTCATATAAACCCACATATTCCCTCTGTCAGCTTACAGTCCCATACCAACACACAGCTGAGCCTCACTTGATTTATTTTGATTGATCAACATGCAGGTTTCTAATCTTGATGGAGCTGTGTGGGCCTGTGTATGTAGACTACATTATGTTTGTCAGCACGTCTTCACTTTGCACTGCATTAACAGAGGTCTGATAGAGCAGCCATGAACCCAAACTTCCAGCTACCAAACTCCTTGTCTCACCTCACAGAATCTGGAGGACTCCGAGATGTTGCTGTTGTTTTTCTTACCACCCACCTACATGTGCGCATACACGCACGCACGCACGCACACACACACACACACACACACACACATACAATCCTTACAAACTATTTACAGGTCCAACATCCCATGTCTTACCTCAAGCAGGCTGCTAGCATCCCCCAACCAGCAGTCATTAACACACCCCTGGGGAAACACAGCCCTTCCCTCTTTAGGGTCGTCATCAAGCTAAACACAGACACACACAGGCATATTATGATTTGGCTTGAATTGACACACATTACATTACACATTTTGCAAACACCACACTCTGGTCAGACATGGTCCTGGTGTCAGAGACAGCTAGGCAAGTGGTCCTGCTGGAGTTGACTGTCCCCTGATAAGACAGCATAGAGGAGGCCTTAAAGCTCCTAAGAAGAGGCCTTGAAGGCCACCACTATGTGGTCTTTCCAGGGGACATTCAACTCCAGTAGGATCACTGTCCTTGCTGTTTCTGTTACCAGGATTACCAGGAGCGAGAGAGGCTGGTGGGAGAATGCCAAAGCAGAAGATGGAAGACCCTGATCACCCCTGGCTGGGTCACCTGGGTGAGGGTGTCTGATGTTGAAAGACCCACAACACTTAAGGGCCAAAGTTATAGTCAGCTAATGTTGATTTCATCAGTCTTACCTCAGTAAAGCTGGAGGCATCACTAAGATGGCAGTCTCCAACATTCTCAATCCTGACACTGCTGGTGTCGCTCCTGAGGTCGCTCTCATCATCCTCAGACTGAACACACATATTCATATTCATACACATATCCATATAAACACACATATTCCCTATGTCTGCTTACAGTCCCATACCAACACACAGAGCCTCACTTGACTTGCTCTGTTTTATCAATATGCAGGTTCTAGTCTTTATGGAGCTGCCTGAGCCTGTGTCTGTGCCTACATTATGTTTAAGTCTTCACTTTGCCTTTTATTAATAGCTTAGAGAAAACACAAGATACTTGTACACCTAGGAAGAGTACCTTTGGGAAGAGATTTAAGCCTTCCTGACTACAACCCTTATTTTAACATACAGTACTATTGCTTGGGGGAATACTTTAGGTTTGACTGTTATTATTATAATATTTGCCTGCGAAGTCACAGGGTCTAATTGGTCTGTGAAAATTTCCAGGACACTCCATCAGTAAGTGCACTTCTGAATCTACAGGTGTTTCAGGCCTTTAGTCACTATACACTCTCCTCCACAATCCTGACAAACTATTCACAGGTCACACATCTTGTGTCGTACCTCAAGCAGGCTGTTAGCGTCCCCCAACCAGCAGTCATCAGCGTTCTCCTGGGGATACACACTCCTTCCCTCATTAGGGTCGTCATCAGGCTAAATGCACACACACACACACACACACACACACACACACACACACACACACACACACACACACACACACACACACACACACACACACACACAAGCAAACACATACACACACAGTGTATTCTTTTTGATTAAGGCTTAAGGCCCATACACACACACCTGGGCATACACTTAAACTGGATGTTTTTTTAATGAGGTAATGATCCCTAGTCCCTCATGCTAACACAGGTTTATGGACAGAGTGTTATAGTTAGATGTTAGCCTAAATTACCGTGAGGTCACAAGTGCTAGCCCTGCAGATAGCAGTGAGCTCTACATCCACGCTGCTGGCGTCACTGACCGGTGAGCCATGAACCTCAGGCTTTGTCCAGCACTGGACCACTTGCCTAAGTGGGATGAGTCTGGCTGCTGGAAGAGGCTCATCATGCA
The DNA here is from genome assembly GCA_027475355.1 of Coilia nasus. NCBI lineage: Eukaryota > Metazoa > Chordata > Actinopteri > Clupeiformes > Engraulidae > Coilia > Coilia nasus. The sequence goes on from CM050198.1 coordinate 31,486,520, forward strand.
CCTGCATCACACACACACACACACAGGTGTTACTTCCCGTGCCTGGTATGGTTCTGTTATTTGTCCTAATGCAAGTGGAGTTGGGCTTATCTGGGTCTAGTGGGGTTCTGATCTGTTCAGTGTTGGGGGAGCTGCTGGTCCTCAGAGGCTTCAGCTGCAGGTCTTACCTGGCTGGGGGCTCCACAGGTGGGGCTGGGGGAGGAGGCAGCACTGCGGGATTCTCCGCTCAGGCTCTCCAGCTCCATGCGCTCACTGACGGACTAAAACACAAATCAGAGTCCTTAGATGTCTGAAATAATCTAAGAAATAAAGAACATTTGTCACTTTAGTTTATGTTGATAGAGTTGCACTTGGCATCTGTCTCCAGTTACTTGGTTTATTTGTTTAAGTACAACTATTTATAACTTAAATCATACCTTTGCTGCCAAAATGTTACAATCTGCTTTCTCAGTCATACTCAGAGAATGAGTGTATTCAGTAATGACAATGTGAATAATATGAAGAGAAAAGTCTGAATAAACGCACGCGGTTATGACGCCACCTGCAGCATCACTACAGAACGCAGAACAGGTGATTGGTAATATTTACGTCATATTTGTTGCTTTGGAACCCAATATCATTTACAGTTAACTGTACCCAGAGAGAGTTAAAGCATCATGAGTAGACTATATTAATAATAATACATTGTATTTGTTAGCGCCTTTCACGACTGTTAAGTTCACCTCACAACAGATAAAGCAAGCACAGTGATAACAACAATAGTAGACTAATAGTATAATAGTATAAAACAATAGTATACTAATAGTAGACTAATGTTAAGCCGAAAGTAAGTAAAGTCATATTGGGTAGACCCATCTGAACAGGTGTGTTTTGAGGGCCAATTTAAAAAGGGAAAGACAGTTGTGCCGAAGTTCAGGTGACAGTGCGTTCCAGAGCTGGGGAGCAGAGCGACTGGAGGTTCTGCACCCCATTGTGGTGGGAACGGCGGAGGGGACGTCAGGTGAATGGACCATGCCTTGGCCTACTCCTACCCATGCGCGGAATTCACAAACTGTCTGCAAACAACTTAAAAGCCCTACGTGCTAAGAAAATACATCGGGGGGGCATGGACTACACTGCGCAACCTTCACTTTCTATACACACTAGATTTTCCCCATGCCCTCATGACAAAACGCATTATGGCTACATATCGACTTGTCCCGTAAGTTATATTTTTACTATTTGTTTAACAGCACAAAGGATAAATAAATAACCTACCTCAGATCGGATGGTTCCACGATAGTTTAAAAAGAAAAAACTTTAAAGAAAATGTGTCTTTCGAAAAAATGCCTCAATAAAAACATGCCACAATCCCGAAAAAGGCAGGTGAATACAAATCGGTCAAAGTTGGAGTGGGTCAAACATATCTGTCGAAACAAAAACTACTGCACGTAACTCAAATAGGGTTGCTCTCTGTCGCACTAGACCAAGAATGACTAGACTATTGAAAAATGGAACTTTATCATCACCAACATGTTCTGCTCCTTTATGACGCAACACTGTCCAAACGTGAATATTCCTGACATGGTTACTATAGTAGCGGAGCTATGCATCTTCGTGGGATTCAAATGTTACATTTTGGACAGTCATTAAACTGTCTTCTAAGGTTACTAAACTTTGAGACTTTGAAAATGATGTCTCCATTTTTGCCACCCAGTCTCCCCTTCAAGTTTGATATTTTGCTACAATGGACAGCATAAATGTGGCATGTACTAAGGTCTTCCCATGCCAACTCAGCCAGTGCTTCCATGGGCACCATCTAAAAATTGCTCACAATTGCACCAGATATATCTATATATAGATATATCTGGTAGAGGTATACCTCTATGGGAGCAAACTGGAATCTCCAAGTTTCAGATCAAAATATCAAGCTGTTAGATTTCACGGCCCTTTTTCAATCCCGCTGATCGCCACATTCATTTTAATGGGTTTTGGAAGCCCATAACTTGTTTTATATAAGACATAGGCCTGAAACTTGGAACTGTTGCCAATTCACACTTGCTTTTTTTCAGAATCCTATACACTGGGATAGACAGCTAGTGTTGATTAAAAGTTACAGGCATCTTAAAATTGGATTTTGATTGGACGGAATAAATATTTTTCACTTTTTGAGTATAAGTTGTGAGACCTCCAGTTTACCAAGACCACATTATTCATTTGATTAGTATTGTTTAGGAATAAATGTTTGAGTAAAAACAAAATATCTTATATAAAACATTAAATGATGGTTTAGAGGGTACTGAAAATGGTCACAGCTCAGAAAATACCACGCGGGCCGTTTTTTTTTTCAGAAGGGTGGGTGACCACATATAGTACCCACGATTAATAAAACGTTCACAAATCAACCAAACGTCTTTAACTACTCATATGGATTAGAAGAATTTGCCTGACAAAGACCATTTTACTTAATTCTGTTTATTTTTGACACTAGTAAATACAAGACGATAAAAAGGTGTGCGCAACGATGGCGCGCTGCCTAATTTGTGTGCGCTCAGTGAGGCGTAATTGTGCCCCGTGGACCGGAAACCTCCGCGCGCTGAATGGTGAGGTAGGTGACTCGGTGAGGTTACTCAGTCCCATAACACACGTTTGATTACAGTGGGACAGTTTCAGATCGAAGGCCTACCTTTTAAAGGCCACGTGAGTCGTTAAACGTGCGAGACATCATGCACTCCAGCGTTTAATTCCGTTTTTAGTAGACTTCACTCATCCCTAGGACTATTTCATTTTTATGTTCCACGTCCTGTTTGCCACAAGTGTTGCACTTTTTGCGGGTTCTGTGATTACCGGGATACTAGCTGGTGGTGCACTGCTGCTGAATGCATATAGGGCAAATACAGCACCTCATCTTCAGTGCTCTCACCCAGATGATGTTTACATAAGTAGTAGTCCTGATAAAACATAAACTGGGAATGATCTTTTGTGTCATGAAACAATACAAAAAAACTCCATGATCTGGAGAAAGAGCTATGAAAAGTCAAAAGACAGACTAAAAAAGAATTTAATCATACAGTTAAGTGCTTAACTGTTCAACAGTTTTGATACCATCATCCAATTCAGATTCTACAACCCTTGCATTTGTATACAGTATAACTCCTGTTGACCCTTGAACATCACTAGACCTTTTAAAAGGCAGTACAGTACAATCACCATGCAGCCACACTATTTATCAAATGGCTGTTTGAATACACTGGTCCAACAGGTCAGACACAGAGTAAAAACACGGACCCTCCTGAAGTACAGTAGAAGACACTGGCCCTTTTAAATTAGAGTAGAAGAGACTGACCCTTCTTAAGATCCCTCCATTTCATTAAACAGCACTTCAAATGATATTTACAGGTCACACATTTGCTCACATCACCCCACACACATGCATGGCTAAATTTCTTCAAGAGGCATGGCTTCAGGCATTGTAATGGACAGTATGACACACTGTTCAATTGCATTATTATCATTCCTGGTGCAATTTCTTGATTTGAAACACACAAAAACGCACCAAAATGTGAGAGAATGACAAAACATTGAATACAATCCTTCCACTACAAGGGTTACATATGATTCACATACACAGCCTTGTGCCAAAAGAAGGACATGTATGGAAGCCATTTTGTGAAACGGAATAAGCATGTCAAAACATGTGGAGAGGATAAGGAGTTTTTCCCTCAAAAGACTAAAGTAATTTCAGATGCATAACAGAGGCTACCCATGCACAGCCGAGAGCATTCTGTTCATAAGTCCTGTTAACTCTTAGGTGTGATTTCTCCCTTCAAAAGCCTTTAAATCTACAGAATTCCTTGTGCCAAAAAGAAAATATGTGTAACACAACAGAACAAGTTCAACTGTTGTGGATTTCCCAGCTGTACTGGAGGGGTGGAAAACTGTGGCCCATGGCCAGTGCAAAGAAAGGTACCGACCGCTAAACCCAACAGATTGCCTATTGCAATGCTTCTTCAAGTTCTGTCATCACTGCAGTCTAAGCATCCTGTTTGGTTGTGGAAAGTTCCCATCAAGGGGCGCCCCAGCGGATCTGTCCGAACTCAGTGAGGAGGGCCACCAGGAGGAAGATGAAGTAGAAGGTGATGAGAAAGATGCCGTAGGCGCGGGTGAGGTGGAAGCACTGCAGGGGGACAAGCACGAAGGACAGCACCAGACTGAGCCCCAGAGCGCCCGACAGGACCCAGCACAGAATCCCCTCTGGCTCCAGCTGGGAGTGGGAGAGGGTGAGGGAGGGAGAGAAATAGAGAGAAGGAGGAAGGGAAGGAGGAGGAGGAGAGAGAGAAAGACAGAGGGGTGGGGTGTTTTAGACTATGCACTTGCACACTGTACACTATATACGACTTTTCAATGTTTTGTTATTACTGTGAATGCTTTAGCAATCCAGCATATGATTTGTCATGCCAATAAAACATATAAGTAAAAGATAAAGACCGACAGACAGACTGACAGAGTCTGATTTCGGAAGCATCTCTTTAACAACAGCACAAAATACAGATCAGAAGTGGGGGCGTTACCAGTAAAGATCAGTGCTGTGATCAAGTCAAAGCCTGTGGACATGGAGGGCAGGGGACATACCTTGACCATGTGACTGCCATGAAACATCTGCAATAAGCAGCCCAGACCTACGCCAAACAGCATGTCTGAAGGAGGCGGGGTTAACGGCAAAATACACAAGCAGTAAAAACATCTATACAGAAATAAGGTCAAGCTGGATTAAGTGTCCCCATGAATCAGAGATGGGGCTTTTCCAAGGTTCAAGGTTCAAGGTTCAAGGTTACCGCTCCACCTGGTGGCCATATGTCTTACATGCTTGCCTGTGGACCAGACTCACTCACTTCAATTCACTTCTTGCAGAGAGTCTGGATACTACCAATATGTATACATTACCTCCCTGGTTGGCGAGTGGTTAAAGATGTCATTGCATGCTGTGAGCAGTGGTCTAGTAGAGGGTAAATGCATGTTAACACAGTTTATTCACCTCTTTAAAATACTAAAAATCTGTTCACCCGCCACTTTCACCACAGCACACACCATTTTGCTGCACTTGTTTTCATTACTACACCACTAACTGAGAGATGGTCTAACTGAAAGTGGCTGCAGGCATTTTCTTGATGGACCATAAACATGTTGACTAGCAGGGGTGGAAATTAACTTTGCAAACTTTACCAGCCAATGACAAATAAATGGTAAAATTCACCAGACACTTGACAGTAAATTATTCTTTTATGTCCGAAATCTACCGACTAGTGACAGGGAACATATGCCACCCATGGGCCAGAAGGGAAAGGATACTGAAGATAATTCCTCCAAAACAGGCCGAGATGGCCATACGAGGATAACCCTGGCGGGCTATTGTGATGTCCGAGAAGAAATCTATGGGAGCACAGAAAAGCAGTTTAGACCAGTTTGAAATGCACAGTATTCCTGTCTTGCAGCCATGTGTGTTTGATCAGTATATGGTGAAAACATTTACATGTCTAATCATAAAGTAGTTCTGTACACTTCCATTATAGTTGGTAGTAGATAACATGTTAAAATCACACCATTCCATCCAAGCATTTCAGTTTACACTCATAACTTGCAACAAATCCAGATCAACCACTATTGTTATGTTCAATGTTAATTTTCAAGGGCAAATCATCATCGTTTTAAAGAAGTTAATACAGTCAGATTTGCAGACAGAGTCTACTTATGGACATATGAAATAACCTGCGTTACACAAAGAGGCATGTTATGTAAAAGATAACAGCCGCTGAGGTAATAATAGAGAGGTGGAAATAATAGCAAAATGGAGGCAAACAACACCACAACACAAAGTGGAGTTAGGTTCCCTCTGCTGAGTCATTATCTCCATTGAACTGGTCACCTCATAGTTATCTTGCTTATCTCCCAATTGCATCCATGAAATATTTCAATCCAATTCCCTTCATATTTAAGATAAAATATGCACAAACCACTGAAACAACCAGTGTGAAATAGTGTCATTTAACCATTAATTTGGCTACTAGAGTTGTTATGGTTACCATCAGAGCCTGTTTAATGTTACCATTCATAAGTGCATTGATATGGAACGGCAATTTAACTTTTCTTTTCTTTTGAGATCGACATCAAAGGTAGCCAGTTCCTAAGAAGTTAATGCCCACCTCATTAGCCAATGAGAAAAACAATCTATTGTTAATGGAGGTAAATGGGTGCCTCAGTTGACTAAGGTTTGTACCCTATTGTCTTCCCCTAGTTTATTATAAGTTTGTAATCCCATGGTCTGTCAGTCCTCATTGCAACCCCTTCTGTTATTATGACCTTTGCCAGGACACAGTTCCTAGTACCATTACATTTACTTCAATTCACACTCCAGAGGCAGCCAACCCTCCCCAGACCGTTCCACCGATTCCCCTGAACTGTGTGAAGCATGCAGAGGAACCAGACAGACCAGCTTGAGAAAGTAAAAGTCCTGCCATGTGTTCCTCCTGTCTGTGCTCTTAACTCAGGTGATTTTACTAATTAGCGCATGGCTAAAGAGTTGTGCTAATGAGGATCAGCTCAGCCTGTTCAATGAATTGGCTGGAGCAAATTTGTGGCAGGACGTTAACTTTCTGAACCCAGAATGTCTGCCTCTGGAAGCATGCCACTGTACGACAAGACTGAGGAAGCAAGCAGTGCATCTACAACAGACATGAAGATCAGCCTGTAAAATCTTCATGTGAGACGTTGATACTGGCAGCTGCCCTAATTTATCTTCAATATGGAGAGGGGTGGGTGTGGGATAACACACTCTACTGTTGACCATTCTGGAGGTGCAGGGAGCAAGAAGACACGAAAAAGAAAAAGATGGCTACTTATCAAGCCACATGCCGTTGTTGTTGTTAAGCACTGGTAATGGTACTGGTACAATATTGCTCACTGTTGACTTATATTGGGTTGTTTCATACGAACGTTTCCATATGACAGTCTGACATTTGGCTTTGGGACGGCCCCTAACACTTGCACATGTAATGGTAATGAACACTTACAACAGTTAAAACTGTTGCAATCTATTGCACACATGCATCTCACACAAGTGAGAATGCTAAGCTTCTGTTTGTGCTTGTGAAAATGAGTGTGAATGTGTGTGGGTGTGTGTGTGTATGAGTGCAAATGTGTGTGTGTGTGTGCAATGCATATGTGTGTAAGTATGTGTGTGTATGTCTGCATGTCTGTGTATTTGTGAGGTTGTGTATGAGAGCGTGTGTGTGTGTGTTCTTACCTCCGATACTGTTGCCCCAGGCGAGCAGTGTGAGGCCCAGTACTGTGTTACTGAGGCTAAAGACGATCCCCAGCATGTGCAGCACGCTCACAACCTCAGACGCCGCCGTGTTGATCCACAGAGCACTCACCACAAATCCCAGCAGAGAGAATAGCTGTAAGGTTCACACACACAAAGACACATACAAACACGTACACGTACACGTACACGTACACGTACACACACACACACACACACACGTAGGTACACACACATTTTTGAGCCATAAACAACTATAAAATACACTGACAGTGACACTGAATTTGTAAATATGTGTGAAAGAACAGTGACAAATATAAAGAACTCCCTAGATTTGCTTTATTTTGTTGATGGCTAGACACTACTGACAATTCCACATATCAGAAATTAACATCACAATATATTTACTAGCTATGTAATTCACCCTCACGTTGTCTAGATTTAATTCAGTGCATCTATTTGTTTTGGCAGATTTATGCATCAGTGAATGAGCTGCTGACCTACCTTTCTCTAATCTGGGATTGAACAAAAGTAAGAATTTTTTTGAGCCGGCCAATGAATTGTACCCATTACACACCTGGGCACCTGTCCACCCAAATGTGGACAGTCGACACAGCTCCCTGGAGCCAGTTCTGGTTTGGCTCTCATTAGCTTTGTAATCTTGGATTTTAATTGGATAAGTGGAGTAACAGAGAACCTTTTATCTTTTTGCATACATGTACAGTGTGACTGTGATGCATAAACTGCATAGAAAATGAACTCTAAAATACTTACAAAGTGATACTGAGGTGGTTGCTCGTTAGTGGTAGTGCAGAAGACAATAACAGCTAAAAGAGCTCCAAAAAGGACCACCAGAGCCCAGACGGGAAACTCCCCCTCAATCAGGTAGAAACCATCTGCAAACAGAAGATTGAGTAATTACAGAGCACCAAGATTGACAGGTTTAATCCAGGGGCGTCGCCAGACGTATTTTACTGGGGCACGTGCCCCAGTACTGGTCTGTAGTGCCCCAGTACAAATTTCACCAGTAAAAAAAAAAATCACTTTAGAGTTTTAGGTCTACATGGAATAATCTACAGAATGCGCACATAGCTACTTAATATGCAAACTTATTGCTACTTTATTTACTCCATACACAATGCGCATTGCGCACATGGCTAATTAATATGGCAATTTATTCACGCGACTTTGGCTGTGATTGGGGTCCTGTGCTCACTTCAGAAACAACTTCGGGACGTAAGGTCTAACAACTGTGTCTGAGCGCTATTTCTTTCCACCTGTCTCACGGGTAAACTGCTCATCATTGTTGTTTGTTTTCACCTCTGTGTCGCCATTTCCATTTAAATGTTAAAACTTTTTACCTTTAGTGTATGAGGCAGCTGTCGTGCAAGCTAGTTCTGGCTGTAAATTCAAGTAGCCAACTGGAGACGTTAGCTGCTGTCTTTTAGCTAACTGGCATATGCCTATTATCGTTGTTGATTCATGTAACTGACCTCCCACACATTTCTGGAGATTGCTATCTTACATCTACGATGTTTGATGAGCATATCAACATAATCTGATATGATTGTATAGTTTGAAGCAATATTTATGTTTTTTTTATGATAAATAGCTGCTAAAAATGTTTTGCTTGTGCGCTTGCATGAATTCTCTGTGCCCCAGTACAGTAATAGGTCTAGTGACGCCCCTGGTTTAATCAGTATTCACAGTCATATACTGGGAGACCACAGTGAGTGGTAGGAAATGACAAATTCCATCACAGCAAGTATATTTTTTGGTAACACGTTATTTTACAGTTCCTTTTTTGGTGTATCTACATGTAACAACATGTAATATTATGTCCTTACACTGTACATACCTAACACTAACACTTACCCCAACCCTATGGGGGTACTTACACTGTAAGTTTATATTGATACATTTTGTTACACTCTACCTAATATCAGATGATCAGGGGCAGTAAAATAAAGTGTAACCTGTTATTTTGCAAATGTTTGCCTACAGTCTATCTAATATAAAGTCTTTGGTGGTTCTAATGCATTTCGAGATTATTTCAGATTAAGCTGTCAGTTTGCTGAGAAGGTTATCTGGCTTCTTCCTGCCAATGAAATGGAACACAGCACTACCAATCAGCACCCCTGACTAAACTGGAGTAAACATTCAGTTCACGAGCAACAGCTCTGGTGGACATTCCTGCAATTGCCAATTGCACGCTCCCTCAAAACTTCATTGTGGCTTCAGATTTAAGAGGCCTTTACTGTGGCCAGCCTAAGTCAAACCTGTGCAATAACCATGCTGCCTAATCAGCATCTTGATGTGCCACACCTATGAGGTGGATGGATTATCTCGGCAAAGGAGCAGAGCATGTTTTAGAATTTTGAGCTCAGCTCAATGGGAGCAAAAACAAAAGCGTTGCATTTATATTTTTGTTCAGTGTACATATGAAACAAGGCTACTATGAAAATACTGCTACCTAAATACTGTTCCAATGAAAAGCTATTTGGAATTAAATTCAGTAACAGAGCAATGGCGAGTAACAGAAAAACTGCCTTGAACTGTCTTTCGAAAAGGTACTATGGATGCACACACACAGGTGTTACTTCCCGTGCCTGGTATGGTTCTGTTAAGTTTGGGGCACACCTGTTAAGAATTTCCATGGCAATAAGTACCTATGTACCTATAAGTACCACAAGATGACTTGATTTCCAAAAGACAAAAAGCAAAACATGACAGATAACTTTGACATGTTAACCAAAATGAAAACCTTTGCATCCACTAAAGCAGCACTATGCAACTTTTTCAAGTTAATTAATCATCTTCACAAGTCGGTAGATGCTTAAACGAGTCATTCCCAGGCGAATGAAGCCTTTCTCGACTGTCCCCACTCTCTGTGGACAGAATACCACGCTTGCCATATCTGGTGTCCGTCCTGGCACCCTCAGACCCACAAAGTCTCGAATATCGTGAGAAAGCAGAATCAAATTCAGTTCTGACTTTACTTACCTCTGTGGACATGACAACTGATCGGTTCAGTTGAAAACACATGCAAAGGTTCAGGGAAAGGGAAAACAGTCCATTTCTACGAGATTGTCTGTCTGTTTACTTGGGGAGCTCCCCTCAGAAACACTCAAAGTTGCACAGTGCTGCTTTAATTTGAAACTGAAAGATTTTCACATATTTATACACACATCAAGTTGCGCTTTCCCTTCCTCCGTTCATCCTTCGAGCTCATTGCAGTCACAAATCCTATTTTAAGGACACAATTTAATTTTTCCTTTGATGGTTATTTAATCTTATGGAGAGTTATGACTTTTCAAGCAATCCTAAAAGAAGTACTGCAAGAAGTCAGAATGTTTATAGCTTTAAGATTTCCATCATCTGTTCATTACTGAGGATGGTCAAGAATAGGCCATAGCACTAACAAGCTAAGTAAGGTCTGGGACCTTAGTAAAAGCTTTTTTTGTTGGGGGGTTGAACGGTACTTCCTGTTTTTCTTCACAAACTGTTTCAAGTGCAATCAGAGATGGCAAACTGCCCCCCCATGTGGGCAGACAGACACACAGACGGCCCCCTATATATGCACACACACACACACACACAGACAAACAGACGGACAGGGTCATTGCAATACCTGGTCAATCCCTCCGGGGACCAGGTAATAAACAAAACAATGGTTTACGGTTATGCCCCTCAGAGGTCAGTTAATCCTCACAGGCTAAAACCACTCACAGCTGCAGAAACTGTAAGCAGGGCTGCACAGCACGCACACTCATGTAGACCCATGTGCCTACACAGTCTCGTCAGTGAACTTACAGTATCCTGAGTTGAAGGTGAGGATGCAGACGAGGGGGCCGGTGATGAGGTGGAGGCAGTTGAGGGGTCTGTTCCAGTTGTGGTCCTCTTTATCCGGGTCCACCACCGGCACAGTCAGCAGCAGCAACACCTCCAGCGGCAACTGTTCCCATTGGTAGAGGTCTAATTTACATGTATTTTCTTTAAAAGTACAAGATTCATTGTGTGTGTGTGTATATGTCAGCCAATCACATGGCTGCAATTCAATAGAGGAGGTCAACACAACTCACTGAAGTTCAAAATATGGAAGAAAGATGATTTAAGTGATTTTGAGCATGGTGTGGTTGTTGGTGGCAGATGGGCTGGTCTGAGTATTTTAAAAACTGCTGATCTACTGACATTTTCACACACAAACATCTCTAGGGTTCACACAGAATGGTCCGAAGAAGAGAAAATATCCAGTGAGCGGCAGTTGTATGGACGAAAACACTTTGTTTATGTGAGAAGTCAGAGGAGAATGGGCAGACTGATTCAAGATGATAGAAAGGCACCAGGAACTCAAGTAATCATTTGTTACAACCAATGAATGCAGAATACCATGTCTGTACGCACAACATGTCGAACTTTGAAGATGTCCTGAAGGCAAAAGGGGGTCCAACCTTTTTACTAGCAAAGTGTACCTAATAAAGTGGCCAGTGAGTGTATAGACACCAACATTAACAGTAGCTTTACTCAGTGCTTTATAACATTCTAATATGTATACTTTTTCTTTTTTCAAATTTGCCTCAATTTGATAGAAGCTGACCATATTTTTTTCTAGGATTTTTTTGTTATCACAGTAATGCTTTAACTGCCATACCTTCAGTTAATATTTAATGAACTTGTCATTCTATCTAGTCACTATCATAGCAAAATCCATTCATGTGCTTGAAGAAGCCATTGATTAAACTGACATACCTCAGCCTTATGACATACCTCGACCTATCTTAAATCTGTAAGACCCCCCTGTATCACATGCTGTTGTGCATTACAATGGACAAGAAGGGCATTCTGTGAAACGCATGGTCCCATGGACAGCATTCCCACATAGGAACGCTCCTTTACTTATAACCAGTATTGTTAGCGAGTCTGCAATTTAGCCAACTCTTCTACCTCCACAACGAGACCCTAATTCCCCAACAAGGAGGATGTGAATGTCTTAACTGTCTGCATTGTTGCAAACATCCTCCTAACAAGGGCCTCAGGGGAATAAGCCAAATGCAACTTGGTACACAGCACACGGCCAGATTCCAGCTTCAGAAAATAAAACAACCCTACTGTATATTTATTACAAACATTATTACAACCATCCGTTGGTTAGTGAATTACACTCTAACCTGAAGCAGTGGGCTGCCTGCCTGTAGCTGCTCCGGGGAGCAGTGAGGGGTTAAGTGCCTTGCTCAATGGCACTTCAGCCGGGTTCCAACTGGCAACCCTTCATTTTCGAGCCCGAAGCCCTAACCAGTAGACCACAACTGCTTCAAGTGAGTGAAATAAGTTGAGTTAAGTGCACAGGTAAAAGAAACACATGCACACCCTCACCTTCACCAGCTTAATGATCCTCCAGGTCCAGGCTTTCCTCCTCCACTTCCTGCTGTCTATGGGCCTTAGGGAGCCCAGGAAGATCTGGCTGGTGGACAGCGTGTGTGGGAGCAGGGGCTGGTACTCCTCCTCTGTGACACCAGTGCAAACCAACAGTACGGACTATTAGCAGGAGAGACCTAGAGAACGTGGGAGACGCTGACTACACCTGCATTTTATATCAAACAAAGGGGTATAGCACTTTGCTAATTACAAGTGTTTTCAGATTTCAATGTTTAGTTGAGTTGCTAAGAATATGATTGAGACACTCTGAGTTCAGATGTTGCAAAAAGTAAAGTCCCACCTTTGCATAATGTAAACTGTAGTTAGTTCCTTTAAAGTTTTCACAATTTCATCATTCTGTAAAAGGTTGGCCAGCAATTACAGTACAGACATACTTTCAGAATCATATGTAAAAAAAAAAAATCCAGACACTGAAATTCAACTAACCCTAAGTTCAAGTTAAAGCCTTATACTGTAGTACATAAACCCAAGATGGTGTAAGCTGACTTTATCATAATTTATGAAATTGCACCATACCATAACATTTTGCAATTACTTTACTGTGACCCTTAAGGCCAATTTATACTACAGGCGAGAAGTGTTACTCGACAGAAGATGTAAAAGAGGCAAAATTTCTGTCTGCATACAACAAAAAAGTAAAACGGCGCGGGCATTGTAACCTACTCTGATTGGAAAGCAAATCAAAGTGTGTTCTGGAGTGTTGCTTTGATCATGCACAGCATCTGTCCTTGTCTGGATGGGTTTAAGGAAGTGTTCAATAAAAAGGCTCTAGCACTGTGACATGTGTTGCCAACTTTATTTTTCTGTTGAGCGACACTTGTCGCCTGTACTATAAATTGCCATTTAGCCGACACCTCTTTGACTCACTACACATACAGACTAGATACAGTACACTTCCATCCAACACGATTAATGTCCACAAAAAAAACTTTGTTACTGTCCTTTGCTGAAATGTAATGGTTATTTTATATTCAGCCAGCCAACAACTTGTGAGACCTAGAACGCACAAGCACATACTGTATACTAATTTTGCACTTACCATATGTTTGTATGCTCCTGCTCAGACCCTCACTGTATTCATCACTAGTCAGCAAATCTACATGATATAGAGAAGAGCAAAAATATGACAGCAAGTGGGACAATCATCTGTTGTATGTAATTTAACCATTAATCATCACTGGAATCGGCAATAATGGCATTGGTATTCAGAAGTGAAACTCTGTTTGAGGTTTAACTATAAAAGTGTCACGCCCTTAGAGAAGGCTTGACAGGAGGGGAGTGTGGTTATCCGTTTGGCTTCACCTGGTGTATGTACTGGGGTGGGTCCGTTGATGGAGCGCTTCCGATAGCTGTAGACGTAGGCACTAACCAGGACAGTGGCTACATACACCATATACAGGCCAATGTATCCTATCACACACAGGCACACAAGGCATTCATTAAGCTACAACCTGCTTTCATAGCTTTAATTGTCTCCACAAATAAAAGCAAACAACAAATATAAATAAATCTTTACAAAGGTACCGTGTTGCCTTTTTTTGGAGACACCTTTGATATAGTTTATGCTTGACTGTTTTCTACGTCATGTGAAGGGCAGGAATATGCAATCTTAATAGAGACTCATCAGGACCTCTGACCAATAGTGACTACATGTTTAGTACCATTTGAGGTCATAACTTTACTTAAAAATCAACTTAATATCCAAAAGACAAAATTAAAACAGTTTTAAGGAGCCATATTTCCCCCTGGAACATTACATTATATTACACACACACATCTATTGATACACTGAGCAACCCACCTAGTGCCTCAGCCAGGGCTATGTGCCCTTTGAAGAGGATGGTGAAGGTCCAGAACACAGCGGCCATGTAGAAGATCATGTCCCTCAGGAAGGGTCGGGAGGCCACAGTGAAGGGCTTCACCAAAGCTACACTGCCAGCCACAACAGTGGTCACAAAAATCCCAGCCCCTACAAGGAAAGAGTGACTATGTAGGAGGGAAATTAAAATAGTCGAAAATAAAATGTGCAATCCCTAATGTATTCATTCATATAAATTAACATTCCTGTATGTGCATAGCATGATATATAAATTTTGAAACAAAGCATGAGATAGATAGATAGATAGATAGATAGATAGATAGATAGATAGATAGATAGATAGATAGATAGATAGATAGATAGATAGATAGATAGATAGATAGATAGATAGATAGATAGATAGATAGATAGATAGATAGATAGATAGATAGATAGATAGATAGATAGATAGATAGATAGATAGATAGATAGATAGATAGATAGATAGATAGATAGATAGATAGATAGATAGATAGATAGATAGATAGATAGATAGATAGATAGATAGATAGATAGATAGATAGATAGATAGATAGACAGACATATAGACAGGCAGACATATACACAGACATATACACAGACATATACACAGACATATACACAGACATATAGACAGATAGATACATACATGCATACATAGATACATAGACAGATACATAGACAGATACATAGACAGACAGACACTTTCTGATATTGGATGACATTTAACAACTTGTTTGTGTAATTGTTTGTCTGTTGATATAAGAAGGCTATTATGAACAGTGTGAACGAACCAAAGAGTGCCCCAATGGCCAGTCCAGCTGTGTGGGGCCTTGAGAAGGCAGCCACAGCACTGAAGACGTCAGGAGCTCCATTCCCCAAAGCCAGAAAGGTCACTCCCTAAACACAAGGTCAAGGGCCACAACTGTACAGGTCACTCACATCACTACACCGCTGTTTTCTACGCTTCCCATTTCACTAATAAGTGCAGTGTTGCCCATACATCAACCAATATATGGCGAGCTGTCACAGAATCAACACTTAAAACACAAAGTTAGAAACAAAGGTATGGTTCTGTTCATTCATCTTCCTGCCTGCACAGCTCTCTTTTTTGCTCTCCCTCCCTCTCTCACACACTTACTGACACATCACACATGCATGTGCACACAGACTGACAGCAGATTGGTCTGCACCTCCTGTCCACAGACTCTGCAGCCTTTCAAATGATGATGCGAAGAACCGGGATACTGATACAGATCTGATCTGATACAGAGAGGGAACATCCATCTCAGCCAAAATCTGCAAGTATGACATCTGTGCGCAATCACACCTGTCCAAAATTAAAGGCTATGCAAACATTATTTTACATCTCAGACTCAACATTAGTGATATTAGAGATGCAACCTTTGAAAACATACAAATTCAGCATGTTAACAGAACTAATAGGAAATGGCCGATCCCTGAACGCTGCCTAAACTGTGGAAAAACATTGATGTGTGTGCTCATTTTTGGGGAATTTTAGACATTTCGTGTCCTTTGAAGGATACAGCGACGTTGTGGGTCAGCCGTAGGGTGGAGGAAATGGCGGACAGATTTGGGCAGAAGCTGCAGTGGGAGGAAAAGCAAGGACAGCGTAAGACAGCAGGGTACATGACTCCACCTGTGCAGGCGTCCAACAGTTGGCAGTAAATACCTGGCACCTTGTGACTTTAAATTTTTAGGTAGATTTGTATATCCGATTTATATTTGCTAGTTGTATATACGGTTGTACATTTTAGAATCTGTATTCTATTTAACTGCTTTTATGTTCTCCTTTCTACTCGGTGCATCTGTTGGCCTTCTGCAAAAGTAATCTCACTGTACTTGTATAATGACAATAAATACTTCTACTCTACTAAACCCTTAAATCAAGTCTCAAATCAAATAGATAGACACCTTTACTATAATAATTATACTAGCAATTTATTGTAGTTACAACCTCTAAACAATCTTGACAAATCTTACAGCTCTATTATGTCAACATGTCAGTTACAACAACTTCTGCTTCTGCTGTTTAATGTCAATTACAAAAAAAGCAGTTGCATTACTGATGTTCCCTTTCTGTCACCAGGACCCCACTGCTAGACTGCTTGTACCAGTGGACTAAGACTTCTGTAACATTGTGTTCCCCCACTTGTCTGACACACTTGTGCAGTAGACAATTCCCATTTCAGTTTTTAAAACTGCTCAGTCCAAAAGAGGAAATGCAAACGTCCTGTTTGAAAGTTGACTCGGGTAGCAATTTGTGGTGAAAACCCCACACACGCGCACATCCACTTTCATTCCAGCATCACATGGGCACAGAGTGGTAGAAAGTGCTTTGTGTGTGTTTTTTCTCGCATCAACAATAAAAGAAGAAGAAAACGGCTCTTATCAGTATGCCACTAGACAGTAAATTTTACAGCAGTATGGTGACTGAAACCTCATGTGACTGTGCACCTTGTCATTTAAGGCACATTAACACGTGATGTCATCTGAAAAACCATTTCGGTTTAGGGGACCCCCCAAACCCTCACCCCCAAGGGGGTATTCTAGAAATCTGGCTTAGTCAATAAACAAGGTTACAATAAACACTTTTGTCTTAAGTTAAAATTGCACAAGAAATCTGTACTAAAAACTAATACAGAGAGAAAAATCCAGTCTTCGAATCATCACCACCACAAAACAATGCAGAAATTTAGCCCAGTTAGCCATGTTAACTCTTTGAGCAAGTGTATACCTTCTAAAAGGAGACCCTTGTGACTTTGTTTTGCTAGGAGAACAAAGCTGGACAACTCGTTCTTTAGGAGGTTTACGACTGACTGAGTTACCTTGACTTAACTCTGGGTGGGTCACTAAACCACCTACTTGGAATACCCCCTTACTGTATGTGCTTGGAGCTGGACTAGCTAGGAGGCTAGCAGTCACATGCTGCTACAAGCCTGTTCACCCCAGGATAGCATGAATAATGCCAAAGAATACACACATTTAGAGTAAAACTTTAAACAAACAAACTAACAATTTTGAGGCTGCAAGTCCAAGTGCCAGGAACAAGAAGAGCAGCCATACTGCCTGCAGGTAAAAAGAGAAATATTTTAGAGTTACCATTTGACCTGACAATCAACCTGACATTAGCATTTAAACAAATGTTGCTCCAAATGCCAGACTGTACAAATCATGCATGCACTTTCCAGTCACTTATTCAAAGTTAATCCCAGTGGTACACTTCCAGCTCAACACACCCCTTATATACACACACACACTTTATCTATCTATCTATCTATCTATCTATCTATCTATCTATCTATCTATCTATCTATCTATCTATCTATCTATCTATCTCTCTCTCTCGCACACACTCATACACATACACACACAAACACACTTTATCTTTATCTCTCTCTCTCTCTCTCTCTCTCTCTCTCTCTCACACACACACACACACACACACACACACACACACACACACACACACACACACACACACACACACACACACACACACACACACACACACAAACACCAATAACAATGCAATGGATCTTGTTCTCATAACCATTTGATGTAATACTGTAATCAAAACAAATGGGTAGCACAATCCATATTGGATTCATTTGGGGATACAAAGTTCCCTCAACATAACGGCTAGATGCTTGTTGAAGAACCTACTAACTCTGCTTTGCGGTGTAAACAGCCGTCATTGGGAGTAATTATTAATGAAAACATCATTAATTAACAGCAACAGTATTAGTTTACTGATAGCCATCGGTATTGTGTAGATACTGCCCTACAAAGGCAAAAGACATGAACTCACCAGTGTGAAACTGAGAAAAATGACTTTAAAAATCTTCTGCTTGCAAAAACAACAGCTATTTCCCCCCAAATATCTCGCCACATGATAAAACGTATGTTTATTGTTCCAAAAATGACTAACTCATTTTTGCTCAAAATTGAAGTTATTGCCTTTTGTCTTTGCATGGCAGTATAGGGCTCATTACAGTGCCAACCAGAAAACGAGATATTTCAAAGTCATTAAACAACCATGGTAGACATGGCCATTTGACAGATGAGGTCTGGTGTGTAGCCTATCAGAGACATCTAAGAATACTAAACAAGATGTTTTAGATCTTACATAGAGAGTGATGGCCAGGGGCAGTAGTTGTGAGGAGAAAACGCAGAAAGTAAGGAAGGGGTAGTTAATGAAGCCGTCTTCTTGGCTACAGTCTGGGGTGTTCTTGACAAACTCGCAGCGCTGGTAGACATTCAGGCTCATGACAATATCGCACTGTTGACAGAAACGACATGTTTAAGACAAGAGGATGTGAAGCAAAAATAATTTAGTTGCCATACAGTAACCTAGCAAGGACGGTAAACATTCCACCTGAATTACTACACCTGAAGGGGTGAGGGTAAATATTTACCTCTGACCGTCGGGAACATGTTGTGCTATTTGAGGAGAACTACTGATGTGCGATCGCACCCCGAGTGTGTAAACACAACATTTCGGCATGCCGCTGGAGCGAGTTCACCAGAAATACACAGATGCAATGTTAACATAAGTAACATGAAAAACATTTTCACTTACTTCGTTAGCGGCTCCCTTCATGATTTTTACAAACGAATGCATTCCTGTGACGCTCATGTTGTCGCCCACAAGCTGAGGCGATGTCCTTACCATTTGAATCCACTCCAAACAGACAACATGGTGTGAAAAACAAAAGGTAATGACTAAAAAGAATATTAGGATCCAATGTTCCATGATTTAACTCGTTTCCAGTCCAGTGTCCATATTACGCCGTGTCTCAATTTCATTATCACCAAGACACTACTATGGAACAGAGTAGGCTATGCTAACGTGGCCTGCGTAATATGAATCTTTCAAGAGAAAAACACTGGCTGCAGACTAAAACTACTAGAGGAAATTCAGTCCACAGTACTGTGCTCAGCAAAGCCCATTGGATACTGTGTTAACATACTGCACTTGTCAAGGATTCTCGGATAGGAAGTGGCGCTCTGTCCGCGTCACTTCATTCACTTCCTAAATCGTCATGTTGACTGCCCATTTCTTAAAGCTAAATAAAGCCCAATATTGTTCAACCTAATTCATTAGCATCGGTCTTTAGAACATAGAGATGAAATAGCATAAAATAAACCAGATTTAATTATGCAAGTATGTAAATAAAATATGTCATTGAGAAGAATTTCATATTCAAAATAGTTTAGCGTACATGTTTGTGCACATTTGCTTTCAAGACATTTGATCCATTAATACAATAAAATAAAATGCTAATTATGTACATTTTATATGTAGTTTTTGGAAAAAGGCAACAGATATTAAACTGATCCATGCAAATGACCATACATAGGCCTGACCACACCCATAGGTTGTTGTGTGGTCAGAGTTTTTGATTGAAGTCAGTTACTAACAAAGAATATATTTACTCCCACTGTCTGTGAAAAAAAACACCCTTGACATTAATATTTAAGTGCACAGGGCAAATTATTGCCAAGGTAATGTCAACTCAGGTTCCTAGAGCTGTTCTTCATTGCTTCTATAAGGCTCATTCCACAACTGCACTCTAAAAATTCCATCCAGATAAGAGCACTTCACATCTCTTTCATCAACAGATCCTTATGTCTCCACACTGCTGCCCTCATAGACCAGGGCCGAATCCATCGCCTCAGTCTTTGGGTCATAGTTGCCCCTGGCATCCTTAGTGACCACTGGGCATAGATCTTGTTCACACCATCTGTAATATAAACAGTCACATTTAACCCTGTGTGGAAACAATGTTTTGCACATTAACAATATCCATCCATTCATCCATCCAACTAACACCCTGTATGTGCCCTGTGCAGTCTGTGCATGACTGTGTTCCCTCCATTAAAGGTGTCATTCCGCAGAAAAACGTTTAAGTGCTTGCTCTTTTTGAAATACAATAGGTCACTCCGAGTTGCATATGCATGCTCCACGTGAAAATATTGTTCTACCCCGATTGCCTCCATTAGTCAATAAAAGGAAATAGCCGGAAAAACAAACGAATAAGAAAAAAGAGTAACAAAGTGATGCAAGTTTGCTAATTACAAAAAGCCATGCCATAGTTGTGATTACCGGTGGAGTCTCGTTGTAGCACACATTCACCTACCAAAATATAGATTAATAGGTGTGTTGGTTTTGAATGTTTAAATCTTCTATTTGGTTCCCTGCTCCATCTCCTCCACCAAACTAAAATAGCCTGAAACAGGAGCACTAAAACTTTTTTTTTTTTCACCAAAACCGGCTCACAGGGCATTCATTAATACCGCAAAATTAATTAAAAAAAAACGATGCACTGACACCTTTAAATTCTACAACAACATACAAGAAATCCTGCAACAACAGGCTCTGCACTAGTTATCCAGCAATATTAACTAAGGGGAAGCTTTCACTGAGAGGAACTGGAGAAGCACAGTGCTAATGTGGACCTGTGGCGTTACCTTAGAGCAGCATAAACATCAGCAGGAGATGCTTCATCCCAACAGGCGTGGTTTATTAGCAGTGCCCCTGAGAATGGCACAGAGAAGATAGTGATCACAAAACTCTAGCTCTGGGAAAATCTTTAGGTCATGTAAGCACATATAACAATCTACAAAGATTTTGAAACTATTTGTGTTCAAGTTTTTCAGGTTCTGTGTTTATTGACCAGAGGTGTCTACCCCAGCTTTAGAGAATTAAAGTCCTGACATGATTTTTTTATTTTGCCTGTGTACTAATTAGATGATTTACCTATCTGATGATTTGTGTTCTCATTAGGATCAGCTGGTCCAGAAATTGGTTACATCAAATATGTGGCAGGATTTTTACTTTCTGATGGACTGGGACCTCTGCTAGTGACACATTTCCTATTTTTCAGTTTTTCTTTTATTATTCCACAACATATTGTGACTGACTCATTCATTCGAGATGTGTATTGCATACCCATATAGACCCGTGCCAGGCTATACGCTAGGTCTCGTGCTGCCATCTCCATGACAGCGGGTGGCCTCCGGACGGCTGAGCGCATGAACTCCCCCAGTCCAGAGAGGGCGCCATTCACTGCACCCACCGCAGGCAGGAGAGCATGACCTGCTGCGACCCCCAATGTCTTCATCTACGAGCACAGAAAAGGAACCAACACATATGCACCGCATAACTGGTATGCCAGTTATTATGGTTACAGGTGTCATATCTACGAAATTTATGGGAAGTACCCATAAAATGCTTACTATAACATGTTAAAATGAAACACTGATTTCATTGACAAATATAGCACAGCCAGAATATTCACATATTTAAACTTTATTTAGAGGCTGCAAATTCTATTAATTTTGTGATTTTGTGTTTTGTCTCTTGTCTTTAGAAAGGGAACAACACATTAAAGTGTACGAAAAAAAAGGTAAGAGTACAACATTGAGACAAGTGGAGAAGGGTAAGAAAAAACAACAACGCATACTACTTACCTTCACGTCTGCAAAAAATGAGTCCAAAACTTGCCCTGAGGTTTTGGAGATGCAGCGGAGAACATCCAGGGCCAAGATGTTTGTCGTTCCCTCCCAGATACTTAAGACCTGTCGTAGAAAACATAACGAGCGTGTTTCAAAATCAAGGAGGGAGAGAATAGTGTTGGTCCATTATAGCCATTTAATGAACAGTGTGTTCCTAAGACCGACCTACCTGTGCATCTCTTAGCATTCTGGGTAATCCCGTATCTTCAATGTAACCTTGACCCCCAAAACACTCCAAACCCTCAGACACAACAGCCACAGCCTGGGGACAATACAGATAATAATAAAATAATATAAAATAATGTTTATGACATACTTCATTTCAGACAGAACCCACCAATTGACACTATCTGTGGATATGACATTATTGCATGACTGTTGCTCGTTTGTTTAAGACAGTCAGTGAGGGGCAATCTGGCTTCAGAACCTACAACCCAGTACCACATATTTGTTTCAGGCATTCGCTAAATCAATAGATTCTAATTAGCACAACTCTTTAGCCAGGTAGAGCACTTCATTACTGAAGTCACCTGTATGTAAGGCACAGGTAGAAGTAGCCGATTTGGAATATGTGGCACTAGATTGTAGCTTGTTAGTATAGTATGCCCATTACTAAGCAGGATTCCTGTAAATGTGTGCTTTCATTATTTGAATAAAAAATCCTTAGTTGTAAACACATGAAATGCACACTAATCTTGGTGGTCTTTAACGTCCACTGATGGCTTATCTCCTTATCACAAATTACTTTGATTGTGCAAAACTGATGCAGACAAGGCTAGGAACAGACCTCCTGGTTTTTAGCCCCACTTCTGATGGAACAATGCAACTCTCTGGTCCAGTAGGCAGTCAGAGGTAATTGAAAGCAATCACAGTGCCCAGTCACATCATAAGTCATCATGTTTGTTGGTGAGAGATATTGCAATATGAAACAATCTTTTCCATTGTTGACACAATTCGGATTGAATCAAACATTTGATTTGGTTGGTCTATTCTATTTTCTCATGGTTGCAACTGTGACACATTGGTCTGTCATGTTTTCACCCTCTCTTCATGTTTGTGCTTAGCAGTCACAACCTACTTACAATTGCATCCCACTCTGTCGGTAGGTTTGGTGTACGTCATCACGGTCTAAAGACTGAAAAAAGGAGGTCTGTTCCCAGCTTATGTTAAATAGACAGCCGACTAATAACAAGACATGTACAGCAATGGCAATGTGCCCGCTGCAGTGAGTGTGAAGGGGGATCCTATCCAACTCGCCTGCTTTCCCGTGTAGAGCTTGGCCACCGTGGTGAGAAGACGAAGCAGGTGGAGCTCCATGCCCGAGGCAACCCCGCCCTCCTCTCGCCCCAGCAGGTGGCAAACCTCCATCATGAGCAGGAAGGCGGCACGCGTCTCCACCTGCAGGGCACACAGAAGAGAGAGGGGTTGTGGTGGGGTTGCTCACAATTCCACCCACGGGGTGAGGATTTAGCTGGTTAGCAGGGCACTTCCTCGTCTCCTTTTTCCAGAAACTCCATCATATCCGCCCCCAGTTTTCCCCATGCTGATTGGAGGGTGCTCCACTCCTAGCTCATGCTGGAGGGTGTCATAGACAGTAAAAGAAGGCGTACCTGAACAACATCACCCCGAACTACATAACCCAAACATCACCTCCTTCATCACCTTCCTCGATATAGCTTTTTGCTCTAACTCACGTTCATCAGTGACGCGGCACTTAATTGGCTAGGTAAAATGGGGGCAGAAATGAGCCCCGTGAAACTCCATTTTGACACTTGAAAATTTGTTCAATTTTGGATGAATTAACTAGCCTAGCATTTCGCATTGAAATGAGTGGGGCCATGACTTCCTCACTTCCTCTTGTTAATATAACACCTCCATGATTCCACTGGTCCTAACATTTTCCTTTTTCAACTTCAGCTGTGGTACGGCTGGCTGGCTTCACATGATCTCAAACTAGATCGGATGAGAATTAACAGTGGACAGCTGTCAAATCGAAAAAACATGATGTTTGGATGAAACTAAGCCAGCTGCTTTGTGATTTGATGGCTGTTCACCAGCAAGTCTTGTCTGATCTGATTTTATGTGAAGCCACCAAGCCATTCATCTAGCCCGTCAAGTCAAGAATTGTTATTTATGTATTTATTCATTTTGTTTGCTGTTATGTTGAGGAGGGGCAACATGAAGTGAAAGACACAGACAAGAAATAACAGCTTTAACAGTTAGAAGCCTCGACCCACCTCCATCCTAGCCATAGTTTGCACATGCAAAGGATGGTTCTTTAAGAACTTTCCAAAGACGAAACGCTTGGTTGCATACTCTCTGCTCATCTGAATTATCCTGAGGACATAAGAAATGAGGGCACTCATCACTCTGACAATTCAAGAAATAATTTTGACATTATTCATACATCACCTATACAACCTACCTTCTCATTGAAGCCACAGCAGATACGGTGTTGTGGATCCGTGTAAGGGTTAGCATGTTAGCAATGGAGGCCACCCCTCTGCCTTCAACTGATATCTTGCAGTGGAAAAATGGTATTAGTGTAACCAACAATACTCTAACAAATGGCCACATTTTGAGGTAGAACTGCACAAATAACTATTTCAATTTATATGTTTTTTTATTTAAAGATACCATCTGTAGATACTCTACTATTATTATCGTCAGAGTCATCTTAATATTATGTTGTCATTTGAAGCTTGGAAAAAAACAATCACTCCCATGAGCCTCCCAAGATATGCTTGAGGTAGAGTAGAGTAGAGAACAGAAGTGACCACAGCCCTGTGTAATATCACCTGAATGTCACATGCTATCTTATAGTGATTGCATTGCTTTTGTAGGTTTAATAGTAGAGTACTTCTTTTTACACAGTTACAGTTAGAGTTACAGCTGAGAGTACCTGGCAGATGCTTTTCTACAAAGCGAGATTTATACAAAATCACAGTTTAGATTTCCATTTAAATCTAGAGGCCCTACAGTTGGAAGTCAATGCAAAACAAAGTACAAGACAATATTTATTCTGGTAGTGGTTCAAATCTTTTTTTTTCCCCCAAATTACCTTTTTAATAATTAGTTTTGTGAAAGCTTTCATCGTCTTCAACACTCATCGGTGTAATTTTGCCATTAAACTGTAACACCAAGTGAAAGTCAACATGGCCTCCTGTTATGCTAAAGTTTCCCCGTGTATCATTACTTTAACTCTGCAGTGTGTACTGACCAGGTGTGCAGGCAGGCCATGCAGAAGGAGCTCAGCAGTGGGCATCTGCCGCGTGCCCAACTTCTCTTTCAGCCTCTGCACCTCAATGCCGTTTAGGTCCCCCTGTCCATCTCGAACCTCTGCGTAAAACAGAGACAGACCTCCACTGCCCTAAACAGTGAGAGAACATAGGCAAAACAAGTGATATTTACAGTATGAGATGTGAACAAGAAGAGTGCTTACATGGGGTAACTTAGAATAGAATAGAATAGAATAGAATAGAATAGAATAGAATAGAATAGAATAGAATAGAATAACACTTTATTAGTCCCTTCAGGAGGTCCCTTAAGGAAAATTGGGATTCCAGCAGCAAAGCACCAAATCACGATACAGATAGATTACCAGTATAAAAAGTATCAAAAATGTAACAAGTACTGCATGAAAGACTTAGTCCAAATAGTCAATACTGAGTAACAATGCACTTCCATTGTGGTTATGGTGTGGTTCAGCCCTGCATCAGCCAGGTTTCAAACCTTGCAGCACTATGGACTGGGAGGAACACGTTAAGGTGGAAGATCTTGGCTTGAGAGGGTAAAAACTCTGATACCTATATTTGAAAAGATTTGTTTTTTATTTGATCCAACCCTTTCCTGGTCACACAATTTCCTTTGTATATCCCTTTAAACACTTCCTGTAGAATGTTGTTTGTGATGTAAGTAATTATTTATGTTTTTATATTATGATTTTATGGCTACTGTGTTTTTGTCTTAAATTGCGATACTGTATCTGTGATTACAGTGGCATATTGTTGATAATAAATTGCCTCCTGGGTAAAATTAAGATATCTTGAAAAAGCTGACATAATGAGGACACAAATCATCAGTCAATATTGAAATGTGAAAATGCACTTCCATTGTGGTTACGGTGTGGTTCAGCCCTGCATCAGCCAGGTTTCAAACCCTGCAGCACTATGGACTGGGAGGAACGCATTACCAAGTGAGCTAAAAACCGAAATTCTAGCGAAGTCAGTGGCATATTGTGATGAGGAGGGAAGCTTACCTAAGCTGGAGGATCTTGGCTTTAGAAGGTAAAAATTCTGACATATTTGATCCAACCCTTTCCTAGTCCCACCATTTTTATTGTTGTTTTTGATGTGATCATTTATGTTATTTTTATTTTTATGTTATGTTTTTATGACTACTGTGTTTTTGTCTTAAATTGTTATGTATCTGTGATTACTGTGTTATATTACTGTTGGTAATAAATTGTCCCTAGGGAAAACTAACCAGCCTTGAACCAGCTGATCTAACAAGGACACAAATGATCAGACAGGTTAGATCAGCTGACTGGTGAAATCATCTGTGTTTACTGCACAGGCAGAAGTAGCCTGGTAAACCAGCCCCTTGTACTACACTTCATTTCGTACAGAGGGTCTGGCTGTGCTTCCACTGACACGGGTGTCTCAGGCAGAATTTTGTCAGACCAATCGACAAACAGGGGGAGTGTTTGTGAGTGATGCTTCGATGTTGCGTGCTACATTTAAACTGTAGTGCGTAGGCAGGCTTATATCCAGTCTAATCGATACAACACAACCAGACTTGGGTCTGCGATTAGGTGAAAGCGAATGAGTGAGAGCCACTCCTTTTAAACTTCAGTAGAGTGTACACCTCCAGGAAGAAAATATTTCTCAATGCAGCACAGCCAGACCCTCAAAAATTAAGTCAAGGCTAAGGCAGAAGGGACACATCACAGAATTGTTACTTCCTGGGGTCAGAATTATCACCTCTAAAGTTCATCAATGTGCTAACTGCAGCTAACAGCTGGCTACTGTTACACATGCATCACAGGTTGAACAGTCTGTGTGCAGGTAACCTTGCAGATGTAATGGGTGTTTTAATCGTCATTACACAAACTGACAATTTGAAAAAAATGTTGGTTTACATTGTCACTTTAACTATGCAAACACAGATAAAGAAGTGCATTGTACACCTTAAGCGTATCACATTGACCCTGTCCAAACAAAACAGAACATAAGAAACTCATTCAAACCTGTTTAGTGTGTCCGTCTTTGTCAGGTATCCGTGCCAGTGTAAGCGTCATATCTGCGTCAGTTGCAGACGTAAACCATTTAAAGCCTTGGAGCTTGTAGGTACCATTATCTTGTGGCCAGGCAACTGTCTCAGTTCCAGAAGCTGAAAAGTACAGACTAAATCAGATAACTGCATTTTCCATGTATGTGATGGTGACATCTACACATTAAATCAGTTGTGTTGGCTTTCTGTCTGTCCAATGGATTTTTCATTATTGGTACCAGGTCTAATGTGCCTAAAAATGTAACAAAAAGTAAAAGTAAAATGCAAAAATGTAAAGCTGTACAAAAAAAGTTTACCAACCAACATCAGATCCTCCCTTGCGCTCTGTCATCCATTGACCAGAGGTCCAGAAACGTTTGGGGTCACGAGAGGTGAGCCTCTGAAACGCCTCCTCCACTGACGAAGCCCCACCTAATGGCTGGGTGACAACATGAGACCTGCATGAATACAAGGCACTGCATAGGCTACAAGATGAAGCAGTTGTGCTATACAAAGAATGCAGTGTGTCAGCGAAGGTAGAAAAGACATTTATTCTTGTCCACAACTTCATATGTGTACACATGTAATCCATAGATTTACATCAAAGATGTGTCCACAATACTGGGAAAATGTGTGTTATGTGATAGCATTGCTGAATGTAGCGATGACAATATGCGATAAATAATTAAATAGTCAAATATATAGTTTTGATATCTTACAGTTTTGTCTTCACAGCTAGGCCCTGGACAGTGAGAAGCCATGAGCCATGCTATGAAAAGGGCATTTAGGGCAGTAGGGCTCCACCTGACTTGGGAACTATTTTGATATGCGTGTGAAAGCATAGCTTATAGAAGTGTACCATTTATTGGAGCGAAATCCATGTATATGCAATATGTATATCACAGGATTGCATGTGCAAAATGTTTGATATATCCTGCAGCCTTAACAGATTCAGACCTCGATTACTTTTGCTGCTCCATCTGTCATGGCGAGAGGGCAAGTGTACAGGCCAGCTGAAGGTGCATAGAGGAAGATCTTGGACATCTGGTACACCCGGCTAAATGGAAATAACCAGCAAGAGGTTCACTCAGCTGGGTCTAGCTCACATTAAGTCATGTGCTCCAATAAATAAGATTCACACACACCTGCTCTGAACAAAAGCAGCCATTTGATTTGCTTACTTTGTTTCTAAAAAAATACAAAATATACCCTTTTAATCTTTGAAGTGGTATTAATGTGTTCATTTTACACAGCACCTTTTACCCAGCTGCATCAATAAAGAGTATGTATGCCTATCCTGGCTGTTGCACCAAGCTTATAGACGGAACTTGGTCTATCAAAAATCCTATAGACGGGAAGTTCTCAGAGGTGGGATCAACAGGAGTCTGTCAACTGCCTCTGTATACTACTGGACAGAGCCACAACCAATAACCCTGCTGATTCCAATGACATATACGTAGCAAAGTTTTTCATTGGTTCCTATTTTAGGGGATAAGGAACAGCCAGAAAAAGGGCACTTGGTCAGACTGACTTGAACGTGAAATTACATGCAGCTTCACAGGCAGTATGGGCGGGCCCAGGTTAATTTTACCCATATGCTCAACTGAAAGCAAATTGACAGGAGTTATATACCAACTGAGTGACTCACCTCCATTCTCCATAGCGTCTCTCATACCCAGCGGCCACCAGTCCCTCCTCCGCGGAGATCTCCTTCATGCGCGCCCAGGCGGGACACGTGAGGATGCGGTCTACCCTGCGGCCCCAGGCGTCAAAGTGCTTTAGGCGCGGAGGGTTTTCCTCACAATCCAGACCGAGGGCGTCGATCTCCTCCACGATGCGTTCCCCAAATTTAGTCAGGTCCTCCTCCACATCCTAGGAAAATATGACAGACACCAAATGTAGTAAGACTTGGGATTTCATTTATGCATTTAGTCTCCATCTGAAAGCATTTTCTTTACATTTGTTAAAGGTTCATCTGTACAACTATTGCAGCATTGTTGACCTGTAGCCCAAAACAGTAGTAGTATTAACAAACAAAAGATGTGAGTAATCAAGCTGAACCTGCAATTGTGAAAGCCACTGAAATGATGCACAGTCTGACCTACCCTTGAAGGTAAATGTCTGCGCAAGTAACTTCGCAGTAAAGCATCTTCCAGGAAGGGGTTCTTCAGGAGAGGCTTGTCTTGGAAAAACGTCCCTATGGACGAGCGTGAGAACACGGGGCCCTCAGGGAGCTCGACAGGCTGCTCACAGGAGTCCGTCCAGCTCTGCTGAACACTGCTGCTGCATGACAGAGACCGACTCAGTGGGAACCAGAGCCGGCTGCCAGTGTTTGCAGCTCGTCGGCCGAACGAAAGAAGGGCCATGGGAGATCGTGGGAAAAGTCTGTGGAACTGTGATCATGCACATACAGAATTGAATAGAATAGAAAGCTTTTATTGTCACTGCACAACAACGAGACATGCTGCAAATACGGTGAAACCACAAGGGCTACACCAAGGTGCTGTTTGTTCCTGATATAAACTATACAAAATACTATAAAAAACATACCCACGCATATTATATTCATATGCAGAGGAAAATTGTTATATAATAAAGCTATAGGCCACAAATGATCTTTAAATTACTTTTAGCAAGCCTATTGCTTTACCTGACTGTAAAAAAATATATTATTCACAGTACACATGCTTTTAAATGTCCGCCATAACATTCAAAAGAGTTCAAAAGTTTAATCATTTAATACTGCTGGATTGTAGCCTACTTGTATGGAGGGCCAAAAATGTCTTAATCAAAAATAAATACGTCTGTAAAAATATGTAGCATAAATAAATAAAATGACAAAAAATGGGAAAGAAGTCATTTTCATTTACTGCTGCATTTATTTACATTTACATTAATTCCATAACTTATTTATTTCCCATTTTCTGTTTCTATTTTTTTACAGATATTTTTCCCTGTTATATTTTCTACATACTGTTTTATATGCCCTGCATTTCTTTCCGGCATATTTATTTATTGTTACTCCTTTTTACATTTCTTCGTCCTACATTTACATTTCTGCATTTACATTTCTGGACATATATGACTACATATATGTCCAGTTTTATGTGTGATATATTTCAAATGCTTTCCTAAGCACATTTTTGGTGCATTTTTTAGTTATTTTATTTATTTGTGTTACATATTTTTACATACGTATTTATTTTTAATTAAGTCATTTTTGGCCCTCCATATACTTGGGTCCATTTCATTCAGTTATGTTGTTTACAAGAAGACCTATGAGGAAAAGCCACTCATCTCAGTGTAACTGGCCTACACTACTGGGTCTACACATGACACTAACCAGCACACAGACATATAGCATGTTAACATGCTGATACTGTTGTACAGAAACCAGTGCAGCGCAGAGCACAAGTGAAGGGGAAGGGATAATTTTCAAAATTCCACTGATAACGCTGCTGCAATGCTGATGTTTACTATGCAATGACTACTGGAGACGGAAGAAGGTCGGCGCTATTTATTTTAATAAGATCACACACAGCAGTGACCACTGCTTCCACGTGGGTAAATAGGATAAACGCAGCTGTCTGAATTCACCCTGCATATCGTACGAGCGAACGAGGACATATACGAACGAGCAAGGACATATCTATGCATGCCTATGACTGTTGAACAGTTTGCAGGCGAGTGCTAAGTGGGTCAGAGTGTAATCAAGGAATTTGGGGTCTAGTATCCTTAGGACGACCACTGGTCGCGTGTACCATAACTGAGATAACAGGCATCATGTGCAATTACATCATCCCCAGGTATTCACAAGACACAAAATTAAAGATTAGCCCTCAACCATTATTGCAAGAAAGTGCCTTTGACGCATTTAGGATTTTTTTTTATATGACAGGCTACTTTGGTAGACTACTTCATTTGGCTGCTGTCAGATATTTAATCCGTTTCCATACTTTATACTGAGAAAAGCCAATCTAAAGCTTTAAAACTTACCTTGTCTTAGGTCTTACTGTGTTCTGTTTACAGTCTTCACGAGCCCAGGAACTTTTACATATTCAGTGTGTCACACTGCCACCACAAGGTTAGGAGGGGTTTTACCAGACAATTACCATTGAATCAATTACAAAGCATTTGTGTTAGGTGAGTGAAGAAAATATTTTGGAACTGTTATTGTGGCAATAATATTATACATTGTATTGAATTGTATTTATGTTTCATGTGTCAACGAATTTCTTTTTTTATTTTTAATTATGCTATGTTCCTCTTACTAAAAATTACTAAAACAACCCTTTGGCTGTCCTACAAAAATTAAACAAGCAGTAGGCAAACAGCATTAACTGACTTATTAAAAGACTCATTCAGCACTCAGAGACTTTCTTGTATAAGCACCATTTAGTTGCTAGCATCCTAACTGTATTATAATACATGATCTCAGTATTGAAGTCATAATTTTTTCCTGACTTTCAAATTGAGAGGAGAACATAAAAGTCACATCCAGCAACTTTACAGTGAACAGAAATACATGTTAACCCAGCTTTTAGTGCCCTTATACATGTTTCAGCCATAGACTGTATTATCTATCTTGTATACACTCAATGTTTTCAGCATACACCACAGTGACTGACCTCACACTGTCTCTTTGCAGACCTCTACTCTGGAGTGACAGTGAGAACTGTGGTCTGTGGTGGAGTTAGCGTGTCTCTGGGTTATGTTGTGCCTTTATGGTAATGCAGTACTTGCAACACTCTGCTGGTATGTGGTTAGTCCGCCAGGTGAAGGTTACGTGATGTTTGTGTGGGCAGAGAGGAGCAACCACGTGCCCAAGAGTCAAAGTCACCGTGCTTCATCAGTTTGGCAAAGGAACTGCATCAGTCAAAGTGCTTCATGAGTTTGGCAAAGGACAGAGGTACACATGGCAAGCTTTGTTTTGTTATAGTCTAGTTACTCCAGAGAAACCTGTCAGGGCACTGTGGAGAGCTGCACTGATGCCCCCTAACAAGCAACAGGGCGACGGGAGTGAGTAAAAACTCCCTATTTGCATTGGTATATTTAAGTTGAGGAAAAAGTCTCAGGCATAACCGTGGTCGCCACAGGAGCTCATCAAGCTGGATGGCACTGCAGGACCGCAGTGATGACGGGATTCTCATTGTTTTTGTGTCAGAATAAGGAGGATATTAACCTCCATTGGTTTTCAATGAGAAATAAATATATACATCAACTACATACAATTATTAACAATATTCATTAGGGTCATTCCATGCCAATTCAATCAGTATTGCGAAAATCTCAGATTTTGCTTAAAATTGCACCAAATATACCTGTATGGGAGCCATGAAAAAAGTTTCACATCAAACTATCAAGCGGTTTAGATTTTATAGCCCTTTAAACTTTAAGGGCCATAGCCCTTTTTCAGTCCCACTGATCACCACATTCATTTTTAATGGTTTTTGGAGGCCCATAATTTAATTTCTATACCAGACGCCTAAAAATTGCTACTCTTGTCAATTTGCACTTGCTCTTTTGATGTACACTGGCAGCGAACGGTTCCATTTTACAAGCATCCCAATCTGCACTAATTCATTTTAGGGAAGTCATTCACTCACACACACACAGAGCCTAGCTTTTTGAATAACTACCAAGATTAGCTATGTGTTTTGAATAACTACAAAGATTAATTATGTGTTTATGTAAGTGTCATATATATACACTACTCAAAACAATTAAGGGAGCAAACCTATTTTGTCAATATAAATTTAAGTTTACCTGAACAGTTTCTTTACTTTTGACTAGCGGTGTATCTCAGTGAGTCAATTGGTGAGTTTGAGCCAAATGCGGAACCTTGCATGCTCAAACCTTGTAGCAGCAAGGCCCTATATAAAGGCAAGGTGCCCACATTTGTTTCACAGTTGTATTCTGTACCCTAATGGCTAAATTGCATGCAGTTTGGATTGTTATATGGGTGACTTTGTGGTTTCTGGTTTTAATCAATACTGCCAGGCGCTATCTGAATCCAGCCGAGGTGGCCAAAGCAGTACAACTGTTGGAAGATGGGAACACTCAGTGGGAGGTCGCTTGTTGCTTTGCTGTGTCACGTAGAGTGATAAGTCTGCTCTGGACACATTACCAGGAGACTGGGGAATATTTCAGATGACCAGGCCAAGGTCAAAATCGGCGTACAACAGCTCAACATACATTCTGCTTGCTCCCTTAATTGTTTTGAGTAGTGTATAATGTACATGACAATTTGTGGCTACGTTTTCTGATACAAACAGTGGAGTTTCACATAGAATCCTGAAAAATTCCAAATATTAAACATGGTCTATTGTGCTAATAGATATTGTTTTAGTATAGGAAATATATTACTGTAGTCTTTGAATGCAATCATTCCAGCAATATGGCAGCTGCACTGGACTGGTTTGGAATGGTGAAAATGTTCAGTGCAGATTCTTGTTGTGATGTCACAATAAACCAAAATTCCACTGCTGTAATGTTGCCCATGGCAACCTGAAGGACACTCATTCTGCACAACAGCAAACAAGAGGGAGAGGTGAGTAAATGCACTCCTGAACTTTACATTTCAGAAACATTTTTAAAATGTGATTTTGTTGTAACACAAGCTTATTTTAGTGTATTTAAGAAGGCGTAAAGAGTTTTAGCCATCAGTAATGTATATTAAAAGGCAGTTGCTATTATTCTGACTACTGGAATGACAATTGAGGAGTCATTATGTATTATTTCCTAAAAAAAGTTGTGCAGGGTTAAAGGTAAAGACAGTCTGTCCAGCTCTATAACTGAACAATAGTCTCTGCAAGTAATATGATGTTAAAATAGAAACATGTAAATAAAAAATAACTCTGTCCCTCTCTAAACAGAAATGTATTACCGTTTTGGATAACTGCAGATTAGACTTCATGGACACAGTAGGTAGGGCGCCTGGGAATCAGGACATCCCAGGTGTCAAACAGTCAGAGCCACAGTCCGTAAGACAGGACACTGAATGGGATTTGTATGCTATGCTTGGAAGGTGTGTATGTCATACAGTCATCCCTCATACACTGGTTTTGGAAATCATCCTTGGTCCTTCCAAGAGAATACGCCATGCTTAAGCGGTTGTGTCAGTTGGTCCAATCACTGTTTTGTTCTTTGGTTGTCCCTCTCTTGGAATAAACATGTAAGATTTGTTTTATTCCCTCCCAGGGCTTTCAGGACTCATTGGCAGGCCCTCAGTAAGCAGGACACATCGCCATGGTGAGTAGGCCATGAAGCTTAACCACCTTAGCTCCCATGATAGTTTGCGTGAAGTGGAGGTACTATTTCTGATTCAATTTAAACAAATAATCTAAAGCATTGTAAACAAATAAACATAAGCACAGCTAAGACATTTCAACTGGATCATTATTGCATATGGCTACAGCCAGAACTTAGACACCTAATCACTGCTACAATAGCAGCCCCAAGAATATGGTGAATAGATGTGTGGCTACATACTATACACATTACCCACCCTAAGCAGCAAAGATTCCCTTTCATTTGTGCAGGCATGTACAGTAGGTGACAGAAATGTGGTGAACTATGCTGATGTATTCCTTCCCTGGCATCTTTAGTCTTTCTGATATCAAAAGGTCCCCTTTGGACACCGTGCATTTGGATGGCAATTGTCCAGAAGGTGACATTGAGAGAAGGAGTGTGGAACTGGAGAGAGACGAAAATAAGATGGTGGATGGCAATTGTCCAGAAGGTGACATGGAGAGAAGGAGTGTGGAACTGGAGAGAGATGAAAATAAGATGGAAAAACAGGGAAAGGAGCTGGAGGAGAGGGTTGAGGAGCAGGTGAGACACGCAGAAGAGAGAGAGAGAATGAGGGAGACAGCAGAACTGAGAGTGAAGTTGTTTATGTACATAAAAAATAACTCATGCAAATCTGTCCCTCTGTAAACAGAAATGTATTACCGTGTTGGATAACTGCAGATTAGACTTCATGGACACAGTAGGGAGGGCGCCTGGGAATCAGGACATCCCAGGTGTCAAACTGTCAGAGCCACAGTCCGTAAGACAGGACACCGGATGGGATTTGTATGCTATGCTTGGAAGGTGTGTATGTCATACAGTCATCCCTCATACACTTGTTTTAGAAATCTGTCAGGGTCAGGACAAGAACGGACTCAATCGCAGGTATAAACAGGTAAGGGGTTTTTATTTAGGGAATGGGGAGATGGGAGCAGAGTAAAGGGCAGGCTGCAGGTCAGTGGCCGGGGCTGGAGAACTGAGCGTTGTCGAGGGCAGGCGGTGGTTCTGTAGCCGGGACTGGAGAGCAGAGCGTAGTCGGGGGCAGGCGGTGGGTCTGTAGCCGGGACTGGAGAGCAGAGCGTAGTCAGGGGCAGGCGGTGGGTCTGTAGCCGGGGCTGGAGAGCAGAGCGTAGTCAGGGGCAGGCGGTGGGTCTGTAGCCGGGACTGGAGAGAAGAGCGTAGTCAGGGGCAGGCAGTTGGTCAGAAGCCGGGGCTGGGGAGCAGAGCGGAGTCGCCGGTCCGGGGGTCTGTAAGCCAGGGAAGCAGTCCAGGGGAAAAAACAGAACAGGAGGGCAAACGAGGAGAGCAGAGAAAAACAGGGACAGGAACAGGCAGGAGCAAAAATAGGCAGGCAAAAATGCAGAGAACAAACCGAGGCAGAGAAAAACAGGAGCAGGCAGGAGCAAAAAACAAGCAGGCAAAAATGCAAAAAAAACAAAGCCGAGGCAGAGAAAAACAGGAGCGAAATCAAACGGACAGGAATCAAAAGAGCAAATTCTCAGGAGCAAAGACAAGGCTGTAAACGCGGGTAGGAGTGCAGACGAACTGACAACTACGAGGTGAAAAGGAAGGGACTATATCGTGCATGTAATCAATGAAGGAAACTAGTGACGGGAGGAGCAAACAGGTGAAGGCGATCATAGTGAAGGGAGCGAACAAGGAAGTGATGAGAATTAATTACGTGATGAGAAGCGGCAGGTGACACGAATAAAGACAACGACAAGTAAACGAAAAGGGCGAGGGAGTAATAATCTAATGAGGGCAGAGAATGACGTGCAGGTGTAGTGGAGAATCAGAGCGCGGAGAGGAGGAGTGACAAAGCAGGGAAAACAAAAGCGCGTGTGAGCGGGGGAAAACAAACCAAAACAAATGCACGTGGCAACACCGTGACAGAACCCCCCCCCCAAGGGACGGCCCCAGAAGTCCCCAACCGAAGAAGAAAAGACACCCACCAAGAAAAAGGGGAAAACAGGGGGAGCCTAGTATTCCTCGGATCGGTCCGACAGCGCCGCCTCCTCCTCCAGGCCAGGACGGGGCTCCACCACAGGCGGGACAGGGGGGCGAGCAGCACCCCTGGGATGGCCCCGGCGAGGGCCGGGCTGATCGGGGTGCAGGCGGTGGAAGTCAGTGATGAGGGAGCGGTCCAGGATCCGGCTGGCAGGAATCCAGGACCGCTCCTCGGGGCCATAGCCCTCCCAATCCACTAAGTAGTGGAATCCCCGGCCCCTCCGGCGGGACCGGAGCAGGCGGCGAACGGTGTAGACGGGCTCCCCATCCAGCATCCGGGGAGCAGGAGGAGGCGGCTCGGCAGGGGTGAGACGGCATTCCCGGACAGGTTTGATGCGTGAGACGTGGAAAGTTGGGTGGACTCTCATCGTAGTGGGAAGACGGAGACGGACTGCGGTGGGGCTGATGACCCGCTCGATGAAGAAGGGCCCTAGGAAGCGAGCCGCCAGCTTCCGGGACTCGACGCGGATGGGGAGGTCCCGGGCAGAAAGCCAGACCCTCTGGCCCACGCGGTAGACTGGGGCTGGAGTCCTCCTGCGATTGGCCCCGGCAGAGTAGCAGGTGACTGCCTTTTGCAGGGCGGTGCGAGCACGAGCCCAGGCCCGGCGGCACCTGCGGGCGTTGGCGAGAGCCGACGGACAGGAGGCGTCCCCCTCCTGGCTGGGGAACAGGGGCGGCTGGTAGCCGTAGACACACAGGAAGGGGGACATTCCAGTGGACGAGCAGGGGAGCGAATTGTGGGCATACTCCACCCACAGTAGTCGCTGGGACCAGGAGAGAGGATCCTGGGAGGCCACGCACCGGAGAGCCTTCTCCAGCTCTTGATTGAGCCGCTCAGCCTGTCCGTTGGCCTGTGGATGGAACCCGGAAGTCAGGCTGACCGTGGCCCCCAGCAACCGGCAGAATTCCCTCCAGAAATTGGAGGTGAACTGGGGACCACGGTCAGAGACGATGTCCGTGGGTATCCCGTGGAGTCGGAACACGTGCTCCTGGACTACCTGCGCCGTCTCCCGTGCCGACGGGAGTTTGGGGAGTGGGACAAAGTGGACCATCTTACTGAACCGATCCACGATGGTAAGGATCACGGTGTGGCCCCGGGACGCAGGTAGTCCGGTAACAAAGTCCATGCAGATGTGGGACCAGGGTCTGGGAGGAACAGGCAAGGGC
Source organism: Coilia nasus (assembly GCA_027475355.1). Classification (NCBI taxonomy): domain Eukaryota; kingdom Metazoa; phylum Chordata; class Actinopteri; order Clupeiformes; family Engraulidae; genus Coilia; species Coilia nasus. Next base: position 31,524,367 of record CM050198.1, read on the forward strand.
TGGAGAAGGCCGGAGGGTGGTCGGTTTGAGGTCTTGTTGCGGCAGCAGACAGGGCACGCCGCGACGTAGTCCCGGACCTCTCTCTCCAGGTTGGGCCACCAGAACCGTTGGGCGATCAGGTGCTGGGTTCGAGCAGCCCCTGGGTGGCAGGCCAGGGGGGAGTCGTGACCCCATTGCAGGACCGGTGAGCGCAGAGCTTCAGGCACGAAGAGCCGCCCGTCAGGACAGGTGCTGGGACCGGGTTGCGCCTGGAGTGCCTGCTGGACCCGCCGCTCCACGTCCCAGGTCACGGGGGCCACAATCAGGGGACCGGGAAGGATGGTGCTGGGCTCTGGGGTGGTGTCCTCCTCCTCGAGGAACTGGCGGGAGAGGGCGTCTGGCTTCACGTTCCGGGAGCCTGGGCGATAGGAGAGGGAGAAGTCAAACCGGGAGAAGAATAGTGACCAACGGTATTGCCTGGGGTTGAGCCTCTTGGCGGATCGCAGGTACTCCAGGTTTTTGTGGTCAGTCCAGACCAAAAAGGGGGAGGATGCCCCCTCCAACCAGTGACGCCATTCCTCCAGAGCCAGTTTAACTGCTAGGAGCTCCCGGTCCCCAATGTTGTAGTTCCGCTCCGCCGGAGCCAGTCGCCGGGAGAAAAAGGCGCACGGATGGACCTTGCCGTCCTCCTCGGACCTCTGCGAGAGGACTGCGCCCACTCCTACGTCCGATGCGTCCACCTCCACAATGAGCTGTCGGGTAGGGTCGGGAACCTGGAGAATCGGAGCAGAGGCGAAGCGCTGCTTGAGGGCGGAGAAGGCGGCCTCAGCAGCTGGAGACCACTGGAAGGCCACCTTGGTGCTGGTGAGTGCGGTCAGGGGAGCGGCTATGGTGCTGTAGCTTCGGATGAACCGCCTGTAGAAATTGGCGAAGCCCAGGAACCGTTGGAGCTGCTTGCGCGTCTCGGGAACCGGCCAGGAGGTTACTGCAGAGACCTTCGCTGGGTCCATGCGAATGGTACCCTCTGCCACTATGTACCCCAGGAAAGCCACGGTCTGGACGTGGAACTCGCATTTCTCTGCCTTAACGAACAGGGAGTTCTCCAGGAGGCGGCGAAGGACTAGCCTGACGTGCTGCTGGTGCTCCTCAAGGGTCCTGGAGAAAATGAGGATGTCGTCCAGGTAAACAAAGACAAAGCGGTCCAACATGTCCCGCAGCACGTCATTGACTAGCCCCTGGAAGACGGCGGGGGCGTTGGTCAAACCGAACGGCATGACCAGGTACTCGTAGTGGCCGTTGGGGGTGTTGAACGCCGTCTTCCATTCGTCCCCCTCCCGGATGCGAACTAGATGGTAAGCGTTGCGTAAGTCCAGTTTGGTGAAGACCGTGGCCCCCTGGAGTAACTCAAAGGCGGTGGAGAGCAAGGGCAGAGGGTACCGATTCTTCACGGTGATGTCGTTCAACCCCCGATAGTCAATACAGGGCCGCAGGGTCCCGTCCTTCTTCCCCACAAAAAAGAACCCTGCCCCGGCGGGGGAGGAGGACGGTCGGATTATCCCAGCGGCCAAAGAGTCTGCTATGTAGTCCTCCATGGCACGTCTCTCGGGTCCAGAGAGAGAGTACAAACGGCCACGCGGAGGAGTGGCCCCAGGGTGGAGGTCTATGCAGCAGTCGTACGGACGGTGCGGGGGCAGCGAGGTGGCTTTGGCCTTACTGAAGACTGCTCGGAGGTCCTGGTAGCAGTCAGGGACCCCCGTGAGATCTGGCAGAGTGGGGGACGATACGGGTCGGGCTGGGACCACAGCGGCTCGCAGACAAGCCTGGTGACAGTCTGGACCCCACTCCAACACGGTACCCTGGCGCCAGTCAATTTGGGGGTTGTGTTGCCGTAGCCAGGGGTAGCCGAGGACCAGGGGTTGGCTAGGTGAAGCAAGGATGTGGAAGGCCACCTTCTCCCGGTGATTCCCCGAAATCAGGACCTCCAGGGGTTCGGTGACCTGGGAAACCCTGCCCATCAGGCGGCCGTCCAGGGCATGAGCAGGGATCGGTGCTGGCAGAGACTGGAGATTGATCCTCAGCCTCCTGGCTAGGGAAGGGTCCATAATGTTAGCCTCGGCCCCTGAGTCCACCAGCACCGAGACGGGGTGAGAGTCAGGGCCGAGTCTGAGGGTGGCACGGAGGAGAGGTTTACAGTCCCTGGAGGCGATGGTGGTGGCCGAGCTCAACCGGATGCCTCCTACCTCCGGTGAGCTCGGTCTTTTAACGGGCACGTTGCCACCAGGTGGCCCTCACCTCCACAGTACAGACACAAGCCGGCTGTCAGGCGACGGTGTCTCTCCTCGGGGGTCAGAGATGCACGGCCCAGCTCCATGGGTTCCGGGGAGGACCGCCGAGGACTGGCAGAAGGACGGAGGGCTTGGGCGGGTCGCCCGGAGGAGCGTGCTGATGACTGGACTTGACTGGAGCGCCCCTTCTCCCGACGCCTGGCCTGGATTCGCTGGTCGATGCGGGTAGTGAGGGCGATGGCCTCATCAAGGGTCGATGGGACCTCATGGGCGACCAGCTCGTCCTTGATGTAGTCGGCCAGGCTGTGCAGGTAAGCGTCCACAACGGCCTCCGAATTCCATCTGCTCCGGCTGGCTAGCGTCCGGAAGCTAATGGAGAAATCAGCTACGGTCCGCCTCCCCTGGCGGATCTCCATCAGCTCCCGGGACGCATCAGCAGAGGAGGAGCCGACCCCGAAGACCTTCTGTAGTTCGGCCGCCAAGAGGTGGAAGGAGGAGCATGCAGGAGACCCCCGTTGATACTCGGCTGTCCCCCACAGCCTGGCTCTGCCTGTGAGAAGGTTAATCGTGTACGCCACCTTGGCCGCCTCGGAAGCGAAGTTTCGGGGACGGAGGTCGAAGACCAGGCGGCAGTTGGTGAGGAAAGGCTCCACCTCATCCGGGTCTCCGTCAAAGCGTTCAGGGTCACCAATGCGGGGTTCGGGGCCCTCAGGCACTGCCAGTGGAAGAGCCGGGACTGGAGCCAGGGGTGGCGGTGTGTTAACCGCGGGAGCGGCCCGGAGAGCCTCACCAGCAGCCACAGCAGTGGTGAGTCGATCCAATCGTTCAGCGTGGTTGGTGCCCTGCTGCTGGAGGGCCAGAAGAAGCTGTCGCAGCTGGATGTTCTCCTCCAACAAGGAGGCGACACCGCTCGCCAGACGGTGGAGCTCTCGCTCCGACCCCTCCAGCCGAGCCATAGCGGAGGGCCGCTGAGCGGTGTCGTCAGAGTCCATAGGGAGACCTGCTGAGTCCATGTTGGTCAGTTCGTTCTGTCAGGGTCAGGACAAGAACGGACTCAATCGCAGGTATAAACAGGTAAGGGGTTTTTATTTAGGGAATGGGGAGATGGGAGCAGAGTAAAGGGCAGGCTGCAGGTCAGTGGCCGGGGCTGGAGAACTGAGCGTTGTCGAGGGCAGGCGGTGGTTCTGTAGCCGGGACTGGAGAGCAGAGCGTAGTCGGGGGCAGGCGGTGGGTCTGTAGCCGGGACTGGAGAGCAGAGCGTAGTCAGGGGCAGGCGGTGGGTCTGTAGCCGGGGCTGGAGAGCAGAGCGTAGTCAGGGGCAGGCGGTGGGTCTGTAGCCGGGACTGGAGAGAAGAGCGTAGTCAGGGGCAGGCAGTTGGTCAGAAGCCGGGGCTGGGGAGCAGAGCGGAGTCGCCGGTCCGGGGGTCTGTAAGCCAGGGAAGCAGTCCAGGGGAAAAAACAGAACAGGAGGGCAAACGAGGAGAGCAGAGAAAAACAGGGACAGGAACAGGCAGGAGCAAAAATAGGCAGGCAAAAATGCAGAGAACAAACCGAGGCAGAGAAAAACAGGAGCAGGCAGGAGCAAAAAACAAGCAGGCAAAAATGCAAAAAAAACAAAGCCGAGGCAGAGAAAAACAGGAGCGAAATCAAACGGACAGGAATCAAAAGAGCAAATTCTCAGGAGCAAAGACAAGGCTGTAAACGCGGGTAGGAGTGCAGACGAACTGACAACTACGAGGTGAAAAGGAAGGGACTATATCGTGCATGTAATCAATGAAGGAAACTAGTGACGGGAGGAGCAAACAGGTGAAGGCGATCATAGTGAAGGGAGCGAACAAGGAAGTGATGAGAATTAATTACGTGATGAGAAGCGGCAGGTGACACGAATAAAGACAACGACAAGTAAACGAAAAGGGCGAGGGAGTAATAATCTAATGAGGGCAGAGAATGACGTGCAGGTGTAGTGGAGAATCAGAGCGCGGAGAGGAGGAGTGACAAAGCAGGGAAAACAAAAGCGCGTGTGAGCGGGGGAAAACAAACCAAAACAAATGCACGTGGCAACACCGTGACAGAAATCATCCTTGGTCCTTCCAAGAGAATACACTATGCTTAAGTGGTGTCAGTTCACGCAATCACTGTTTTGTTCTTTGGTTGTCCCTCTCTTGGAATAAACATGTAAGATTTGTTTTATTCCCTCCCAGGGCTTTCAGGACTCATTGGCAGGCCCTCAGTAAGCAGGACACATTGCCATGGTGAGTAGGCCATGAAGCTTAACCACCTTAGCTCCCATGATACTTTGCGTGAAGTGGAGGTACTATTTCTGATTTAATTTAAACAAATAATCTAAAGCATTGTAAACAAATAAACGTAAGCACAGCTAAGACATTTCAACTGGATCATTATTGCATATGGCTACAGCCAGAACTTAGACACCTAATCACTGCTACAATAGCAGCCCCAAGAATATGGTGAATAGATGTGTGGCTACATACTATACACATTACCCACCCTAAGCAGCAAAGATTCCCTTTCATTTGTGCAGGCATGTACAGTAGGTGACAGAAATGTGGTGAACTATGCTGATGTATTCCTTCTCTGGCATCTTTAGTCTTTCTGATATCAAAAGGTCCCCTTTGGACACCGTGCATTTGGATGGCAATTGTCCAGAAGGTGACATGGAGAGAAGGAGTGTGGAACTGGAGAGAGATGAAAATAAGATGGAGAAACAGGGAAAGGAGCTGGAGGAGAGGGTTGAGGAGCAGGTGAGACACGCAGAAGAGAGAGAGAATGAGGGAGACAGCAGAACTGAGAGTGAAGTTTTTTATGTAAATAAAAAATAACTCATGCAAATCTGTCCCTCTCTAAACAGAAATGTATTACCGTGTTGGATAACTGCAGATTAGACTTCATGGACACAGTAGGGAGGGCGCCTGGGAATCAGGACATCCCAGGTGTCAAACTGTCAGAGCCACAGTCCGTAAGACAGGACACTGAATGGGATTTGTATGCTATGCTTGGAAGGTGTGTATGTCATACAGTCATCCCTCATACACTGGTTTTAGAAATCATCCTTGGTCCTTCCAAGAGAATACGCCATGCTTAAGCGGTTGTGTCAGTTTGTCCAATCACTGTTTTGTTCTTTGGTTGTCCCTCTCTTGGAATAAACATGTAAGATTTGTTTTATACCCTCCCAGGGCTTTCAAGACTTATTGGCAGGCCCTCAGTAAGCAGGACACAACACAATGGTGAGTAGGCCATGAAGCCACCTTATTCCTAGCTCCCATGATACTTTGCACGAAATAAGGGCACAATTTCTGATTCAATTTAAACAAATAATCTAATGCATTGTTACATTTCCTAACAAATAAACATAAGCACATATTTACATTGGGTCATTATTGCTTATCGCTACAGCCAGAACTTAGACACCTAATCACTGCTACAATAGCAGCCCCAAGAATATGGTGAATAGATGTGTGGCTACATACTATACACATTGCCCACCCTAAGCAGGAAAGATTCCCTTTCATTTGTGCAGGCATGTACAGTAGGCGACAGAAATGTGGTGAACTATGCTGATGTATTCCTTCTCTGGCATCTTTAGTCTTTCTGATATCAAAAGGTCCCCTTTGGACACCGTGCATTTGGATGGCAATTGTCCAGAAGGTGATATGGAGAGAAGGAGTGTGGAACTGGAGAGAGATGAAAATAAGATGGAGAAACAGGGAAAGGAGCTGGAGGAGAGGGTTGAGGAGCAGGTGAGACACGCAGAAGAGAGAGAGAGAATGAGGGACACAGCAGAACTGAGAGTGAAGTTTTTTATGTAAATAAAAAATAACTCAAGCAAATCTGTCCCTCTGTAAACAGAAATGTGTTACCGTGTCGGATAACTACAGACTAGACTTCATGGACACAGTAGGGAGGGCGCCTGGGAATCAGGACATCCCAGGTGTCAAACTGTCAGAGCCACAGTCCGTAAGACAGGACACCGGATGGGATTTGTATGCTACGCTTGGAAGGTGTGTATGTCATACACTCATCCCTGATACACTGGTTTTGGAAATCATTCTTGGTCCTTCCAAGAGAATATGCCATGCTTAAGCGGTTGTGTCAGTTGGTTCAATCACTGTTTTGTTCTTTGGTTGTCCCTCTCTTGGAATAAACATGTAAGATTTGTTTTATTCCCTCCCAGGGCTTTCAAGACTTATTGGCAGGCCCTCAGTAAGCAGGACACATCGCCATGGTGAGTAGGCCATGAAGCCTAACCACCTTATTCCTAGCTCCCATGATACTTTGCACGAAATAAGGGCACAATTTCTTATTCAATTTAAACAAATAACCTAGTGCATTGTTACATTTCCTAACATAAACATAAGCACATATTTCCATTGGGTCATTATTGCTTATGGCTACAGCCAGAAATTAGACACCTAATCACTGCTACAATGGCAGCCCCAAGAATATGGTGAATAGATGTGTAGTTACGTACTATACACATTGCCCGCCCTAACCAGCAAAGATTTCCTTTTCATTTGTGCAGACATGTACAGTAGGTGACAGAAATGTTGTGAGCTATGCTGACGTATTCCTTCCCTGGCATCTTTAGTCTTTCTGATATTAAAAGGTCCCATGTGGACACTGTGGATTTGGATGGCAATTGTCCAGAAGGTGACATGGAGAGAAGGAGTGTGGAACTGGAGAGAGACGAAAATAAGATAAGAGAGGCAGAAGAGAGAGAGAGAATGAGGGAGACAGCAGAACTGAGAGTGAAGGCAGAGCAAAGACAGAAACTAGAATGGATTAAAATGGAGATTACAAGGAGAGAACAGTGCCAGGAGACACAGAGAAGGATGATGGAGATTTTGAAACTCAAAATGCAGATGCTGCAGAAGAGAGTAGACCAGGAGGAAAACACCGAGGAGATGGACAGAATGAGGGCCGAGTTGGTGAAAAAGAGGATGGAGATGGAGAGACTGAGAGAGGACGCAGTGCAAGGGAAAGAGGAGCAAGGCATCTGCATGGAGTTAATGAGAACAAAGATGATGGGTATCTTGAAAGACGAAGAAATGACAAGGGAGACACCAGTGATGGAGGCTCAGAGAAATGAGATTGAGACACTAGGAGCTGGGACAGAGCGAGAAAGAGAGGATCATAAAAGACAGATGGAGGAGATAGAGAGAATGATAGCAGAGATGAGGGGAGAAACAGTGCAGATGGAGAGACTGAAAGTGGAGGCAGAGCAAAAAATAGAGGAGCAAGAAAGAAGGATAGAGCAGCTGGAGGAAGTGACAGCAGAGCTGATGAGCAAGTGGATGGAGATGGAAAGAAGGAAGAGACTGAGAGAGATGGAGAGACTGAGAGTGGAAACTGATCAACAAAGAAAAATAGCAGCGTTGGAGAAAGCCAGAGCAGAGATGGTGAGAAAATGGACACAGGCTGAGACACTCAGACAAGAAGCAGAGCGAATAAATGAGGAACAGAAAAGACAGATCATGGAGATGGAGAGAAGATTAGCAGAGATGGCAAATGAGAGGCTTGAGGACAGTATGGAGCTCAAGGTTAACTCTGAGAAAGGAGATGCACCCGTGATGTCAGTGAGTAAGAGTGGCACTGCTCCACTGAACCAGCTTGGGAAAATAATGGACATTAAGAGTTCAGACAGAGAACTAGAAACCACAAAACCCAGATTGAGCACAGATAGACAAATTACTCTGAAGAGAGAGGCAGAAAGAAAGAAAAAAGAGATGGAAGCTGCAAGAAAGAAAGAAGAGCAAATTAAGAAAGAGATGATGGCAGATACAGTCCGGAATAACCGGTTAGACTCGGATGACTTAGAATTCCTCCGGAAGAGAGAAGAGGAAAGAAAGAGAAGAGAGATGATGGCAAAACAACAAAACCTAGAAACTATAATGAGCGTGGACAGACACATCACTCTGAAAAGAGAGGAGGAAAAAATGAGGAGAGAGATGGAAGCTGCAAGGAAGAAAGTGGCTGTTATGGCACAGAAAACCTGGTTAGACTTGGATGACTTGGAGTTCCTTCGAAAGAGAGAGGAGGAGAGAAGGGCGATTGCTGTTGCAAATGCAGGAAAATGCAATGATGAACACATGGAGACAGATGCAGAAAAAGAGGGAGGCAATGAACAGCTTGAAAATACCCAAGTGCCAGTGAAGCAAAAAAAGAAAAGAAAATCTGTACTGAAGTGGATGAGGAAGAGACTGGGGTTTTGAGACCACTCTTAAAGCAGATGAGGACCACACACACACACACACACACACACACACACACACACACACACACACACACACACACACACACAAACACACACAAACAAACACACACAAACACACACTTGCAAGAAAAAAATCTTTATTTTAAAATACAAATAAAATATATTATTTATCAAAACTGTGCTTTATTTGAGCTAAATATATATTTTCTTTGGTCTTGAATTTGATATGATGTCAATCAGGTAGTTTTTTGCACACTTTAAACTTTTCAACAGTTTTTCAGAACTCTCCCTCTGGTGATCAGGGTTTATTATTCATTGTTGGTTAGCACATACATATCATTCAGGAATGATTACAGTACATTATATTTAACACACCCTTATCTAGAGTGACCTACAGTGAACTAACTACAGGCCTGGAGTATCAAGTTTAATGCCTTGCTCAAAGTCATGGTTGTGACAAAACCTCTGATGAAACTTGTGGTGTCTGGTGCCTTAAGGCATTAGTTTTTCTAAGCTAGAAGAACTCAAGAGAGTCACAAAGTCCTCCTCCCATTATTTTTATAGCCAATGCTAGGGTAGGGAAATTCAGCCAAAATTGTTATTTTTTAGCTTGATTAGTTTAAGTGGAAGGATCTCTTGAAAGGGAGGACAGACTTACACTAGCAGGAATGCTAGTCCGACACAAGCGGAGGGCCTGAGGAAGATGGCCAGATCCAGGCCAGAAGCTCAAGGCAAGACTGGTGTTTTGTCCTTCAATTGATGAGCAAGTGAACATTTCTTGATGAGAGTGTCCATTAAAGCACAGCTGCTTGTGCAGCCTGAGAAACTCATACGGCCGACAGAAGCGAGAGAGCGGCTGGAGGAGGAGAGGAGATGAATGCTGGATTAGTTTAGTCAGAGAGAAACCACAAAAGAGATGGCTAACCAGAGGGATAGCGCAACCCTTTCTGCCACACAGCATTCAACAAGAAAGGTGAATCCTGAGAAGAGGGCAGTTAGGCCAGTGCTCATCCAGCCAATGTCAGGGAGAGACTGGGCTCAAATATCAACAGCATTTTTAAAAAATGTATGTACAATTACACATACTACAGCACATATAATACAGACATGTTTTCTTATATCATTAATACACTTTAATGTATGCAATAGATTTATGTAGCATGGTTGTTATTTCTTCTGAGGTTAGGTGTCACAAAAAGGAAAATACTGCATTTAGTTTTGGGGACTGCACCAAGCAATTATAATTTACTGACATTGTTTTGGTCCACAAAAGCCTCACCACAATTCAACAACAGCAGCCAATGACAATGAATTAGCCCAGACAAGAGAGCCCAGAACTCAGGGTCATAGAGACTAGCTGATCAGAATCACAACCAATTGATTATTTACCTTACAGCCCCTAGATAGGCCATTGCCGTATTGCATCTCTCTCTCTCTCTCTCTCTCTCTCTCTCTCTCTCTCTCTCTCTCTCTCTCTCTCTCTCTCTCTCTCTCTCTCTCTCTCTCTCTCTCTCTCTCTCTCTTTCCCCAGATCCAAATGTGATCATTTTGTTTATTTAAAAACTGCACAAAACTTTATTCGAAACTGGAATAATGTTTAGAGCATATATTTTCATGCCAGTGTCTAAATATAGGTATGGCCATTTTAATGTATAGCACATCTCATTAAGGAAGGATAATCCGCTTTACATAAATGAATACAATAGGGAAAGGATGATAAAGAGAGGGTAAACTTAATTATAAACAGACAAATGCATTTTGCACACTGTCTTCCATTAGTTCTGCATGCAAGGTAATAGCTAAAGGATGCCCCACCCTCTTCAATTGAGGCTCTGGGTTGTACCAGAGTTTACCAGAGTGCATGCCCCATTCTCCATACATATCAGAGATGTACTTAGGGGGTCAGTTTCGTAAGACTAATTTTAATAATTGTGAGTAGATGTAGTAGATTCTGTCAACTTTTCTAAAAAACAAAAACTTTATTGTTGACATAAAGTTGTAGATATGAACTTGTAGCACTAGAGTGTATGATAAATAACATTTGAAAAGTTATTGAAATTCACAGTGTCGATAATAAGACTAGTGAGAGGCCTATGGTGTAACACGGCTGCTTACATAGGGTCCCATAAGTAAACGCACTAAAAAGTATTTCCAGCAGGTGGCAGTCTTTAGGCTATAAAACGTTTACTGTATGCTCTAATTAATTCACACAAAGTCGTAGAAAGTATGTAGGATTGCATATCAGTGAGTAGATTTATTTACACGAAATTGCCATAAAGTAGTGTCAAAAGACCACACGTATGCTGCCTCTGGCCTCTACATAAACAACGTCTCTGTATTGCAGTGTGGTAATGTAGCCGTTTTTACATTTTTTAAAAGCTAATTGATTTCAGTAGCTGTCCCGAACGCTTCTGATTGACAATAACATACAAAAAGGAACTAATAAATGTCAGAAATATCAAATTATGCTCCCTTTTCAGATGACGTGAAGCCTAGCCACACACCTAATGAACGTCATCACGTTGACTGTCAAAACACGGAAGTACAGCACAGGCTGTACACACGAGTGCTATTCTGTCGTGTGTCATGTCTTTCTATTCTGGTTTAGTTTAATGTCTTTGCAATGTCAGCGAAGCCCGTGGAGGAGCTGATAAAGGAATGGGAAAGGTTGGAACGTTTAGTTTCTTAAGTCACTGTCGACCAGGGCAGTCTAACCTTCCACTAGTACAAGCAACTCTGCTGTTGCTGACTGAGTTTTCATGTATTTCAGTCGTTAGTAGCTTACGCGTGATGTCTCATCGACCATTAGCATCGGGCAAGGACATTTGCTGTCTGTTACTGTGCTTTTTCGGATAGGTAGTATTTACTCCTCTGGGTAATACATAGGTGCACAGTAGGGTACTGTTTCATAGATGCTCTGCTGTGTGCCAGCCAGGGCAACATGCATCTGATTGATAACTTTCTGAATCCCTAATGAGTTAATTCCTGATAAGGACATAACAAGTGTCTATTCGCCTATAGCAGATTTGTGGCACAGGGGACCTAATAAAAGCCATGCACAGAGAGAAAGTCTAAAGCCACCCCAGTGTTTCGTCTAAGCTTTGTAGTTCACAGATCAAAGAAACTGGTTCAACATAGTGCTTTTGAATTCCCTTTGCTCTAGTACAAGAAAATCTTCTGTGTCCTTCTGTTGCAATAGCACTGACATTGGCATTGACACACATCCCACAATTTTGTGTTCTGTGGTGTAAAGCATCATTCTCTGTCCTATGTATGCAGCTTGGTTGGAAACCCTATTAAAATTAGGGACAATATGTTTTCACAATACATTGTGGTAGGATATATTACTAAAACACACCAGTAAAGAAGCTGGTAAGCGTTTACAATACCAATACCAATCGTGCTGTTGTTGGTGTACGGTGGTGTGCGGACAAAATGCTTTCATATCTTTTTCAATAGCTCGAATTGTTTTAATGGTCAAATGCAGTGTTTGTACAAAATTCCTAAAAGCAGGTTTGGTCACTTGGTGAGATGGATCTTACATCGTTATTGTCCTAGTAAAACAAAGACTGATATTTGGAGGTGTACCGTTTATTTTGATTTAACCTTGGTGAGTCAGTAAACCTCATACTTAGAGTACCCTCCTGGTTTTGTTGGGGAACCCTACGAAATATGAGAACGTATGTTTACAGCAGGGTGTTGTAGGAAAAGCTGGTTGGCTTTTACAATACCAGTACCAACTGTAGCTTACTGGAAAAAATGGTCTTCATGCTTCTATAGTCATATGTCTATATATATATATATATATATATATATATATATATATATATATATATATATATATATATATATATGTCATGTGGGTACCATATGTTGAATGTTTATTTTTTGAATTATTTTACTTTTGATATTTGAAGGAGAATTTATGATTTTATTATTTGAGATTAATTGATGATTAATGACAAATTTTAGTAATTTAGTCATTTTAGAGATTTAGTTTTGTGACACGTGCGTGATATTGTTTAAGAAGTAATGTAGTGTCATACTACTGGCAAATTATCAGTTAGACACCTCCTACTTTGAGAGGTAGTGCAGTTTAGAAAAGCAGAGGATAGATTTGTAGCAGTGGATTCACACGGTTTTCTGACCGTGCATGCATAAATAGGCTACAATATAGATTTACATTTTTGACTTGTCTATGTTTTGTGTTTTATATCTTTATTACGTTCGAATACGTCTTTCACTTTTGCTTGTAAAACGTGGAAGACAATCTTTCCTGTAAGGACACGCGTCAGCCATAAGACTCCCTCTTTTTTAAAACTTTATTGGGAATTGGATCTACAGGTGAAATGCAGTATTTGTGTATAAGTCCATGAGCTGTTGTTCTGTCCCCCGTGTGCAGAGAGCAGGTGCGGCTGAAGGGGATGCTGCAGGTGGGGGACACGGAGGACTGGCAGAGGAGCCCCTGCTTCGCCGGACTGGAGCGGGTGGGAGGGGTGGACCTGTCCTTCATCAAAGGGGACGACGTGAAGGCCTGCGCACAACTGGTCATCCTTAGCTACCCAGACATGAAGGTAGTGAACCTGAAAATATAACCTCAACTGAGGATAAACAGGATGGTTTTAACAAAAAACAAACAAACAAAAAAAAACAACAATATGTGTGTAACTAGTCTTCCTGTTAACCAGTCTCCTCCCATAGCCTAAATGTGTGTTTACTGTACAGCAATGTCTATTCCCAATTAACCTGTGTTGCCTACAGTAACCAAGTGTCTTTATGTCCAATTATAATTCAGGCTTTTTATTGACCGAGGTGCAGGCCACTGTGTACTGATATTGTTCAGTGAATCAGAAACTACTCAGACTCTGTCTGGCCTCTGTTGTGACTTTTTTGGCTGTGAAGATGCTTAATTAAATCTTCCTTCTAAAATATATCCACAGTTTGACAGTGCCGCTGACACTCTTTTAAAATAATCAGTCCTCAGGAGCATTCCACTACAACTGTCCATTGCCATTAAATATATTTGTTTTTTAAGAAAAAAAAAAAAAACTGTTAACAAATGGAAGTGCCACCGCTCTGCCAGTTGCCTTTAAAGGGCAAGAAAGTTATTGGAGTGCAGAGGAGGCCAAATTAAAAATTGTGTTTTTCATCGCAAGGGAGGAGCTGCCATTTGTTAAATATAAAAGGCACACTGAACTGCAAAGAAAAAACGGTTTGAAAGTAAATGCGACATATAGCTTAGTAATGACAGCACGTGCAGTTTATTGGCAGCACATTCAAGTAGAACATTGTAATTCTCTGTTTTGTTATCAAAGTATTTATCAGTAACAGTGAAAAATAAGACAGAATGAGAATATTTGTACTGAAAGTTGATTTAAGATGTGCGGCCCTAAATTTGCTGGTTGCGCTCCTAAAATGTTCTGTTAGGGGTTACTGCGCTCTTAGTAAAAAAAGTTAGTCTGGAGCCCTGACCCTTCTAAGATGTGCTTTTATAGTTACGCCAAAGGAGCTACGTTGTAAGAAACTGGAATTTTTGGAGCCTGAAGACATTTCACCTTTTATCCAAAAGGCTTCTTTACAGTAGTTCTGGCCTGATGATGGGGAACCAAGAGCTATATCTTTGAATCACTGGAGGTGGAGCTGTAGACCACGCCCCTCATCATGTGACATGTGATACCATTCTGCCTTGAAAGCTCATCCCAGGAAGTTTAACTGCTTTTCACCAGTCAGCAACTGCTCTTCACTTCACTATCAATTGTCATTCTCTAGGTCCTGTAACCATAGTAGGCTCATTTGACTTCATGAAAACATTTGCAGCCGTTCACAGTCAGGGATGCATTCTAGGCTGAAAGTGTTGCATGATGGATAGAAATTGTGTCAGACTTGCCCGAAAGATGTGAGTATGTCACCAAAATATGACGGTGTCATATGACCCGAAAACCTGCTGGAGCAATATGCTTACAGACAAATCTTACAGACCCCTGCAGTTGCTTCCACACACCTGCAAGGAGCTAGCTAACGCCTCCTTGGTGACCCAACTTTGCACTGGTTGATTAGAAGTTCACTGTCGTCTGTACAGGTGCGTTGTCCGGCGCTCCCCCACTGAACTTGTCATCTGAAGTGTATGCTATTTAAATCCAATTTAAAGACATATCTTTTCTCTCTTTTTTTAGCTTGTTCTGATGCTTTTGTTTGATGCTGCCAAGCCCGCCCTTTAATTTATTAATTTGTTAATCTCATTTTTATTTTATTGCCTTGTCAGTATTATATACCTATTTATCATCTATGTTTTATGGTTCTGCTGTCTGATTTTTTATGCTTGTGTTATAAAGCACTTTGGGGCAACTCTGTTGTTTTGTTTAAATGTGCTATAAAAGCACAAAAGACTTGACTTAACTTGGACTCTCAGTGCACCCCACTACAACCCCTGCCCCCTTCTTGTCCCGCACACACAACACATGACTTCTGTGTCACCTACGTGCGAGCTCGGTCACGCCCCCCTGTTATAACCAGCAATTCTCGTGGAAGTATGCAGACAGACACAGACAGACAGGCTTGTAACTCGAATGCGGCTAATGACCCTCACTCCAATTTACACCTTAATGGGTGTCACATGATGAGGGGTGTGGTATACAGCTCCACCTCCAGTGGTCCAGAGGTATATAGCTCCTGGTTCCCCATCATCAAGCCAGACCTGAAGAAGGCTTTTAGATGAAAGGTGAAACATCTTTAAGCTCCTGGATAGTTGAGAATCTTTGCAGACATATTTTTTATAGTTAAGCTGTCACACATGTCAGTCAGGCTGTTAGCCATGTAATAGCCTATAGGTTGGAATGCTAACTCAGTCTAGATGGTTTTTATTTTTAAAAGATGCAAGACTGTGTATACTTTTTGGCCATTACACACTGTGTCATGTCCAACAAAGACCATAGACAGCTGTAGATTCAGTGCTCAGTGGCTGCTTAATTCTGTTTTCGTTTGTTGGTGTACTGTAAAGCACAGCTGCTTTGTATAAGAGATTTGAGTTTGGCTCTGTGTACCTGTTGCCGTTAATCATTCCAATATCTTGATACTCTGTTTTAACTAATTTGCAACAGTTGGCACACCCTCTGCCCCACCACCACCACCCCGACCACCACCCCCACCACCATGTCCCCCCCCTTTAGTTATTAAGATGGCTTGTTGTTCCTGCCCTCATTTGCTGATGTAATCTACAGCACTAATTAGATTCTCTTCAATAAGTCTGTCACATCGATTTATTTGTGCTCTCGCCTCCGCTGCCAGCGTAATGTTCCTTCACCTCTCCTTCCCTCCCTCCTTCCCTCCCTCCCTCCTTCCCCCCAGTGTCTCCCATTCGAAGCAACATTCCCTCTCTCCCTGTGCTCGGTCTAATTCATTGCCTGTTGCAGCGAAACTTCTTGACTTTCAAAGACAGACACAGATGTTTATGAGCTCTAAGATGTTTATAACTCCCAAGCCCTGGGTTTATATGGAGAGACAGGCAGTTAATAATGGAGCAGTCCAGTCTGTGCTGACCTTTCAGGGAAGAGTCCTCTGCCTCGCTCTGTCTCACGACCCCTTTCTCCCCTCTCCTCCACTTCAGTGGTGCTATGGCTCTTTTTTTTTAGATTCTCTCCTCTTCTGTTTTGTGCGATCATAGTTTACTCAAGCTAAATGAAGGCATCTTAGGGTTTCTGTTGGTCTGACATTTAAAGCCCACAGCTGTCTGAAGGGCCTGAACCCTATGGAGTGGATAGATGGTCTGCTCTTTTAATCTCTGTCATTCCCCCAACCCCTCCATCCTCCATCAACAACTTGGCTTGGGGCTCCATCTGAGCCACAGAGCAGTTGTGTGTATGTGTGTGTGTGTGTGTGTGTGTGTGTGTGTGTGTGTGTGTGTGTGTGTGTTTGTGTTTGTGTTTGTGCAAGGAAGTGGGGGTGTTGCCATTTGTTAAATATAAAAGTCACACTGAACTGGAAAAAATGGTGTGAAACTAAATGCAACATATAGCCTATATAGTAATGACAGCATGTGCAGTTTATTGGCAGCTCATTAAAGCGGCACATTGTAATTCTCTCTGCTGATATTAAAAATGCAACAGAATGAGAATATTTGTATTAAAAGTCGATTTAAGACGTGCACCCCTAATTTTCCTGGTTGCGCTCCTAAAGTTTTCAGTTAGGGGTTACTGCATTCCTAGTAAAAAAAGTTCTAAGATGTGCTTTTATAGTTACATCAAAGGGAGCTACATTGTAAGAAACTGGACTTTTTGGAGCTTGAAGACGTTTCACCTTTCATCCAAAAGGCTTCTTCAGTTCTGGCCAGATGAGGAGGTGGCGCTGTGTATGTGCGCATGGGTGCATGCATTTGTGTGTGTGGGCATGTGTGCATGCCTGTGTGTGTGTCTCAATGATTGCTCCTGATGGCTCTGTCTCGGCCCTTGTGTTCCGTCAGCTGCTGTATGAGGACAGCCAGATGGTGGCGCTGGATGCCCCGTATGTGGCCGGCTACCTTGCCTTCCGGGAGACCCCCTCACTGCTCCAGGCCCTGAAGAGGCTGGAGGAGACCCAGCCCGCCCTAATGCCACAGGTCAGCATTACTCCTGGAGGTGGGAGGGGGCAACGAACTACTCACACTCACACAAACACACTGTCTCCCTCCCTCCCTTCCTGCCCTGACATATACCCTTGCTCAATAGATTTGTAATGTTTCATAAACATGCACACACACACACACACACACACACATATGTTTTCATTCCTATCCTTACGGGGTTAACTCCCATTATAATATTACTAAAGAATGCTAAACTGTGCTCAGACCAAACCCATCCTTAACCAGTAAAGCAATGTTTTGGCACTTTCATCATTAACAACAAAACAGTCAAGAAAAATAGATTAGTGGGGATAACAATTTGGTCCCCACAAACCATCCCATGTCTGGTTTCCCTATCTTAGGGGGTGCATTTGGACCCCACACGTATAGCATTACCTGCCCATACACACACACGCACACATGCGCGTGCACACACACACACAAACACACACACACACACACACACACACACACGCACACACATGCACACTTGTGACTTGTGTTCTTACCCTCATGGCTTATGTGCCCTTGCTCACCACCTCCCTTCTCTCTGCTTCGTATCCAGCCAGGCTGTGTTAGGAGCTCCACAGCCATTACATGTCTCTGTAGGTCTCCCCATTCCACACCTGTCGTGCATTTTAAGTCTCTCTCCTGGTTGTGCATTCTAACTCTATACTTTTCTCATTCTCACTCTTGCAAACTCATTATCTGCTCATTACATAACTCTATATTTCTTCATCTGTCTGTCTCTCTGTATCTGCATTCTTTGCCTCCCCTCTGTCTCTCTCTCTCTCACACACTCTCTCTCTACCTCTACCTCTAGCTCCTTTCTTTGTATTCTGTTTCTCTCTCTCTCTCTCTGTCTCTCTCACACATTTTCTCTTTCTTTCTCTCTCTGTAACTTTATTCTTTATCTACCCCTTCTTTCTTTCTCTTTTTCTGTCTTTCTCCCTCTATCTCTCTCTCTCCATTTCTCTGTAGCTCGATTCTCTGTCTTACATTTTCTTACAGAATTCTCCCCCCCCCCCCATTTTTTCCTCTCTCCTCGTAACCCATCAACCACCCCCTCACCCCCCCTTGGTCTTTATTTCCTCCCACACATTCCTCCCACTCACTGCCCCTGCCCACGCCATCAGTGCTGCGTAACGACAGCAAGACTGTGCCATCGGTACGTCTCTCCAGCACCCAACCATCTGAGCATTCCATCAGGCATTGAGTGCCGACGCTCTCTGTCTCTCTGTCTCTCTCTCTCTCTCTCTCTCTCTGTCTCTCTCTCTCCCTCTCTCTCTCTCTGTCTCTCTCTCTCTCTCTCTCTCTCTCTCTCTCTCTCTCTCTCTCTCTGTCTCTCTCTGTCTCTCTCTCTCTCTCTCTCTTTCCCCTCTTGTCACAACTCTGCCAGGAGCCGGTAGCCTTGAGACGCAGCTCCTGCTGCCTGTCGCTCATTCCGCACTCCTTACTCGTCTTGCCAGTGCATTCACTTCACTGTGTTAGAGACAGAACAGCACACCTCCCCTAGCAATTAGGGGTCTGTGAGTGTGTTTTAATAATGTCTATCAGGGGTTTTGCAGGTGTATTTCATAATGTTGTGTGTTAAGGGTTTGCTAGTATATTTCACCATATTGTGTTTTAGGGTTTAGCAAGTATATTTTGCAATATTGTGTTCTTTTTTTTTTAAATACCCTACCTACAATGTCATACTGGCTGCATGTTCTGCGTAATTATTACCTCTTTCCTCAGGGAGAGAGATTGTTTTGACTAAAATTAAAAGTGTACAACCCAAAATGGTGGAGCTGTCTCACCAGGTGTTCTTCTGACTTACACAGGTGGTGCTGGTTGATGGGAATGGACTCTTTCATTACAGAGGTGAGAACAAACATTTGATGAGCCTTGAAGTTCCCTCATCACAGCTTCTGTAATGACCTGTCCAGTAGTTCATTGTAACATTTACCCAACATTTACATTATATTACAACACATTACATTTCATTTAGCTGACACTCTTATCCAGAGTGACTTACAGTGTATTAGGTACAGAGACAGTCCCCCTGGAGCAACTAGGCTTAGATGCTTTGCTCAATGGCACTTTAGCCATGGTTGAGGGTGCAAGAGGGTGCTGGTTATTCACTCCCCCACCCACGATTTTTCCTACTGGTGCGGGAATCGAACCTGCGACCTTCCGATACCAAGATCAACTTCCAAACCATTATATGTCATCTGCCCTGTTATTTCATTATATTAAGCCGGTACTCTTTCCCAGAGTGAGCGTTAAATTAAGTGTATGAACAGTTCTCATGGAACAATGTGGTGGTTAGATGCCTTGGTTAAGAACATCAGGGATGAGGGTGCAGGAGAGTGCTGGTTAGGCAGTATACTCATTCCACCTACATTTTTCCTGCTGGTAGACCTAGGACCTCATGATCTCAGACCAACTCCTTGAAGAGTAATTGCAGCCTTAAATATGTCTTTGAGTTGTTAAGTAAGTGATATGGTTGATTTGTGGATGAACACAGATTTATTGGTGTTAGAGCTAAAGATGACATTTTGTGGCATTTTAGAGCTTAAAAGTAGCTCTCTGTGCACTCTACAGCTTTAAATGCACCAAATAATATGATGACATTTCATGATGACACTGTGCACCAAGACTGCTCCGATAGATCAAAGGGGATACCCAATAATCACAAGTGGGCAGACATACTCATCAAAAGAAGTGATTTATGATACATGGCAATGCCTCCAACATCCCCGTTCTTTCATCAGCCTCTCTCCTTTGAAGCCTTCAGCCTCCCCACACATTTTAGAACCTTTCTTGAAAATGTGAAGTGGGTGTGATTAGAGGTTGCAGTTACTCTTTAACCACTAGGCACCAGCTCCCCCCATTCAGGCCACTGCAGCTGCCTATCAGTACATTTCGCCATCTTGGATTTGGCCTTGGCTTAAACCTCCCTGGACTCTGAATGGGTGTGTGTCTTTGCATTTCTTGTAGAGTTTGGCCTGGCCTGTCACCTTGGTGTGCTGTCGGGTCTGCCCTGCGTCGGAGTGGCCAAAAACCTGCTGCAGGTCCAAGGTGTGGTGCGGGACGAGGAGCACTTCTCTCAGGTGAGTAGTACACACACACACAAACACAAACACACACACACACACACACACACACACACACACATTCACACATACACAGGGATACACACGGACACGCACCAAACACACACAAACATACATGGCTGTGAGCTGAGCTGATCTGTCCTTTATTGATTTGATGCTGTAATTGAAAGGTGTGTCTGGTGGAAGTGGAGCAGACCTATTTCTAATTAAGCGATTCGCACTGACAAACCTGCCAGACTCATATAGGATGCTTGTTCAACAGGTCAGCCCTCTTTGTGCTTCTCTGCACTTTTTAAACAGTTTCTGTTATCAGCTTTTTGTCCATCTCTGCTCTCTCTCTCTCTCTCTCTCTCTCTTTATGTGCGTGTGTGCATGCTTTTGGCAAATAGTTTTCATGTATGACATTTGATAAAGCTGAGCTGTACAAAAGAGACTGTCCTTGAACAGCTTGTTACATTCACTCTGTGAGTGGTAGCCGCCTCCTCCTCCTCAGGTTGTTTTTTGTTATCTCTGATTCGTGACACTTGCAACACAAAAGCCTCTTAGTTGGAGCTCTGACAGTTATATCAGCACTGTAAAGGTCGTAGAGAGAGCTCCAAAAGAAATTGAATATCGCTGTTGCAGACATTGTACATGGGCCTTTTAAGCCATCACAGTGACATGTAATAAACCAGTAGACAGTTTTGCTGTCATGACTGTCTTCTACACTGTGTCGGTATACAGGGTTTGTGGTTTCTCTAATGCAGGCTGACTTTATTCACTTTACTTTCTCTGTTAGAAGCAGCTAAACACAGCTGTTTCCATCCACTGTAGCGGTCTTGTGTGTCTCTGGCCAACCTTAGTCTGTGCTTAATGTTTGACCACTCAAACACATGAATTACATGTGTATACTCCAGTAGAGGGATACTGCAGAGACCTCTTTTAATGCACAGTGCACAATGTGCTTGTCATTTAGCCAGGCTAGCACCTCCATAATACCTCTACTCGATATTGTATTTTGCTACAGTGCTCCGTTACACAACGCGTTTGAGTGTGCATTCTGCATTTAGGCAGTTGTACTTGGTTGAAGGAAAGCACAATAGTGTTAAAGTCCCCAACAAAGTATGTGCTCACCAGGAAGTACAGTAAGTGTATGCTTTTGGAGAGTAGCCAGACACTTTGCACAGAGTGAAACAAACTCTGGTTCACCAGGCTGCTTGTCATAACCAAAATGGCTGAACTTAATATTAGGCAAGTGAAATCAGCTTTAACGTAGGGGCATATTCACCTTTGCCATGTGTAACTGAATTTGAAGATAAAGCCACCTCTACCCATTCAATATGGAGGCAGGTTTGTCAGCCATTCCTTCATGAGTCCCCCTCCCCTGCAATTATGAGTTGAGCTCCCGAAACCAAGGTAAATATTAAAGGAGATATGTGAGAGAGGGACTGCAATAAACCGGGCAGGAAGACGTGCTTGAAGAGAAAGCAGAGGTGTTCTCGTTCTCATTCTTTTTTCTTTTTAGCTGCTTGAGAGAAGGAACTGAACAGAAGGGCAAAAGGCTCTCCCGAGCAATAAAGCCCTGTTCTCCTCCCTTGGTACGACCGTCAAACTTAAACAGCCACTGCTGACTCCGCTGCAGTCCAAACCTATGTTCGATCTGCTTTAGAAGTAAGAATGTGGACCTGTGTAAGTCCTTAGCCTTTATAGCCGCTTCCAAACCTCTATTAGGTTCCAAGAACTGTATATTTTTCCAGAACTGTGACCCTGTTATACATACACAATGTTGTGTAATTATTGTATGATTTAGATATCAGGGGCTTCTATTAGGGTTTAAAGGTTTTAGTTGTTGTTAAATGAAAAAAAAAATATTGAAGACCCATCTTTTCTGAAAGCACTTCCCATCCTAACAATGCTAACCTTCACTGCATAGTTTGCATAGTTTATTTCAGCAACAGGCCTTTGTGCATACAAACAAACTGAATAAGTAAATAGCATGACAAAAGCAGTATATAGCTATACAGGGTTACATTATATTTTTACAAGAACAGAGTGAGTAACAGAGTGAGTAATACTGTGACCACAGGGACACTTACATAAACAGAAATACAGTGGTATGAGAAAGTTTGGGCACCCCCTCTGAGGTTATATAATAATGGACTCTGACTTAACACAAAATTATCTTGGTGGCATGTCCTTCATTTGCCCATAAGAGCCAGGTGTTAGCTTGATTTCCAAACACAGATTTAAAGTATTCATAGTATGCAATTGTATGAAATTAAATCAAATGTAAAAAATAGGCTGTGCAAAAATGTGGGAACCCTTGTCATTTTGTTGCTTTGATGGCCTGTAACTAATCATCACAAGATAATTGGATACACAAAGTTGGTTTGGTGAGCTCGTTAAGCCTTGACAATAATAAAAAAAGGTCAAATGGCCAAATGCCAGTTGTCATTCTGTTTGACTCTCCTCTGAAGAGCTGCAACATGGGAGCCTCAAAACAACTTTCTGATGACCTCAAAATCAAGATTATCCAGCATTATGGTTTAGGGGAAGGTTACAAAAAACTGTCCAAAATATTTCAGCTGTCAGTTTCCACTGTCAGGAACATTGTGAGGAAATGAAAGGCCACGGACACAGTTCTTGTTAAGCCCAGAAGTGGTAGGCCAAGAAAAATTCCAGAGAGTCAAAGATGAAGGATGGTCAGAATGGTTAAAAACAACCCACAGACCACCTCCAAAGACTTGCAAGGATATCTTGCTGCAGACGGTGTCGCTGTGCATCGGTCAACAATACAGCACAATTTGCACAAGGAAAGGCTGTACGGAAGAGTAATGCGGAAGAAGCCTTTTCTTCACAGTCGCCACAAACCAAGTCGCTTGAGGCATGCGAAAGAACATTTGGACAAGCCAATATAATTTTGGAATAAGATACTCTGGACTGATGAAACAAAAATTTAATTGTTTGGTCACAACAAGAGGCGATATGCATGGTGGCAAAAGAACACAGCATTCGAAGAAAAACACCTGCTTCCCACAGTAAAATTTGGTGGAGGTTCCATCATGCTGTGGGGCTGTGTGGCCAGTGCTGGTACTGGGAATCTTGTTGAAATTGAGGGTCGCATGGATTCCACTCAGTATCAGCAGATTCTTGAGAATAATGTTCAAGAGTCTGTCACAAAGTTGAAGTTGCACCGGGGATGGGAGTTTCAACAAGACAATGCAAGCATTCATGCAGAGGAACAAATACAGTGTTTTGGAATGGCCATCCCAGTCCCCAGATTTGAATATCATCGAGAATCTGTGGGATGACTTGAAGCAAGCTGTCCATGCTCGGAATCCTTCAAACATCACTGAATTGCAGAGGTTTTGCCAGGAGGAATGGGCCAAAATACCATCATCTAGGATCCAGACACTCATTGGTGGCTAGAGAAAGCGTGTACAGGCTGTTATTTTTGCAAAAGGAGGCTCTACTAAATACTAATATGATTTTTCTATTAAGGTGCCCACATTGTTTTTGTTTTGGGGCATATTGCACATTTTCTGTTAACCCAATAAACCTCATTTAACTGCTGAAATATGATTGTGTTCATCGGTTATTTGATATATCAAAATTAAGTTTTGAATTAAAACACCCAATGATTGGTGAATATAAATAATGACAATTATCAAGGGTGCCCAAACTTTCTCATACCACTGTATAAATAGAAAGAGGTTCCTATATCAGTAGAGGGCATAAGTTGGATAAATGTAAACATACAGTACTTGGCCTCTTAGTGTTCACCAATATATTTTTCCTATGTGTAAGGAGAGCATTCTAAAAAACAATTATATTCACTTACGAGCACTGTCCTGTACTTTGTCTGCACTTATTTTCTTGGCTGTTGCTTTGCCTGTTCTCTTATGCTTCTCTGGAGCTCAATTTGCATCCTCTGTTGTCCTCAATTGTAAGTCACTTTGGATAAAAATGTCTGCATTATTGTGTAATGTAATGTAATGTAAATTTAATGTAAGTATTATATCAGTGTAATTGTAATGTAAGTGTAATGTAATGTTAATGTAATGTACCGTTATCATTATTTTATGCCTTTTTTGTCTGCTAGTAACAAAAATCTAGGCATCCAAAAATGTTAGTTGAGGTAAATGATATGCATGAAATTGGTTCTTGAAGGCTCCTCTGGTGAATGCCAACGTGCTTTATGCTGCTCAATAAAATGGCAGAAACGAGAGCCCGGGGGTTTGTCGGGCACACACAGCAGTGCGGCACCGTACATAAACCCAAATGAGCTCAGTGTTTGGTGGAACACAAAGCCGGCGGAGGGCTTGCTTCTCGTATTGCGGGCAAGTGCATCATAATGGCACTTGCTCACAGCGTCAAATGAACTCATTG
Source organism: Coilia nasus (assembly GCA_027475355.1). Taxonomy (NCBI): domain Eukaryota; kingdom Metazoa; phylum Chordata; class Actinopteri; order Clupeiformes; family Engraulidae; genus Coilia; species Coilia nasus. The sequence continues at coordinate 31,548,925 of CM050198.1, forward strand.
GCAAGCACCACCACACTAACACTCTCCATGACAAACACACACTTGCTCACTCACTCACCACACAAACACATACACACAATTCCTTTTATTTGGACCTAAACTACATGCAACGAACACGTGGTCCAAATATTTTGGAAAGAGTCAATGACAAGGCTCAGAAACTTTTTACAGGTGTCATGACCTGGCTCGAAGGCCATGACACAAATGTAAGGACACAGTGGCCAAAACATAAATGTATTTATACAACAAAAATATGCAAACATTACATTACATTACACTTAGCAGACGCTTTTATCCAAAGCGACTTACAAAAGGAGGGTACAGCAAGCTAAGGGAACACAGAATAAACAAAGGCATGGCAAACACCCTCCTCTATCTAGACACACACACACATACATGCACGAGGCACCTAGGTAAATAGTTGGCTAGTAGTAGAAGTTAGTTTTGTTAGGAACGGAAGCAGTCTCGGAAAAGAAGGGACTTTATAAGCTTCTTAAATGGACAGAGATAACCAGAAATTGAAGTAGATTGTGGAAAGTCAGTAAAGTCAGTAGTATAGGTTAGGTGTATGGATGCGTGAAGAATGTGATGTAGCATGTTGCGTGCCAGAAATGCAAATAGGAGAAAAGAAGCTCCACTGGAGAAAAGGGGAGGGCCTTATTTAAAGGCTATGGAGACACCGAGCCCAGGTGTCACCAATAATGCTGATAGGCTGCAGTCAGGCCTACAGGACACAAAACATACAAGATACAAGACAAAAGCAGACAGCAACAGCATATCTTACTGTCTACCCCATTCTCTAAACCAGGAAGGCGCTCTAAATTTTCAGTCTTGCTTGAAGATGGCCGTCAAGTCTCCATCCATTCCCCATCCCTGATTTGACATAAGGTGATGCATCTCAGGAGGGTTTTCTTCAAAAACATACTCTGGGAAGGTATATGACTGTGATAAAATCTTTTACAGCCCTCTCCCCCCCCGGTACCCAGAGGAGAGCAGACTGCCAGTGACAGCATCGCCACGGTGACGACTACCATCTAGGCTGCTACAGTACGCCGCATCCCTGTCACTCGCTTAGCGCTCCCCTGAGCTGAAGAGGAAATCGAAAAAAATATAAATAAATAAATAAATAAATAAATAAATAAAATGCTGGTGCGCTCTCCGCTCTCACTGTTATTTTCACTCTTCAAGTCGCTTGGGAAGCACCCGGCACTGATCATCTCTTTTGCCATCAGTCTTCAGGCTTTCCGTTCAAATGCAGGCCAACTGTCAAAAAGCTCCTGAGGGCCAAAAAAGGCACACGCTGCATATAGCACTACAGTACACTCGCCAAGCTCCCTCTTTTTGTCATTATCCTGTTGTCAGTGTAGTGGGTTGGCAACTAGCCCTCGCCATCCCTCCCAACCCCCTCAAAACAGGGCCATTTTAAAGCACCCCTGTCTACACAGTCTAAATGTAGTCTTTTCAGGCTGTTGGGTCGGTGTCCGTGTTCAACCTGTCCTGCATTGGAATAATATTGTGATAGGAGGGGGAGGGGGCACCGCTGTGTCTCCTGTCGCCGTCTGCAAAGCATTTTTGAGGTGCTTTCCCATAATTTTGTTTGGCTGGAGTGGCCCTGTGTTGCCAGGAATTTGTTGATGAAAAGCGATGTGTGTGTGTGTGTGTGTGAGTGTGTGAGTGTGTGAGTGTGTGAGTGTGTGTGTGTGTGTGTGTGTGTGTGTGTGTGTGTGTGTGTGTGTGTGTGTGTATTAGGGTGGTTGTGTTGTGCTGAATCAACACAGTGTGGTGGTCTAGCAAGGGCGAGTGGAACTGGGAGGTGTAGGGGAAATAACTGCATCACAAACGATCCTCCTGCCAATACACCTCGAAAATGGCCTGCACTGTAGTCAGTCGAGAAACTCTTGTGAACAGCATTACAGTGCAACAATTTCTAGATCTGTTGTTTGCAGTGTGAAAAGGCTCCAGCCACTACCTCTAGTTTGGATGGTTCACTTATGAGTGAAATATTGCCATTGTCAAACTAGTTTCATTCCAGCAGTCATTCATACAGTGACTATTGATACAATAATGAAGTGAATTGAACAGCAAAGTGTAAGTTATCTGAAGGATCAGTTTTTATTACCTGGTGCCCGGAGGGATTGACCAGGTATTGCAATGATCCTATGTGTGTGTGTGTGTGTGTGTGTGTGCACGTGCACGTGCACGTGTAAGTACAACAGGACATTTTGGTACAGAACAGAACATTTTTCTGTCAAGTTAGCTGAATATGTTTTGTTTATAATGTGATGTTTATAGTGTTACACTATAATATAGTACATAATATAGTACACTATATTATAATACACACTGTAGCTGTGTGTGTGGCTTTGGAAAAAAGCAGCTGCCAAATACTATAACTCTAACTGTACTGTACTGTACTGTACTGTACTGTAATGGGGGTGCACAGAAAATTATACTTTTGTGCTTGTTTTTTTCATTGATTTTCCCTAATGTGCAATTCATGTGTGTATTACAGACCCAGTGATTTAAATGTAGAGCTGCTTTTCAAGGTCATTAGATGCAGATGCACGCGGTGTGTTACACCTGTGTCGGTCACACAGACAGACACGCACGGGTGAGATATAACTGTCATGGGCGGATGTTGATTTATAGAAGTGAATTCAGCTCACAAAAGGCAGCAGCTGGTAAGCCCCCTCCCCCCTCAAAGTGCCTCGTAAATGATGGATAACCTGCTAGAGGACTGCTAGCCCATGTCGCCATCCAAACCCCCTGCCCTTCCTCTTGTTCTCTGCACTACGTGTCTGTCATATTCCCCTCAAGCCCTCTCGCTCTCCAGGTCTCTCACTGCCACAGCTGTGGCGGGTATTTCAAGTAAGTGGTGTTACTGACTGACCCAGATAAGTTAACTGAAAGTAAGCGGTAACCCCCCTAATAGCAGAGCCCTGTGTATTTAGTTTACTAGGAGAATGGTGCTATAAGACCTATCTATTAGGAGGTTTACCACTTGATCTGAGATCGTCATCATACTGCTGCTCTGTTCAGTAATATGTTTGCCACTGCAGGAGTGAGCACAAACAGTTTCACGGTAGCACTGTGAAGTGTCTGCCCTTTGTGACTTGTTCCTCTCAACTGTCCGGATTTTTTTATTACTGTGTTTTTTTTATTTTCATCTGTCCTGTCTTGTGTGTGTACATGTGTGTGGACCTAAGGCTGCTTAATATAATGAATTGATTGATTGTTCATGCCCAAACGGCCCCTAAAGAGGTGTGCAATAGTAATAATAGTAATAATAATAATAATAATAATAATAATAATAATAATAATAATAATAATAATAATAATAATAATAATAATAATAATTGCCTGTATAGCACATTTCATACAAAGTGCTTCAACAGTTTGTAGCTTAAAGTGCTTCAACAGTTTGGCAAAGGAACACAGGACAGAGATACACGTGGCAAGCTTAGTTATAGTCCAGTAGTGCCAGAGAAATCTGTCAGGGTGCTGTGGAGAGCTCCAGTAATGTCCCTTAGAAACAAGCAACACGGTGATGTGGGTGAGTAAAAACTCCCTGTTTGCATTGGTATATTTAAGTTGAGGAAAAAGTCTCAGGCAGAACCGTGGTCCCTAAGGGAGCTCATCTGCCAGGTGGGTGGAGGGAAAGTCTTTCTGTTTGGGTGCTACAGGAATGCTAATCCGTGTTGCCCTTCCTCCTGTTCTCTCCACTTCGTGTCTGTCATATTCCCCTCAAACCTTCTCGCTCTAAAGGCCTCTCACTGCCAGAGCTCTGTTCAAGCCCAGACACCTTGATGGGCCGACAGTGGCTCAGGAGTAGAAGAGTCGTCCAGCAACCGAAGGGTCGCTAGTTCGATTCCACCTTCTCCTGGCTAGGTCGAAGTGTCCTTGAGCGAACACTGAACCCCATTCTGCTCCCGGTGTGCTGAGTGGTGTGGCTTGCATGGCAGCCTTCAAAAATGGTGTTTGTTATTAAAAGCGTGAATGGGTGAATGTGAGGCATTCAGTGTAAAGCACTTTAGAAAGAATGCACTTTATAAATGCAGTCCACTTACCAGTTACCATTACCACAGGCGCAGAGCCTCCCTGTGAAGAGAAACAACCCAAGCCAGTTGCCAGCCACAGGCACTTAGTAGAAGCCCTGGATTAGGCCTCTGCCTAATCCACTGCAGTCTGGTAGCACATCATCTCCCCCTCATCCCTCTGCCTCCTCCACTGCAGTCTGGTACCACGTCTCCCCCTCATCCCTCTGCCTCCTCCACTGCAGTCTGGTACCACGTCTCCCCCTCATCCCTCTGTCTCCTCCACTGCAGTCTGGTACCACGTCTCCTCCTCATCCCTCTCTCCTCCACTGCAGTCTGGTACCACGTCTCCCCCTCATCCCTCTGTCTCCTCCACTGCAGTCTGGTACCACGTCTCCCCCTCATCCCTCTGTCTCCTCCACTGCAGTCTGGTACCACGTCTCCCCCTCATCCCTCTGTCTTCTCCACTGCAGTCTGGTAGCACATCTCCCCCTCATCCCTCTGTCTCCTCCACTGCAGTCTGGTAGCACATCTCCCCCTCATCCCTCTGTCTCCTCCACTGCAGTCTGGTAGCACATCTCCCCCTCATCCCTCTGTCTCCTCCACTGCAGTCTGGTACCACGTCTCCCCCTCATCCCTCTGTCTCCTCCACTGCAGTCTGGTACCACGTCTCCTCCTCATCCCTCTCTCCTCCACTGCAGTCTGGTACCACGTCTCCTCCTCATCCCTCTGTCTCCTCCACTGCAGTCTGGTAGCACATCATCTCCCCCTCATCCCTCTGTCTCCTCCACTGCAGTCTGGTAGCACATCTCCTCCTCATCCCTCTGTCTCCTCCACTGCAGTCTGGTACCACGTCTCCACCTCATCCCTCTGTCTCCTCCACTGCAGTCTGGTACCACGTCTCCTCCTCATCCCTCTGCCTCCTCCACTGCAGTCTGGTAGCACGTCTCCTCCTCATCCCTCTCTCCTCCACTGCAGTCTGGTAGCACATCTCCCACTCATCCCTCTGCTGCTCTCAACAGGTCTCTCCGTCTTGCTGAGCGCCCACCTGTCTCACCTCTGCTGGGTGTCACGGCAGCCGACGTGGGGCATCCATCACCCCTAGCTCCAGCTCGCTACCCCCTTAACAGACAGACACACACACACACACACACACACACACACACTCCACGCCGCTTGGCCCCATTATCACTCTAACTGCCCGAGGAGCTTAATCATCAGGTTGTCAGAGGCCGTCCAAACAAGGGCCATATGCGCACATTAACATGCTAATGTCTCTGGCCCTGTGTGGCCACTCACTCAATCACTTAACGTCTGCAAGGTGGTAACCTTGTGCTGTGTGGACTGGCGCACACCAAGTTTGTATGTGTGTGTGTGTGTGCGAGTGTGAGGGGGTGGGATGTGTTGGGGGGGGAGGGGGGGGCATGTGTCTTGTGTGTATTGTGTGTAGAAGCAGTTCTGTGTGTGGTTGCTGTGTTGTTATATAGGAGTGTTTGAAGTATCATCTCTAAAGAATTCACCTTGTGTGATCAACCTCTGCCAACGAGAGCTGCATTCAGATGCCAGTCGCATTGCCATTCGATTGTGACATTGTGGAGGGGAAAAAGAGGAAGAGGTTTCATTATGTCAAAAAGCTGGCAGGGAGTTAAAGAAAGCGAAAGAGAGGAGGCGGGGGTGAGCTGACTCGCCTTTTTTTCTCTCCTCTCTGACAGATCAATGCGCTGCAAAAAGGAGGAGACACCTTTCCCCTGACCTCCGAGTCTGGCCGAGTGTTGGGGAAGGTACGTCGAAAACAGAATTCAGTCTTTGATAAATATCAGTGCATCGCTATCCTCATCTCCTCAAAGGGCTTTAGATGAATAATGCGGCAGCTGTATAAAGTGACTTTATACAGACATTTTTCTTTCAAGATTACGACCTTCACTTTGAATAGTGTCCGATGAATACAGAAGCTTCTATTGCTGTGCCTCTGTCTCTCTCCTACTCACTTCATCTTTTTCTCTCACTGTATAGGCTCTGCGCAGCTCGGACAAGAGCACCAAACCCGTGTATGTGTCGGTTGGCCATCGCATCAGCCTGGACACAGCCGCTCGCCTCACCCATTCCTGCTGCCGCTACCGCGTGCCAGAGCCCATCAGACAGGCAAGCCAGCGCCCCACAACACCTCACTGCGCTACATTATGCCCTACCAGAGGAAAATATTGGGTTGCACTTTACGTAATGGTCTCTGTTGAAGTGTATCTACATCATAAAGTTCAGTGTAAAAAGTACAGTGTAACAAAGTGTGTAACAACATGTAACATTACGTACTTATACTGTACCCTGGGTTAGAATAAGGGTGAATGTTAGGTATGTACAGTGTAAGTACATAATGTTACATGTTGTTACATGTACAGTGGCTATAAAAAATCATCATAACCCTTTGAAATAGTTCCTTTATTTGTCTTGCAATCTGAAATCAAAACCCATTCAAAAATCTTTTTTCCAGTTTTATTTACATGTTTAGCTGTAAAACATCGAAGTAATGAAAAAAGGCAACAGTTTTATAAAAAATTAAAAACTAGAATAACAGGGTTGGAAAAGTAATCAACCCCCTGATTTAATACTTTGTAGAGCTTCCTTTTGCTTTAATTACAGCCATCAATCTGTTTGGCTATGTCTCTATTAGCTTTGCACACCTAGATTGGGGAGTATTTGCCCATTCTTCCTTGCAGAATTGTTCAAGTTAAGTCAAATTCTGTGGGGAACGGCAAATGACTGTTCTCTTCAAGTCAATCCACAGATTTTCTATAGGATTTAAGTCAGGGCTCTGACTTGGCCACTCAAGGACATTCACCTTCTTATCCTTAACCCACTGCTTTGTTTTTTTGGCAGTATGTTTAGGATCATTGTCGTGTTGGAAGGTGAATGACCTGCCCATCTTCAGCTGTCTAGCAGAGGGCCGCAGGTTTTTCTCAAGAATTTGGGTGTACTTGGCAGCATCAATTTTCCCTTTTATCCTGACCAATTGCCCAGTCCCCGCTGAAAGATAAAGATAAGACTTTAGTTAAAAAACATTTTCCTCTTTGCTACCATGCTGGCAAAGGTGGAAATCCTGGCTTCAGGAAGTACAAATCCCTGCCATGTATTTCGTCTGTAGTGTACACAGGCGATTTCACTAAATAGCTGATCCACCTGTCTGATAATTTTTGTGCTTGTTAGGATCAGCTGGGCGAGAAAAAGTTTTTACTCTGTTAAGCCGGGATCTGCACCTACGCAGGCTGTCACAACATTATCATCGTCATCACACCACTTCCTGTACACATGGGCTTCCCCCTCGTGTCTCTACCCTCCCAACCTTGCCTGCCTACCTGTCAGTACTCCTCAGTGGGACAAGTTGATTAATTGAGCACACCTGATTTAGTTCATCAAGAGCATCTTAATTAGCCCTGCTACTGTCATCTCTGCTGTGGAGCTTTGGGGAAGTAATCACACACTCACATGGACAGCAAACCGCACTGTTTGTCACTGGTTAACTTTGACATTTCAGATTCACATTCAAAGAGCTTCTGAAGAAAACTGATGTATTAAGTTTACGCCATGTCTATATTAATCTACAAACAGTATCACAGTAACACTGTCAATCATCACTGTGACTTGTTCCTGTTACGGGTCCAGATTATGGATGCACTGGCTGAAACTGGGGGTCAGGATTTGGCTGGTTAGCTTCAGCTGCATAGCAAGGCACTTCCTCGTCACCATTTTCCAGAAATGTCATCATATCCACTCCCGTTTCCCCCTATGCTAATTGGTGGCACCTAATTGGCTAAGTAATGGAAATGAGCCCCATGAAACTCCATTTTGAAACTTGAAAAATGTCTTCAATTTTGACTGAATTTACTAGCCTAGCATTTCCCATTTAAATGAATGGGGTGGGACTTCCTAATTTCTCTATTATAATACCTCCATGGCCTAAAACGTCTGCCTCATTTCACTCACTGCTTGTCACTGACTAGCTCACCGTTAACAGCCTCTGGCAACAGAACTTTTTCTCTGAGTGTTTATGTTGCCTATGCTTTCTCGGCTGTCGCCGTGTCAGGTTGCTAGTAATAGACTTTTCCCTTTGTTTTTGGCCTGACTAGCTGCTTGTCTTGTCACTGTGAATCGCCAACACATCTTTCTTTGTTAAGAGGTGGGTAATCCATCTTCAGGTAGTAAAAGGCCAAACCACATATTTGTTCCAGCCATTCACTGAACTTCAATGTCTTTTTTTACATTTTTATAACATTTGTTACAGAGGGTCTATCAGTGCTGTATTGAGAAAGGATTTCTTCCTGGAAGTGTGGACTCTGAAGTTTAAAACAAGTGGCTCTGCACCTACGCAATCACTAATGTCTGGCTGGACAAATAGCATGTTTATGCAAATACCCTGTTTACGCATTATAGTTCAAATGCAGCACACAAAGTCATTGTCATCACTCACAAACACTCCCTCTGTTCGCTGATTGGCCAGGCAAACAATGACAGCAATGTCAGTGGAAGCACTGCCAGACCCTCTGTACAAAATCAAATGGCTACCAATACATGGCAGGACTTTTACTCTTTGAAACCAGGGTTACCGATATGTGTGCTTTGTGGTCCATGTAAATACAGAGAAAAGGCGTAACTGACAACCCCTCTTCTGCAACATGCCATACCATATCACCATGCCTTACCACATGAGCATCACACTGCTATATCTCATATTCAGGTCACGCACTCCAACATCATATCTTACCCATAGCCTTGCTGTACTTTTGGCTTTGTATCACATTATGGGTCAGGTCTCACTGCTGCCTTGTAATCCCCTTGAATCAGGAAGCCTGCCCTACTTATACTAACATTAGCTACAACTACCATTAGCTGCAGCCGTAGCAATTTATGGCCCTTCTGTCTTGCCTAATTGCATGGCTGTGTTTGTCCCGGTTAGCGTCGCCGGGGGGGTATTTTGTTTGTGCGCCCAGGTAGTGTGTGTAGCAAATCCACACAGTGTTATAAAAAGGAAGCGGGGAGGAAAAACTGGGACATCATTCCCTGGTTAATTAAGCAGTCGCCCAGGAAAGGCTGGCAAACAGGAGGACACAGATAGAAGAGGGTCCAACTGAGCCGAGCTCTTCTCATCTGTCGTGTGTCTTTGGGCCAGGGCAGCCATTATAGTGGAGAAGCTGTACTACCTGCCTGCCACTAGGGGGTGCTATTTCATTGTTGATGAAGGGCACGGGCGACATGGTGAGCTTCTCTCTTTCTTTCATGGTTTTACACGGCACTGCACCTGTCTCTCTACTGCAGTCACTCCCCTTACACACATACACACATATGCATCTGCACACACAGACTCAGGTTCTATGTTTTCTCACCATGCCCACAGAAACCCACACAGTGCACAATGCTCAACATGCTGAACATACACAGGCACGCCTAATAATATCCCAAACAATTAACCATACAACCACTTTCTCACTCACAGTTGGGCACACATAAATATGTATACACACACATTCTCTCTCTTTAGCTCACTCACACACACACACACACACACACACACACACACACACACACACACACACACATACACATACAGGTATATTTATACACAGATATACCCCCCACACACAGACAGATATATTTCTACACAGATATATTCACATACACACACACACAGATATATATTTCTACACAGATATAATCTCACACACACACACACACACACACACACACACAGTCTGACATCTATGTCTCTCTGTTCTCATCCAGAGGGGACAGCTAGCCATGACGCCATGTTCTTTTTTGCCATTGTGTCTGTCCTGCAATGTGGCCATGAGTCATTTTATCAGCCACAGCGTAAACCTGGTTTGCAGGTAGGAGGTGGGTAATCAAATTTAATCTGACCGAGTCACCCAACCTCCTGCCGAAGTAGTAAAAGCTACACTCACACACACACACACACACACACACACACACACACACACACACACACACATACGCAAGCAGGCATGCTGATTCTCACAGACACACCCCTTTTCCCCGCCCCCTTTACACCGTCTAGTTGAGAGTGGCGTCACGCGGCTCGCCTCCCACCGACAGCTTAGCGCACGTCACCGCAAACTCTCACTCTCAGCCCTCTCACGCCACAGAACAAAGGAAGCTCCCTTGCTCCTCTCTAGTAGCAAACTCTCACTCTCAGCTCTCACGCCTCAGAACAAAGGAAGCTCCCTTGCTCCTCTCTAGTCCTCTGTTGGAAGTCGCCTTGGATAAAAAGCGTCTGCTAAGTGTAATGTAATGTAACTTAATGTAACAGACACATCCACATCCACACACATTCAAACTTCATCATGACCTACATAAGCTATCATGTTACTCAAGGATGCATGTACATGCACAAGTTAAGCAGGTTAATCTGCTAAGTGTAATGTAATGTAACAGAGACTGGCTGTGGTGGAAACAGAAAAAAATGCTGCCTTCGAAAAGAGCTTTCAGTGGCAGCAAGGCATCAAGGCTGTCCGAATTGAAGAATTGCATAAAAGGCTGCCTTCGAAGGTACCTTCGTTTTGCCCAATTTTGAAGAAAGCGTAGATGCTTCTTTCATGCCTTCAACATCCAACATCCTATCGAACTATGGAGTCAGCTGTTGGTGTTATGGGAACAGCGTTCTGTCTTGGGGTCTGGCCAGGCCGTCCGAAATAAAGGTTTTAATCGGCACCTTGATACCTGCTTAAGGTGCGTGACTTGTTAGACAGTAAAGGCAGCAAAGCAGCAAGTCACTACCTTCCCATTTCGGATATAGC